>OZ026630.1:10536138-10971138 GCA_964020975.1 Hermodice carunculata
GGTTTCAATTTGTTGTTTTGGAGCAAAATATAAACTAACAGTTTAGATCATATGCACAGAAATGAGTTGTTGCATATTGTATTTGCAGAAACAAGATGGAGAAATCAACTGTCATCTCATCTGCTGTGGCCAACAACCCCTTGTTGACAGCAAGCCTCAATGCCCCCAGCAGTGCCAGCAAGCCGGCCACTGTACCACCTCTCAAAGTCAAGCTTCCAAAAGCCAAACTGGTGTCCACTATGTTAAAACAGAGGTCCATCTCACAAACTTTAGCAGCCAGCACTGCTGGCGTCACCTCGCCTTCAGTCAACACAACCACTGCCAGCCAGTTGCTGGCTTCTGTGGCTCAGCAGGCAACCACAAAACAAATAACAGCTGCTGATGGGCTGGACTGCTTAAGCACAAGACAGTTGTGTTCTGTATCAACAACTGCTGTCACAATGTCTGACTCTACCATTAGCACAAGCACCTCTGCTTCTATCAAACAGGAACCTATGGATACCTCCAGGACATTCAGTTCCAATGAAACTTTATTACAGCAGCTCAAACGCCCTCTAGAGGTGAAAACAGACTCTCAGGTGGTGCCAGGGAAGAGGCCAAAGCCCTCACCTACCTCACCTAATAGATCTAATGTACCAGCCAAGGCCCTTGCTCAAATAAAAGCTCATGCACAAAGTGGACATCTGCAGAAAATTCAGGTTTCCAGCAGCCAGGTTATGCCAGTGTCTCCACATGTGCCACGCATTTTGCAAAGATCGCAGGCACCGCAGGGCCAGACAAGAACTCTTGCACAGATAAAAGCTCAGACTGCAGATAGGAGAGGGGTACAGGGAGCTGCAGCAGGCCAGGCTCGGCCCCATGCTCAGCTGAAAGGACAGACGTCAACATCACGACAAATCCAGGGCCAGACACGAACTCTTGCGCAAATAAAAGCTCAAACAAAAGCAAAACAACAAGCCCGCAGCCAGGCTCAGCAACAGGCATATGCACAAGCCAAGCTGCAAGCCCACTTGCTGGGCAAGAGCCAGGCTGTTACACCCAACAATGCAGGTAAACAACAGGGCAGTGTTAGCAATGTACCAAGTCCAGGTCGGCCAAAGCAGTCAATCCCAGCCAAAGGACTTCCACCTGCAGTACCCTTGACGTCAGATGGAGTAAACCTGGAGCGGTCTCTAGCCATATGTCAGCAAGTATTAGAGAAGAGCTTGGAAAAGAAAATTTATCCCCCTAGTACAGCTGCTGTGGCTGTTCCACAGCAGCCCTCTATGGTGTCCTTGCTGCAGAAACAAGACAGTCCTGGCAGCTCCAATTCTGGCACCACTACACCCACTTTGGTGCAGGGGGCACAACTGGCAGGCAGTGCAACACCAAGCCCAGGGCCCAGCAACACACCACCCCAGACTTTGTTGCTGAAGGTAGGGGAACAGCAGCCAGCTGCAGGCGCACGTGCCACCTTGGATCCAGTGGTAGGTTCCCCTGCTGGTAGTGTCAAACTACTGGTGAGTCAAGCAGGGGATACTGGCTTTCAGCAGCCAGGGATAGTGCTGTCCAGCTCAGGGACTGGTCACCAGGGGCACATAACTGGTGTGCCGGCAAGGGGCACAGTCACAGCTCCAGTTTCCTCTACCTCAGCAACCACTGCCTTCATCATTTCAGAGCCAAAAAACTCTCCTCTGGCTGGTGGTGTGGACCAGTCACAATTATCATCGCACCACCAGCCACCTTTGAACCAAAATAATGTCCTGCGCCTTCTGCAACCAGGTGGAGTCAGCAATGCTTCTACAGGCTCAACAGACCTCAATATTAAAACAGTGAAAGTGATCAGAGCTACGTCTTCACAGTCAGCTTTAGGGTCTTTTCTTTTATCTGCTACTAATAAAAAAAATACATATGCAATTACTTTACAGAACCAACCTAAAGGCACAAGTAACCAAACACCTGCCAATGGGAAGATGAATCCCCCACGGGCTTCTAGTGCACCCCCAAATTCAGAAGGCAGGAAAATTGTGAAAGCGATTGTGATCAGGCGCCCAGCTAGTGCCTCCCAAGTACCAGCACAGGCTAATAATGCCAACGAAACTAAACATGTGATCTTACCGCACAGTATCAGCATTAAACAAGAGCCGCAGGCCAGCAAAGAGCCTGTATTACAAAGAAGTCTCTCTCACTCAGAAAATAGAACAGTGGAAATTGTGGATGGGGCTTGTTTGAGAAGGAGTGAATCTGTTCCAGTATCAACAGGCTCATTGTTAGCTAATCTTGTTGGTGCTGGGATACCAAATATTGCCAGCTTGCAGACACTTGGTGGGGACAAGGTACATGTGATTGATACATCAGGGACAAACAGATTGACAACAGGTGCCAGTGGCAAGGCACGGTTAGAAAATGGTTGTATTGAAGTGACTCCAGGTAGCATTGTTATGAGCAGTGCCAGTTGCTTGCATGTGGTGGCGCCACCGTCTAGCACACAGGCAAACTTGCTGCAGCAACAGACTGTATTGAGTACAGGCCCTGTGTCATCAGGGCAGGGTGTAGACAATGCTGCTAACCATAGACCTGCCTCCAATTGTCCGTGCAGTCTTAAGGCTATGGTCATGTGCAAGAAATGTGGAGCATTTTGTCATGACGATTGTATAGGCCCTTCAAAACTATGCGTAACTTGTCTGATTACAACATGAAGTGTGTAGATACAGTATAACAACTATCACAGTTGACTGCACCTAGTGCAAAAGAAATGGTCAAATATGTTGTGGGATATATTTATTGCTTTGTGGCCAAGCCAGACTGGTTGCTAGGATGCCCAAGAGTGAGTGATGGCATTGCGCCCAGGTGCATGTTGTGATGAGTAACACTGTGGCCAGATAGGAGTGACGCATCCTTGTCCACCAAGCAACTTGTCGACAGGCGGCACTTTTAATGTTGAAGCTGACTGTTCAGCTGCCTCCAGAAAATGCACCTACTTGTAGGCGGTGGTACTGATACGTGTTATATTTTGTAAATTTATAATGCTACCATGCTTCGCCACAGCTGACAGGTCTCATTCAATATGCAAACAGCATGTGGTGGGTGGCTGGTCTTCACAGCTAGCCCTTTGTCTGCTGATCTGTGCACACAGTCACTGACCAGTGGTCACTGAGCGCCATTGTTAACAAGAAAATGCATGGTCTCCAGCAAAAGCTTCCTTAAAATTTTTTCAACAGAGATGGTTGACTTTGTAAATGTTTGCAGAATAAATGTACCACTTGTATGTATGAGAATGTTCTATGATGGCAATATATGTATGGCTGGGCCATTAGTTAACTACTGTGTTGCTTTTCTTCGTTCTTATGTGTATGCTGTCTCTGTTGCTACATTACATGCCTGCATAGCATATCAAGTTCTTAGTTTGCTGTACTCAGTATAGAAGGAAACACACCATAAGCTAGGGAGCTTTGCTTCCGTTGTAGTCTTTCTTGACAACTTTGTTTTCAGTCTTCATGTATTATTTTTTATAACCAGGGCCAACTAAGCAGACAAGGGTAGCAACAAAGGCTGCAGGCTGTGTTTTCCCAAGATTGGAGAAAAAACGACAAAAGATGAGTTGTCAAATTGCCCAATAAAATAACCACACTTCCGGAAAAAAAACAAAAAAAACCCAACCATTTCTGGGCTTGAATTGAAATTTTGGGTGCAGCTTGATAGGAAACCTCTATATAGTAGTACTTGCTATTTAAGATTACTCATAGTGCCAGACAAAAGTGGTCACATATGACAAATGATCTTTAAGTTACAAAGAAAATGGGCCTCTGTGTTCATTAAGGTGTGGTCGCAAAAGCTAGGTGGTCTTAAATCACAGGTACTGCTGTACCACATTATTCAGAATGATGCATGTGTTTTCTCTACAATTAGGTTAAGAAGATGATAAGAGCCATAATCCTCTTGTGTGCCTTGACAGTTCTTTTTCTGCCTGAAGTATAAACTTGCAATTGTGAATTTTTTGTGAAAAGTCCATTCAAGAATCCTTGATACTGATTGGTGTGGAGATTAAAAGTGTATTCTGAAGAAGCATATTGATTAACACCAGCCTCTATTTGTATGTCATCTGGGTTACAAAAATGTATTGTAGAATTCTGGTTAATTTACCTTTAACTCTTCGATGCCAACTGCGACTAAAGCAGAACTACTCAAGATGAACTGTTCTCAATTATGATAAGGATACTAGATTCATATACTTTGTGAAAAGACCTCCTTCAAGTACCAGCATGCCTATAGTTTCAGAGAATATAATGGTCCAGGTCAACAGCTTTCCTCAGTGCAATTTGGATGCATAGCACCCAAAGCACTCTGAGGAAAGCTGTTGACACTGTCCAAAACTTGGCACTGAAAGAGTGAATATGGAGTGACACAATTTGTGAAAAGCTTCGACTCGCGGTGTTTTCAGTGAGGAAAAATTCCACAAAATTACCCATCTTCAGTTTTATGATGGCATGCATTTGGTGAGATACAGTTGTCTGGTGTATTTTCATTAAAATTTTGACAATGAGCACTGGAGTTGTTCTGTTTACCTGGACTCTAAACTCCAAAACAGGGCTTGACATTAAGGCAAGTCCCATTGTCCAGGGCAAGTAAATTTTCAGACAGGATAAGTCAAAATTTTGAGCTCAATGGAGATTTCACCCACTGGTTGTCTGAATTTGAGACAAAAGTGTTGTAGGAAGAGTAACCAAAATCCTAAATGTCAAGCCCTGTAAAGCAGTGGGAAGAAGCTCACGAAATCTGTCGGGGCTAGGTGAGGCCCTGTCCACCAGGCTCTGATACCTATACTGCTATGGTTAAATGCAGTTGTGGACCATCTCCCAAAAGATTTTTGTGCATTTCCATTACTTCTTGCCTGTCTTTGTTCCACATATAACCTTACAGCCACTATCTGCACCATAGAATACCATTGCACATGGGCATTTACTCTTGCCAGTTTTTGTATGGTTTCATTGCACAGTGATAGCAGAGCTCTAGCTGGAAACATAAAATAAATATCTACTAGGACATGTATCTGATTGAGGAGAAAGAGCTTCCTCCATGCCCACACCCATTTGTTCAACAACTTTGACTTGTTAAGTTGAACAGTTCCCTTCCTTCAACAGATGTATCTGTTGTATTGAAGGAAAATACAGGAAAAGCTGAGAGAGTTGAGCATTTGTTTTTGGAGTGGCCACATGGCCTTGACTTTCAGTTTCAGACATAGTGGTACCAGATAAAATTGCAAAGTGAAACCGGTTTTCCACAGGGCTTAAAGTTGCATTCAGCTCACTTCTTTGTCGGGTGGATGTTTGCACCATAGTCCGGAAGGCCTGTCCATTGAAGTATAGAGTCCTGTGTTACCACGTGGGGCAGTTGTTTCATATATCAATGGTATTACATATTGTTTGTAAGCAAAACACTTGACCATTATTTATTACTTACAAAGTCAGACTAATAAATGTGCAATGTGGCTTTTCAACAATAATGAGGTCTGCCAATACCATGGCCACAAGCTTGGGTGCTAGCATATGCACATGGATTCCACAAAATGCCGCTTGTTTGTAATTATAAAGAATGTTCCAAGACATGTATATGGTGCCAGTAATTTTATTACATATGTTGGACAGGTCATTTACAGGGATGGTACCATCAATAAGCTGACCTTAGCTAAACAGTGAAATCTATTTCCAAAGAGAATCTCGCCAAGAAACCTTATGCTTCGAGTCCCAAACACAGCATTTAATCTATTTGCATGTTTCTTGTAATGCAAATTCCTATCGTGTACTATTTTTTGCCCTCAAGAGCCTCTTCAATAGAGTTGCCCTGTAAAATTCATTGTCACTGTTTCAGGTTGGTTGGTCTAGCCAGCATTTCTTTTGATGTGATTTAGACTTACAAAGCTATGTTTATGTCCGTACCTATAGGCCTCCGAAAGTATCCATCAGTCTTGCCTAACATCACACTGTTGGAATCTCCACCAAAGTTCTTGGTCAGTAAACAGGACCATAATTATCTAGACTATATTGACCCTATCGTATAATCAGTTGTACATGTGGGAAATTACTATCACTGTCTACATGTGGATTTGTTGCCAAAAGATGGAAAATAAGTCCTGATAATCACAAATTCCCAAAAGTCAAAAGATAAATTTTCGGTCAAAGTGAAGGACTTGGAGTGTTAAAGCAATTTTTTGAAGAGAATTTGCCACCTTCGCACCGGAAAATAACTTATATTTGCAAAAGAATTTTGTTGCCCATGACAAGCACGAAGTTGACAAGTTCCTGCATGAATGAGCCTGTTCATGGAATTCCAGGATTTCCTGGCATTTTGTGTGGCAGACTTACAGAAATTCCTGGATTTTCTGGTTGAACTTCTAAAGAAAGTTACATTTTCCCCTGCTCAAATGTTGTTTTTCATTCAGGATGAGTACATTATATGATACTTGCAGGGATTTTTTTCTTTGGTCAGGCTCATGTCTGTTCCTGCCTTTTTGCCTACCAAGTGGGGACTCTGGGTCATAACGTCAGGGAAGGGAGTCAATGATACCATGGCCGACAGCGATAGAAAAAGCATTACCAATAGCAAGGCAGAGAATAAGCTGGATCTCAGTTTAGCCAGGGATCTCTTTCTACATCCCTGATTTAGCTGTTCCTTTTCTGAAGAGGACCTCACTGAGTATGAGGGGGAAGATGTAGGGTCAGGAAGGGAGAAGGGACAGAGAAATTCAGCTTTACCGTAAGGAGCCACAGGCTACGACAAAGCCGGTCAAGTTTGCTGGTGTAACTGGTGGTGAGTCTGTGCCCAGCACTGACCATGCCTTGCTGTAGCTGCCACTGAAGATCACCAAAACTGGCACTTGGGAAGTTTAAAGTGGTATTGGTAAGGGATGCTTTTCAAAAGTCATTGTGCAAAAATTCCTACGTGAGTGACTGGTTGAAGTTGACGGTAGGCCATCTTGTGGGTGGCCAATAGCCAATACTTGCAGTGTATGCTGCACGTTTAGAAAGTGTAAAGAAATGTAAACTCAAAGCCTGCTGAAATTGAAATCATAGGCCTGCATTGAACAGGCTTTTAATTTTATTTATTACTTTATTTTAGAGTCTCGTTGAAAAGCATCTGTGAGTCTGGTGCATGTCTAAACAGAATAATGACCACTGTAGCATGTCGCAAACTTCAAAAGAAGAGAATATGTATGCACTTGACCGCAAATTGAACACGCATAAGCCACAGAGCAGGAGGTGCTACTGTTTTGCCTGTCTTTGCATGCAGCATATACTGCTGGTATTGGCAACCGTGCAAGATAGCCTGCCTTCTTGGTTTAAATGTACTGTTTTTGCTAAAAAAAAAAAAAAAAAACATCGAGAACAAGGGCGTCGCTCTATATGAATCCCTTTCACATTAAAAATAGGTGAAAGTAAAGAATGTACGACAAAAGGGGGTAGACGTCACTGAACTAAGGCAATTGCACATGACAGCAAATCACCGATAGAATAAATGGCTTGCCTTCTTATAGGCTGTAGTTTGGTGGTGCTCAGAGACCTGAACTTCAACTAGTCACTTGTATCGTAGTTTTCACACACTCACTTTTGAAAAGCATTTCTTACCAATCTAAACTTTCCAAGTACCAGCTTTGGTCATTTTCGGTGGCACTGCAGCTGCAGCACGATCATTGTGGACACACAATCAGTCCCATTTGCACCACCAAAGACCAGCTTTTTTGTAGCCTGTGGGTCCTTCCAACATCAGTTCACCATACATATGGTGGTTGATTTCAGACTGGACGAGGGGGTACAGTTTCTTGTTGCATCCCCATTCTAACCCAGTAAGCCATGAACACACTGACATTCACTACTGTGAGTCAATGTTTACAATCAGAGTTGGGGTAGAAACTCCCTTCCATGACGTCACAGACCCCGATGGTCAAACTAGGAGGGAAAGTAGTGATGTTTGAGGAGTGCAGCCACCAAATGAGACACAATTCTGCATGATAAAATTGTGAATAAAGTGTTATATATATATTATAGTGTATAAGGCAAATTTTCTTTACAAGGTGCTATAACAATTCAACTTCACTTTCCATAAAAAATAAAGTACTTTGCTAGGGCGAACTTAAACATCATGCATATTTGGCTGTAACTTTTCAAATTTAAGGCAAAATGCCTTTTATCATAGCTAGGTTATAACAGCAGAACAGTAGGTCACACTAATTCATATCTTGGATCACTTTAGTATGAGTACACTGTTCTGATGTAATGACAGCTTTGAACATTGCACCGTCTCTCCAATTCAGGATCCTCAAAGGTCTGTGTAAAAATGCCTTTTATCATAGCTAGGTTATAACAGCAGAACAGTAGGTCACACTAATTCATATCTTGGATCACTTTAGTATGAGTACACTGTTCTGATGTAATGACAGCTTTGAACATTGCACCGTCTCTCCAATTCAGGATCCTCAAAGGTCTGTGTGTAGGGGGCATATTCTACAGGCAGAAAGCACCATGGCCAGAGTGTTGGTACATCTAAATGCAAGGAAGTTAACCAAATCCTGAGTATATTGTGGAACAAAGTGGGGAGTTCACATCACAGGCCACTGGTTGTAAGTGGACCGTACAACCCACACTGTATGAGCAGTTAGTGGGTCACCTATGTGGTTGCTTGTGAACATGTCAGGTGTCTGATATAGAAAGACAAATCAGGTTTGTGAATACCTTCCTATTATACTTGCACATAAAATTCATTCGATGGGACACATTTGCTGGACAGGTGGTACCATAGCTCTGTACATTCTGGTGAACTTAAATATACATGACAGTGTTTTAAGCTTAGCTGACTTGTCAGTGGGCTGAGCTTACGACTGGGCATCCGTCGTGTGTTGTCCATACATCCATTGTCTATAATTCACATTTTGACTTCTCCAAAACCACTGCCCAGATTCACTTGAAAGTTGGTGGGAAAATACCTGGGGTGGGCCTCTACCAAATTTGTTCAAATTGTCCTGCTGCATTAATTTTATGATTTTTTAATGATTTTTTTCTGTTCATTGTGTGAGCAAATCTTTAAAAAACTTCAAAACTGCCAAGCCAATTGCTTTGAAACTGCATAGGAACACTTCTTTTGATCACTATGCAAGTCCGTCGGGATTGCAATGGAAATTCACATTTTTTACTTCTCCAAAACCATTGGCCAGATTCACTTCAAACTTGGTGGGGGTGTACCTCAGGTGGCTCTTAACCAAGTTGGTTCAAATGGTCACACTCCACTGATTTTTGGATTTCTTACATGGGGGGGGGGGATTTTTTTTCTCCAAAATCTTCAAAAATATTCTCCCAAACCACTGAGTCAATTGCTTTGAAATTGCATGGGGACACTGCTAGGGACCCTCAAACCATAAATTGTTCAACAGTTGGTGCTGTTTTTTTGTGTGTTTTTTAGTCCCCCGCCCACTTGGTGGGGGACTATAGGTTTGCACCTCGTCCGTCCGTCCTTCCGAAGCTTCTCCGGGCCATATTTCCAACACCATAACACCCACAGCTACCAAATTTAATGTGTTTGTACTTCCTAGGATAGAGGTGTATGGTGTGCCAAAAGTAGGTCACCAGGTCAAATATCTGGGTCACAGAATACATATGTATGAAAACTCTTGTC
Organism: Hermodice carunculata; assembly: GCA_964020975.1. Lineage (NCBI taxonomy): Eukaryota > Metazoa > Annelida > Polychaeta > Eunicida > Amphinomidae > Hermodice > Hermodice carunculata. The sequence goes on from OZ026630.1 coordinate 10,545,781, forward strand.
CGGGCCATAACTTTTTTGTCCTTTTACTTAGAGTCATGAAATGTTACACAAATGTGAAGCTTAGTCTAAGAAAGTGTCATAAAGCAAAACTAGGTGACTACGTCAAATATTTGGGTCATCACGATATGTAAATATACAGAAACAAATTTTGTCCGGCACATATCTTCCCTATATTAATGCTACCTCTTCAATTTTTTTATGGTGGGTAGACCTTAGGTAGTAGCTGTGCATAGGCATTGTTTTGTGTGGCTAATTACTTGCATTAATTAATTATTTAACAAAGTTCGTTAAGCAAGACAAATTTTGTCCGGGCCATATCTTCTAAACTATTAATGCTAGCCCTTTGAATTTTTTGTGGTGGATAGACCATAGGTAGTAGGTGTGCATAGGCATTGTTTTCTGTGGCTAATTACTTGCATTAATTAATTATTTAACAAAGTTCGTTAAGCAAGACAAATTTTGTCCGGGCCATATCTTCTAAACTATTAATGCTAGCCCTTTGAATTTTTTATGGTGTGTAGACCTTAGGTAGTAGGTGTGCATATGCATTGTTTTCTGTGGCTAATTACTTCCATTAATTAATTAATTAACGAAGTTCATTAAGCAAGCTCAAGATACAATACAAATTTGTCCGGTTGACTTCTTGTTATAAAAGTTTACTGATAATGTATTGTGACCTAAAAGTGTGTCACGACGCAAAACTAGGTCACTAGGTCAAATATCTAGGTCACAGTGTAAACTCCATGTAAAACCTTGTCCATGCCATATTTCCCTTACTATAATACCTACAGCTACCAAATTTATTATTTTTATACTACCTGGGGAGTTGTTGTGTCACATGACAAAAGTAGGTCACTAGGTCAAATATCTAGGTCACTGTGAAATCCATTCAAAATCTTGTCCGGGCCATAACTTTTTTGTCCTTTTACTTAGATTAATGAAATTTTACACAAATGTGAAGCTTAATCTAAGAATGTGCCATACTTTTAATTTTTTTTTCACCTAGATCACACCCCTATATAGTAGTCCATTCAACCTTGTGGGCGACGAGCGGGGGACTATGTATTGCTCTGCAATACTCATTAACTTGTTTTACAATTTTTGATGTGTTTTTAGATCTGCTGACCAAAGGTCACAGAGCTTATGCGACTGCTCCTGTTTGTCCATCTGTAAACTTTTGCTTGTTAGTGCAATACTATCCACAGTTGTCAAGCTAGCCCAATATAACCTTCAGGACTTATAGGGTGTATGAAAATCTAGACCCCTTTTGATATTGGTGGCACCACCTACATTGTTTAATATAGTGGTCAAAATGTCAAAGTCTTGTGAACACTAGCATCTTTAATTACATGCATTGGCGGATCTTTACCAAATGTGGTGGGGTTGTTTGGGAGGTCAAAGTCTAACTTGTTAATGATACTAGTGACGTCACCTGTAATTTGACGGAAATTATGAGCCAAAATGTGTTTTAAGATGGAAAGTTCCATATTTGGAAAAGCAATTGGATTAGACTTGCCAAATATATATGACATATGACCATGGCCAAAGGTAGAATGTTATGTAAATCCAGTGACCTTGACCTATTTTTGTGAGGTCACCATGCTTGTAAAGTTGAAAATGTACTGTTGTGAGGACTGGGTGTAGCTTGGACATCAATGGCAAAGAGAATTGAGCCTCCAGATCAAAATTGCACGTGATTACATTGTATATAAAACCGTACGTGGTGACCTACTTTTTGAGTCACTGTGACCCAGTAACTTCAAACTGGAGTTTTGCACCTGTCCAAGTTCATTATTTTTGTCAAAAACTAGAAAAGTTATGACCCGATTTGAACAAATAGACTATATATGGAAAGCTGGAAAGCTGGATGTGGGGCGCATATTTAGAACATAACAATTTTTAAATCAGACTTGAAGGTCAACGTCAAATGGATTGAATATAGGGGTCATCTCATGAATGCTCTGCACCTCTCAATTCTTGAGATAGGCCCATATAATGTTTAGGAGTTATAAATAGTATAAAATCTTTATTGACATCAATGTTCGTGGCCCTGCCTATAGTAATATGTGATATGCAGGTCAAAATGTGAAAATCTTGTGACTGCAATACTGTCCGAAGTTTTCAAGTTAGCCCAATATAGGACTTGCACGGGGTATGAAAATCTTTGTTCTTTTGGTGGTGCCACCTACAATATTATGCAATATGGAGGTCAAAATATAACAAAATCTTTTGAATACTCTAGCATCTTTAATCTGTGGCAGATCTTCACCAAATTCGGTGGGATTGGCGGGAAGGTTAAAGTCTTAAGTTTCTAATGATACTAGTGGTGCCACCTATAATTTGATGGACACTATGAGCTAAAATGTGTTTAAAGATATAAAATTCCATATCTTGAAAAGTAATTGGATTAGACTTGCCAAATTTATAGGATATATATAGACAGTGTCCAAAGCTAGAGTTGTATAATATCAGTGACCTTGACCTATTTTTGTGATGTCCATGCCCATAAAGTTGGAAGAGGTGATTTTGTAATGGCAGGGTGTAGCTTGGACTTCAGTGGCAATGTCAGCACAGCACTAGGCTGGCCTATGGGCCTCTTGTATTACATAATCTGGGTGTCCTTGATCTGTCCCAAGATCAGTGAGGACAAAAAGTTAAGGACTCACACATTGTTGTCTTGGCACATGCAACAATATTCATCACAGGAGTTGCACAAATTAGCTAGGATTACATGTGGAATGAAGTGCTATCTCGTGGACAATTTTCACATTAAATGTACATAAGGTTTATATGTTCAGAAGCCACTTGAGGACTCACAATTTTGAAAGGAACAGGTGCAATTTAGACTGTTGCCAGCAGAGCATTAGCCCATAAGCCTCATGTTACTATTTTTGTTCCTCAAAATTGTCGCTCAAATTACCAGTCAATGTATATGGTCTTGGACTTTGATGTTTTACATGGTTATGATTTTCTTTGAGGACCAAACTCAGACAGTACATGATTGACTTTGACCTCATTCACAAGGTCACAGGACAACTGATATGAAATTTTCTGTTCAGTAGATAATGTGTGATCTATTTGCATTTAGGACCTTATGTTGGACATGTTCTCTGTGAAGGTCATGCTTAGCCAGTACCTGTATGATCTTGATCCCATTGCTGAAGTCACAGTGTTATATACATTAAGTTTACTCTTCACTCTAACTGGAGAACTACTTGAACAGAAACATGTTAGCGTTCTTCCATGTAGGTTAGACTTAACCAGTGCACAGGTGGCCTTGATCCTATGCCAAGTTCACAGAGTCTCAAGTGTGATGAATCTCTAGGTCAGCTGAGCATGGGCTGTTCACACAGCCCTCTTGTTTTTGAATTTATTGTTCATTCTTCGGCAAATCTTTGAAAAACATCGTCTCTTAAACCCCCAAGCTAATTGCTTTGAAATTGCATAGGGACACTTCTGGTGACTCCTGGACCTTGATTTTTTTACTAGCTGGTATTGTGAATTTTACCTCAGCTGACTTGTCAGTCAGCTGAGGTTCTGTGAGGGTCCGTCGTCTGTCTGTCGTCCGTCCGTCTGTCCACAATTCACATTTTTGACTTCTCAAAAACTGTCGGCCAGATCCACTTCAAACTTGGTGGAGATGTGCCTTGGGTAGGTCTCTACCAAGTATGTTCAAATGGTCACTGTCCAGTGATTTTTACCTCAGCTGACTTGTCAGTCAGCTGAGGTTTTTTGAGGGTCTGTCGTCCGTCGTCCGTCCGTCGTCCGTCCGTCGTCCGTCCGTCCGTCGTCCACAATTCACATTTTTGACTTCTTCTCAAAAACCGTCAGCCAGATTCACTTTAAACTTGGTGGAAATGTGCCTTGGGTGGGTCTCTACCAAGTTTGTTCAATTGGTCACGGTCCAGTGATTTTTGGATTTTTAAGGAATTTTTTTGTTCTTTTTTGGGTAAATCTTAAAAAATCTTCTTCTCCGAAACTGCTTACCCAATTGCTTTGATATCACACAGGAACACTCCCTGGGACTCCTAGTTCTTAATTTGTTCACCAGGTGGCGCTGCGATTTTTTCCTAATTCTCTGTGAATTTTTGTGTGTTATAGCTATTTTCGACTTTTTCTCCAGAACCGTCACTCAGATTAAGCTGAAACATGGTGGATATGTTCCTTGTAGAAGGGTCAAAAAAAGTTGTTCACTATGTGGGAATGCTGCGGATTCCTGATTTTTAACGATTTTTCAATTCTGGTACTTGTTGGTCAATGCAGCTTTCCTATTGATTACTATGGAAGTCAATGGGCATTCTAATGCTAATTCACATTTTCGACTTCTTCTCCAAAACGGTCATCCAGATTGACTTCAAACTTGGTGGGGATACACCTTGAGTGGATCTCTACCAAGTTGTTCAAATGGTCACGCTCCATTGATTTTTATATTTTTTTTGAATGCACCTTTACTATTGATTACCATGTAAGTCAATGGGCATTCTAATGCTAATTTACATTTTCGACTTCTTCTCCAAAACCATCATCCAGATTTGCTTCAAACTTGGTGGCAATGTACCTTGGGTGGGTGTCTACCAGGTTTGTTCCAATGGTCATGTTCCGATGAATTTGGATTTTTTTGAGATTTTTTTTTCAAAAATCTCTACAAAAGTTTTAATAGGAAAGTTTAACATGGGAATTTCTTGTAATGGTCACAACTTTAATAATATTGACCAGATTTACTTCAAACTTGGTGGGGATGTGCCTTGGGTGGATCTCTATCAAGTGTGTTCAAATGGTCATGCTCTATTGATTTTTGGATTTTTTATGAATTTGTTTGTTCTTTTTTGGGGCAAACCTTCAAAATTCTTCTCCTCTGAAACCGCTCACCCAATTGCTTTGATATCGTTCATAGACAGTCCCGGGGACACTTAGTTCCCAATTTGTTCACCAGGTGGCGCTGCAATTTTTTTTATGAATTTTTTGGATGGTTTTGCTATTTTTCACTTGTTTTCAGAACTGTCCCTCAGATTAAGCTGAAATGTGATGGATATGTTGTGGAAGGGTCAAACAGTTGTTTAGTAGGTGGCACTGCTTTGGATTCCTGATTTTTAAGGATTTTCAATTACGGTACTTACCAGTCAGTGGAGCTTTCCTATTGATTACTATGTAAGTCAATGGGCATTCTAATGCTAATTCGCAGGACAACTGACACGAAATTTACTGTTTATTTGATAACTTGAGATCTGTTTTGAGTTAGCTACACATGTTAATTATTCTGTATGAAGGTCATGCTGAGACAGTACATGAATGACCTTGACCTCGTTTGTGGGGTCACAGTGCAACATACATGAATTTTACTCTTCATTATAACTTGAGAACTACTTGAACTTTGATGTTGTACATGTAAGTGTTCTTCTATAAAGGTCAGACTTACTCAGAACATGGTGTCCTTGATCCTTTCCCAAGTTCATAGAGCTGCAAGTGTGATGAATGTCAAGATCAGCTGAGGCACGGGCTGTTCACACAGCCCTCTTGTTTTGATCACGAAATCATAAAAACAAGTCACCTAATCCAGATATTACCCAATTTTGTGCACAAAATTGAACGAATATTTCGCAAAATCCATAGCTTTGCTCAATTTAATGCAAACAATTGAAAGAGTATAACAGTTTTGTTCATGGAAATCTAATGATAATACAATTCTGTCAAGAGGGCATGAAGTTTCTCAATTTCATAGGAAAAAGTCACAAAAACTACCTCAGTATTGTCCACAAATTTCTAAAACACACATAATTGAAAACCTTGATCGCTTTTGTCCATGAAATTGGTAAAATGGGACGTTTTGAACCCTAGAGTGCCAAGTATAATAACTTAGAATTATCGTGCCATCAGAGACCCTTGACAACATTATCAGAAACTAAAAGATCTTGCACATGCCTTTATGTTTTAATTTTGACTGGCACGCTTAAAAAAATTTTAAGGATAATAGGTGGAAATGTGATGACGGCATGTGACGTCGTACAAGATGTGAAGATCGATGCCCACTGCAAGTCCTTATATGTACTCATCAAAATGACCCACGATAATGATTCTGTGGCTTTATAAGATTTTGTAATTTCCTTTGCGATTATGTGTACTGTGCCAAAATTAGCTTTCTCTTACCCATAAACACCAGTAAACAATCCTGGACATTCCAGGATCACACTGAAAGGCTGTAGTGGAAGAAGACTGCAATTCTACTGCAGTGCAGAAAATTATCCCCTTACTGTGTACTCATCACGTCTTTATGCTTCCAAATCTGGGTCTTCTTCCTCAGCTCTCTGTGCACTTTTTCACGTGCTACTGTGGATGATCCCATTTTTCCGGCAACTCGCAGCTGGGAGAGGAGGTGGGATATCACTGTTATTTGATTGGATTTCCCAATTTCAGTTTTACTACACCCCGGCAGCGACCCCCCCCCCCCCCTCCGCTGACCTTCGGTCCTCGCCAGCCCACAGAAAAGCCCATGCTTGAACTATAACTAATCTAGCACACCAAGTTTTCGTGCCAACCAAAATGCTCAACAGTGCCTTCCAGTGGACCAAGACATGGGGCTTTTGGGATTGCACAGGTCCCTTGGTTTGAAAGGAGTGTACATCACAAAGTCAACCTCTGTAAAGCAACGGAAGTGCACACCATAAGGGGAGCAATCTTCAGTGACCCACCCTTGCCAGACCTTTGTTCCAGGCAAGTCTTGTACCCCAATGCCCAGCATATCTGCCAGTTGCATGAAGAACTCCAACATCAAGTCACTCCACTCTTTTTGGTCCAGACCAAACATATTGACCTTCATGAGCTTTGTCACAGGACGGGGTTAGCGGCTTTCTCCCTACAGATGCCACAGGCCCCAGGGGGGTGCACAAACCATGGCACGTATCTTGTCAAATCATGTCTCCTGACAGCAGGTAGCGCTTCAAGCACCAGGAAGCCCGCTGTTTCTGCTCTGTGATGGACTCCCCCCCCCCCCCAGCTGTTTTGATATCTCCTCTACTGTTTGAGGTCCACAGTGGGCACAGGATCTGTTATGGGTGGTCTCCCCCTCAGATAGCCAGATAATTTTGTTGAGAGTCTCCCCCTGAGAAGAGGATGAACCACTTCTCTTTCTGCTGCCCTGTCCTGCCATGACACCAACTCAACTCTTAGGACTAGACATTTGGCTTTCCTCTTCCTCAGTTCAGGCATCCAGATCAAATGACCCTGGCAAGGCAGCCATGGTGACTGTAGCTGTTGGCCTTCTCAGAGGCAGCTCTGATATCTCTGTAGTGTTCAACCTCCATGTTATATTTCCTCAAGAGGTTGATCTCCCCTGTTTCATCACCACCTCACATGGAGGGCCCTGCCTACATCCCTGCCTCTGACACTGTTCTAGCCTAGCCTCTTCAGTAATAAACACCCCACTCTGGGGAGAGATGGCCTAAACTGTATTTTCATCCCCCACTGGGGCATCTCCCCAACTGAGGAGTTGAGAGAACTTATTTTCTCACACTGACACATCTGGGGCTGCAAGACACAAACTCACTTGAGGCCACATCCAAAGACACAGGTCTGAGGTGGAACTCTTATCATTTCAACATCTCCACCCAAGCAGCCAGCGTGGCCAGTGGTTTCCATGAAAACCATCAAAGATGCCCGCCAGGGTAGGGACACTCCCTCCCTAGGAGTTTCATTAGTTTGGGTACTCATATCATGGGACCAGGTATGCCCCTTATCCAAAGAGTTCCCAAGATTTGCTGCGCTGTTACAAAGGGGCTGAACGCCAGCACCCAAGGCACAAACACCCTACAAACTACCTCCCGGATGGAAAAAAGGGGGCTCCCCAGTCCCCACAGCATCATTGTGAAACTTAACCATGAGAGTAGACGAACCTTCCTCTCCCCAATCCACTAACTAAATGTACACTCCTGACATATTGACTGTGCACTTGCAAGTACAAAATAAAGAAAAAACACTGCTACATATCTTCATTTTAACATATACATCCTTTTATATGCAAAGCTTAACTAAAAGCATACTCTGGCTGTTGTTACAAATCAAACTAATGATGATGACTTGGGGCTACTACTGTGCTCCCCTTTGTAACATGTACGTGAGCCACAGGAAGGGTTGGTCTTTGCTGGTCTGCATGAGGGCATTGTGATGCTACCCTTCTTTTAGTCTTTTGTATGTTAGGAATATTGATACAATTACGAGGACTTGTTCCATCTCCGAGGGCACCCCCCTCTCAGTCTTCCAAATCAGGTGCCCCTGGCAGATGCCCCCCCCCCCCCCCGCAGGAAACTTGTCCACTTTCTTTGGGCCCATGCTCCCCCTGCATACATGGTTTTTATGCAAAAAGAGGCAAGGAATATGCAGCAAAAGCATAACCACCCAATACTGACATGCCCTGATGCATCAGTCTGTTTTTCTAATAATGTAATACAGTCCAATTTCAAATGGCCCAGCAATTGCTGGTTGCCAGAGGGCCAAACAGGCATGACAGTGCATGGCAAGTAATTAACTGGCAATTGAAAATACATAGAATGATGACTTTATTTGTAAACCAAACTGTGGCCTGAAAGTGGAAGTGGCAATTTACTTCAAAGTACTTAAAACAGCAACAGGTGGCACCAGGGAGTCCCAAAACAAGGCACTCTTTACCAAATATGATATTGTACTATGTAATATGGAAAAGCAGACATGGTAGCCATAACAAATAGCTTTATTACCCTCCCAAGGGTCCCATTATGGGATAAATTTATTGAATGTAAAGACCACATGATGGACATGCAGCGGGGAGGTGTGGCTGTTTTCAGTAAGGAGGACATACCCTACATCCCTCGAGCCAACTAAGAAATCCATGTTAATGTCTATGAATAGAAATAAAATATCCAAGATTCCCACCCCTACTCATAGGAAATTTCTGAAGGCCACTACATGCAAATGGGATCTGTGAAATAAAGAAATGGGCAAAACATATTGGCAATTCATTGCAGGTTGCTCTTAGTTAAAATAGGGAGATTCTTATATTGGGTGACCTGAATATAAAGTTACGCTCAAGCCCTACCAACACAGGACAATTTTGGTTCGATATATTGAGCTCATAGGACTAACACCAAATGGTTAATGGGCCAAAATGTACCACATCATCAAAGGCAACTTTAGTACATCACATCTACATGACACATCAAGAGCATAACCAAGTCTAATCTTAGTGATAGTCTTCTACATAATGTACCAACAAAATCATGCATACATCAATCACATACCACTCATTTAAAACTTTTGAGGAAGAACAGTTCCTGAAAGATCTACAGATGCTCCCATGTTCCATCTTGAACATTTTTGACGAAAATGTTGATAATATGCTGGTCATTCTTACACAATGTTTAATGATGTCACCAATATACATGCACCCCTGAAACAGAAAAGCATGAAACATCCGAAACAACCAGACTTACTGAATGATGAAAAAATTCCTGTAATGGCCACTAGAGACTTTTACAAAGCCAATAAGGATGATGTCAACTTCAAAATATATCGAAATAAAGTCACAGGTATGATCAGGGAAGCCAAATCAGCATATTACATAAACATGATAAATGAAAAGAGAAATGATAAAAACTCAGTGTGGAAAATTATCCGAGAACTTGCTTCAAACTAAACGACACCCAATACAGTCATTATAAACAATGGTGAAAATATCCTCACTGATGAAACAGACATTGCAATTATGCTTTTAATGACTTCTTTATATCAATAAACTACACTTACCTGCCAACAGTAACAGAAAGGTGGGACCCCACTCCCCTACAAAATTTTATACATAGCAGAAAAGAGGCAGATGACCTTTTCACCAGTCCAAACATCACTACTGAGGGTGTGGTAAAAATGCTAACAACTCTGGATACTAAAAAAGCTGCTGGCCCAGATGCCATCAGTGCCAGATTGTTAAAGGCAGAAGCACCATCAATTAGTGGGCCACTGGCCAAAATTTTTTATGTCCGCTTCCAAGAATGGTCGGTTTTTCACCAAATGGAAAGATGGTTGAGTTCATCCTCTACATAAAGCAAATGACCTCTTGGACAGGGCAAACTACAGGCCAATTAGCATTTTGGATATTTTAAGCAAAATTGCAAGAAGACCTGTACAGAAGAACTTTTACAACTTTTTAAATTTCAGGAACTTGTTCCACATCTTACAATCTATATTTTGTCTACTTCACTCCTGTGAATCACAACTACTTCATCTCACTTGTGACTGGTTCGAAGCATTAGACGAAGGTGAAATCAGTGGTTTTATCTCGCATGATTTCCATAAGGCTTTTGACCTTGTAAACCATGAACTCCTCATTAAAGTTACACTTGTATGGCTGTGATCAAGCAAGCTTGCAATGGTTTCATCGTTCTTGACACAAAGAAGTCTGCATGTGAAGTTTAAAAGCTCAACATAGATAGGTGTGAAGTTCATGCTGGTGTTCACCAAGGCACCATCTGAAGACCCATTCTATTATTATTTGTAAATAACATGCACCTCCATACAACCCATTCCTATATCGCTTTGTATGCAGATGATACTATGCTTTGGACTGCAGGCAAAACAATCAATGAAGTTGAATTGAAGTTATCCAAGGATTCCAAGAATATCGATGCATGGTGCACAGCTGATAAAATGGTCACTAACACTGAAAAAGACCCACGCTATAATCATATCCATGGCTCAAAAGTCTCTCCATTCGCAGAGACAGAAATTAGACATGTGCATCAATGGCTGTATCATCCAGACAGTCCAACAGGACAAAGTACTTGGAATAATTATTGACAATCAATGGTACTAGACAGTACAGATTGACAAAATATAAAAAACAGTCCGTAGAATTCTGGGCCTTTTGTGGCAGATGAAGCACTACCTTCTTATTGAAATAAGAATACTTTTTTTTACCAAGCATATGTATATCCTCATTTAACATATTGTTGCACTATAAGGAGAAACGACTTGCATGTAAATCAATTAGAAGAATCACAAAGGAAGGCAGGGCATCTGATATTTGACTTGCAACCAGGAGACTCTACCCAAGATTATTTTAGAAAATCCAACTTGCTCATAATGAGTGACATAGCTGACCTCAACATTGCAACTGCAGTGTATAAATGTTTAAACAGACTGATGTCAAGTAACCTTTCAAATCAAAAACACCCACAGTACTCTTTGATACCCAGGCTTGCATAACTAGATCTTCTTGCAAGATAAACGGTACAGTGCCTAGACCTCAGATCAAAAAGTTCAAAAGAAGTTTTTTATACTGAGGCCCTTTTGCATGGAACAGATTAAGTCTAGAAACACAAACAGGCACTACTCTGCATGATTTTAAACAGAAATATCGCTCTGAAACATCTTAAAAAATCTTCTCCAAAGCTGCTTGGCCAATTGCTTTGAAATTGCATAGGGACACTTCTGGGAAATCGTAGACCCTAATTTGTTAACAAGGTGGTGCTTGAATTTTTTTCTATTTGCTCATGAAATTTTGTGTGTGATGGCTATTTTCGATTTCTTCTCTAGAATCTTCACTGAGATTGTTCTGAAACATAGTCACTGTGTAGCTTGTGGGAGGGGTTAACAAAGTTGTTCACTGAGTAGTGATACAGTGGATCCCTGGTTTCTAACAAATTTTTCAATATGAGTACGTGTTGGTTAATGCATGCTTTCCGATTGACGACTATGTCAGCCTATGGGGATTGCAATAGAAATTCACATTCTTATGGCATAAGGCCAAAGAGTGTGTCTCTTTTTGCAATTATACGCTGTGTTAGCTTTCCTTATTTAGGCAGTTGTGTTCCATAACACAAGCTGCAGATTATTATTTTTATTTTCTGCAGGGGAGCAAATGAACTTGTGTCACACAGGTGAGTTTGAGAAATCTGTTCTCTTATTTCATTCCTGCTTTAGTAACTCATGCATGTGTGGCCCCTTATTCTAACAATGGTGGACATGGCACCTGTTAAACCAAAGCGGGATTCCCATGGTCATTTGATGGCTAGTTGGGATATGCACTCATGATATCGGGCATGCATGGAGATACAGGGCTATAAATGTAGTTGCACCTCATCAACCTGCCCTGTCCCTATCTATGGCACTTCCCATTGATCATCTATTCCTTCGCTGCAGGTATAGTGACGCCTATGAGACCAGCTCGTGTATCAGTGCCATGGGATCAGTCCTTGTCATCCCCATCCATACAGGGTAGTGTCATACAGGATGACTCCAGTCACACCACAACAGGCAGCAGTGTTGGCACCTTGCTCAGTAACAGCACCACATGAGATGGGACCCACAGTTCCGGTACAACCCAGCTCAACACTGTTAGACAGGACTATATTGGAAGCCTTTTTGCAGGATCAGCTTAAACTTTTGATACCAAGTATGATCCAGAATGTTGCAGCAGCATTGCCAGCCCACAGGCACTGTCAGCCATGGTCCCAGAGAGTAATGTATGGGATGGCACTGGACCAAGGTCAAAGTCCTGTAGTCCCACATGACGCTCAGTGTCCCCACATCAGCGGAGGCACAATTGACCATAAGAAAATGCATAAGGGCCATAGGAGTCTTATCACAGAGCCATTCCAGAGCCATTCCCCATTTTCCACAACTTCCAGACAGGGGCTTTTACTGACACATCAGGCGGTACCCTCACTCCTGCTTGGTACTGCCCCATGGAGCCCCGTGGTACAGTATGTAGTGTGCTAGTAAGCAGAAGCAGGTACAGTCTTCTCTTTTCAAAAGATTGGGACAGGACCAGTGTCACAAACTCCAGTCCAAGTGGGGTAGTTTATCTAAGATGGCGCCAGAGCAGCAATGTCGGAAGCCATCACCGGAACGTTTTCCTTCCAGTGCATAGGTACTTCCAAAAGGAGAGCTACAAGCAGGCATGCAGTTGGCATTAGTTCGGGCAGAGCACCCTGTTTTCCACATGTCATCCTGTGCCGGGGGGGGGGGGTCACCATCGTCTTCGTACAAGCCCCTATGGTACAATATACATCCAAGGCCAGGCCCCTGACCCTGGTAGAACAATGATAGCTTAAGGAATGTATTGTCCCTCCCAAAGAGAGGTAGCTGATTTCCTTGGAGGCACAAATGGAGGAGTAAATTTTGTCTATCTCAGATATCCACTCTTATGACGATTCCTTAGATGAGGAAAGGAGGGGGGGGGGGGTATTATTCCAGGATGGCTTCAGAGCGCTTTGAGGGCACGCATCAGAGGCCTTTAAAGCCAGAGAGAGGTCTATGCAATTGCTTTTGCTTGGGATCTTAGTGACTGGTCCCAGGGAGGATTCTACAGAGCAGTTTTTAGCACACTTGACCACAGTGTTACAACGTTCTAGAAAGAAGAAGTCCAGCGCTTACTATGAGTATGACCGGAATATGAGTAGCGAGAGTTGTCTCACACATCCATTTATGCTCCGAACATCAGCTTGATTGTGGATCACTTTATGCAACAATGGCCGAGCTCACCAAAAAGCTGAACATTGAGCAACCAATGCCCATCTCACATATGATGTGGGTTGAGCCTAAATTAACCATTCCCACTTCAAAATTTGGTAGCTTCATGCTACCTTGTTTGTAGCTGTTGAGGAATAGCTTTATTCCAACTTCAATGTGGCTTGAAGCTAGTGAAAAGACCATTGCAGCTACATAGGTAATTGATGGCTTTCAATTAGCTTGTAAGTGGCTGCCTGGAGCCTGAAATATTTGAATGAAAAGCCAGGCTTCGTGCACTGGTGAAGCTCGCTTTTTTCAGGTGGCTTCATGATGGCTTCCAAATGGCTGGATATTTAAATGAGAAGCCAGGCTTCTCGTTTGCAGTTACTTAGTCACGAGTGATAACATGTGCTCAGCATATATAATGTCTTAAAAAATTTTGGGAAAGAAAATTTCGGAGGGAATCAGCAAGATGCAAACTTTTTTTAAACTCACTAGCACAATTTTATCTTTGACTGCCTGAATGTCTGCCTTCTCTTGTATCTATCTGTGACAACATGTAGATAATGACATGTTCTGGCCATATGTAACATTAACATCACTACAGATATCAATTATATATTTTTAAAGTTGTATGGTTTTCCTTCTTTCTCATTAGTTCCATATATGTACAAGTCACCATGAACATTGCACATCCTTAATCCTGCTGAAACATCCTGTTCATATATTTATCACTGTGACAAATTATACTGTGTAACAAATTACTAAACTTAGTGCAAAGCTATGGACATGCAAAGGTGGTACATGGTTACAAAGTAAATGAAGTACTTACTCCATACCTTCAGTTCAGGAAGATCAGGTTGGGATTTTCTGTTCATGGTGTTCTTTGCATAATACTCTATCAGTTTGCCTTGTTTAGCATTTTATTCTGTCTTAAAATCACTGAAATCTATCAATCTTGTAGAGACTAAGCACACAGCGGTGTGACCTTCTAATATGGATGTCATTACAAAATTCAAACATCCTGTTTGGTGTATTCTGGGTATGAAGCTAGTCTAGAAGCCAGGCCCTAACATGGAAGCTATCCAAAAGAAGCCAGCTATCAAAATGACGCCACATGAACCTAGTGAGAAGCCACTCAGCTAGAAGACAGCTGTTTCATAGCTTCGATTTTCTATTCATGAAGCTATCACCAGGGCTGAAGCTAGCTTGAAGCTAGCTTGAAGCTAGTAAGAAGCTAGAAAGAAACCACTTGGTAGCGTCCAGTTTGGTATGGGTGCCATTCAATGCATACGTGGTTAAACACATTTGATCAAAGGCAGGGAACTGGAGCAATTACGCTATAGTGCTCAGGTTCACCCCGTAAACCCCCTGCCATGACTGAAGAGAATGCCAAGGACTTGATGTACCTGTGGAGGTTTGGGACCATGTCCTTCGAGTACCCCAGGTCACCTTCAATCAGCTCTGTGCAGACAAGAAGTCCAGCAATAAAGGGATATTCGTTGCTGGTAGGGTTTTGCAATGGTGTATTCAAAACAGCCATACTGCTATTCAGACTGTGTCCACTTCGGACGTGGAGGCTGTGGCCTTGTTTGGGATCATCTCCAGACTGGCACACTGTATAGTTTTACCACTGACAGTCATCATATTTTACTGTTTGTCCGCAGCTGGAAATGTCCAATGTCATTGCAGGTTTCCTTGGAGAATGTCATGCACCAGGAAACTAACCTGACTTGACTACAACGGGCCATGCACTTGCATACCACTTATCTTAGCCAGCGCTTGCTGCAGGGAATATGCACTATAGTTCAATCAGCCTGGATACTCAGCAGGCCTTAATTAAAAATGCCACTAGTGCCAAAGGTGCTCCCTCCCAAAGTCAAAATACCTAAGGCTGTGGGGGCAGTGTGGAGGCAACTCAAAGAGCAGAATGAGAGGTGGTGCTTCCACTCATTTCTTGGAGGAAAGGTTGAGGTCAGAACCACAGGGGTGGCAGATGTTGTCCAGAAGCCGCTTCTGTTTTGTCCTCCAAAACTAACCAGCCATGCCTGACAGTTTCCAACAGTTTCCAGGGGAGGAGTCTTCCATTGCAGAGTGGGTTGCAGGATGGACAACTCTCTCAGATGGTGCCAATACCCCACGTGGTAAACAGAGTGACTTACCAGTTTTGGGCTCTTCCATTTGGCCTGCTTTGGCCTCTCTAATTTTCTACGAATGATGCACATCGCAGAGGCATACATTTGCATATTTACCTGGATGACTGACGGCTGAGAGCATTATCCCAGTCTATCCTGAAATGGGATTCAGCCCGGATATTGATGGTTTGCATGGACTTTGGGCTTCTAGGGAATTTTCCAGTCAAATCTCAACCCGACACAGGACTTTGAGTTTCTCGGGGTGCATTATCAAACTGTCCTGTTCAGATGTTGTCACTCTAATGGTGGTGGAATCGCGAGAATATCCTCAAATTCAATCACTGTGTCCATGCAAGGAAGACATAGTGATGTTTACATATGCATCCCTCCAACGATCAGGGAGTTGTGCTCTCCTCAACAGTATCCTGCGTTTGGCTGTTGCATCTCAGAGACTATCAATTGGCTGGAGTTGGAAGCAATTTGCTTGGCCCTTGCTCACTTTCAGAGACTAATGCAGTGCAAGCAAGTGTTGATAAGGTCAGACAATTTAATGGCAATTGCATACATCAACAGACAGGGAGGGACAAGGATAAGAGAACGGAGGGACAAGGATAAGAGAACTTCTCTTAACTAGGTTGATTAGAGGCATGCCTCTTATTCTTGGACATAAATTAGGCATTTCAGAAGGTGTGGCATACCAGGCTGTTAAACAAACTCGCAAAAATGGAATCCATGACAACATGCTTTGCTGGTATTCCAGCTATCTCAAGGACCACCAATAGCGGGATTTAATGAATGGCCAGTGTTCCACTTGGGGACAGTCCAAGCTGGTGTTCCCAAACGGTCTGTTTCAGGGCCACTTCATGTTTTTTATATATAGAAGCGCCTCCAGCTGTGCCCAGGTAACAAATTAAACTGATGTCAAAGGAGGTTATGTATAAAAAGGGAAATGACATCCATTTTAAACATGTTTCAACAAATGTCCAAGTTACCTAAGGCCTTACAAAAATATATTTGTGGTTCAGGTAACCTGACAGACCCCACTAAAAAGGCCCCACCCTAAAATTGATGAAACAAAAAAAAGTACTTTCAAGCTGCCCTCTCCTAATAAAGTTGATTGATCCAGGCTGAAAGGTTTTATGATGAAAGTGGCCATCATGTGCTGTCGCTATTTTGCAGTAAACTCAAATACAATATTTTATTTCTCCTCCTTGTCTCGACGATTAACTTGGGCTGGGGAAACAGCATACCTGCATAGCCAGAGTTGTTTGGTGAAACAAAATAACCCTGGTTGTTAAGTGATTGTTATTGTAATATTTCCCAAGGCTCTAGATGTCCATTCTCTGACTTACCAGGGCAAAAGGTCATTAAAGTACTTTTGAAACATGACTTACTGTCTTAACTTTAATCTGCCTGTAAGTGGTAATAAATGAAATTGTATACCTTGTGCAATGTAACATCAAACTATTTGCTGATAATACATCCCTTTACTTAACAGTTGACAATCCTGTGACACCTTGCAAAATCTTAAATGATGATCTCCTCACTATTGCTGAATGGGTGAACAAGTAGCTCATTACATTTAATGCCCTAAAAAGCTACACTGACAGTATGATAATTTCATGTGAGACTATCCCTGCAGTTCACCCTCCACTTAAATTCTGGAGTCTCGCCAACCAGCAACATCAATGTTCCACATCAAAAAGTTTTTAATCTTCATGCATGAAGGATTTACGGAAAGCTTTGTTGCTTCTGGTATTTTGCACAAAGTGGGAGCACGAGCCCCTAGAGAGAAGCTTTGGGTCACTTCTCTGAAACTGAAGTGTATGATGCCAAATGGTCCTGTTTTGCTGAGTGGTAGGCCCATGATCGTACGATTGATTCCTGGAAGGCCACAGCAAATGACATAGCACAGTTCTTAAACAAAGTCTTTGATCTTGGCCAAGAGGTGTGCACGATAACTGGTTATTGTGCCACTGTATGCTCTATTTTTGGTTTAAAAGGATGCAAAGTTGGTTTGAGTTCACTCCTTTCTTGGCTCAATCAGAGTAGATAAAATAGATTGGCCAGTTCAGCATAATATTTTTCTACAATGGGACTTATCAATTGTGCTGTTGGGGCTTCGATCTTATGCTTTTGAGAAGAGACCTATGGACTGAGTTCCCGTGAACATGTTGACGTACAATACCATCTTTCTCATTACTTAAGCCTCAGAAGCTACAAGAAGAAAATTAAATGCACTTGACTATTTCGAAGAGTGTGGTCTCATGATGGCTCCCAGGTTTACTTTAAACCTAATCCGTTCTTCATGGCAAAAACCAGGCTCCAGATTACCACTTACACTTTTGCATGGCTTCTCCAATATGACCCTTTCCAGTAATGGGGATAGCTATGATCCATATAGGCTATTTTGTCCTGTTCACTTTTTGAAATTTTACTTGGACAGGGTAAAATCCACCATGAAAGGTAGGAAGCCTTTGTTCCTTCCTCTGCAAGCTAAGAAGGACAAGATCCATCCCAACACAATTTCGAGCTGGATTATGAAGTCTATTAAAGACACTTAAATAGCCATGGAGAAATTCCCTGAACTGTGACAGGTGCAATGGGTCAGGGCACATGAGGTTAGGGCCATAGCATAATGCTCTGAAGCAGGTGTCCTTTAAAGACATTATGGCAGCCTATCAATGGTGCCCCTGCTCCACATTCTCTGATTATTACTTGATGGATCTGTCTTGTATTGAATGAGATTTGCTTGCATTTACTGATATCCCCAAGCCCTCAATGTGTTCACACTAATCCAAATTAGATCATGCTTACAGTGTGAAACATTTATTCAAAATGCTCACAGCCTGACATTTGTCTTTCAATTCTTACTTGATCTTGTGGGAGGCATTATAATCCTTTTGAGGATTGATTTTCTTCCAGGTTTGTGTACCCACCTTTGTTTATGTAGCAAGGTGTCTTTTCGGTAAAGTTAGAATACTTTTCTGCCTTCTTCTTATATAGCTACTTACACCCTACAGGCAAGAATGATAACCGACCTCGATTCTGGTGGTAATGCTACCCATTAGTGTTCTAGAAATAATGTATTATGCCATAATTCTAGAAAATTTCACTTAATTTTCATATTTATTAATAATGCTTACCTCTAGAACACTTCTTATTTAATAATAATGCTTACCTCTAGAACAACTGTCCCACATCAGATTATTTTGGGGGTTTGTCCACCAAAGAATAACAAATGTATTAGGTCAAGGCTGGAGGTGAGCTACCTGGTACAAGTAGCACTGCAGTGGCCCTGGACCATGAGTACCATAGTCAGAACAGATTCTGATGCTATTATTTAGAGTGACACAATCTAAGAGGTCAATTACCCATGAGTGTTCTAGAGGTATCATTAATAAATATGAAAATTATATTAAATTCCCCACTTTCAACTTCTCCATAACCGTGAACCAGTTTGGTGGAAATGTACCTTGGGTGGGTCTCTACCAAGTTTGTTCAAAAGGTCAAACTCCAGTGAAAATTAGTATGATCTTTTCGCAAAATCTCTGAGACTGCTAAGCCAATTGCTTTGAAATTACAGGTTGCACAACAATTTTTGTGTTTTTCTTATTTCAAGACTCTACAAAACCGTCACTCAGATTGTTCTAAAACTGAGTAGAAATGTAGCTTGTGGGGTAATTAATCAAATTTGTTCACTAGGTGGTGACACTTAAGATACCAAATTTTATACGAATTTTTCAATTTTGATAATTTCAAGTAATGCCTGCATTCCTATTGATTACCGTGTAAGTCAATGGGAATTGCAATGGAAACTCGGAGGTTTTACTTCTCAAAAATCCTCATTCCCGAGAATAAAGTGGACTTATTATGGGTTAAATGTTTAGGTCAGCTGAGGATGGACCTGTCACATCACCTTCTGGTTTCTATCTTGTTTATGAATTTTTGTGTGGTATTTTCAACTTCTCCAAACGTGTCACTTAGATTCTTCTAAAATTTGGTGGAAATGTACCTTGTAGAAGGGTCAAGCAAATTTATCCATGAGGTGACAATACTCCACATCTCTGATTTTTAACAATTTTTATTAATTTGGGTATTTTTCAGTTAATGCATATAATAATATTGATTACAGTGTAAGTGAATAATTTTGCAATAGGAAGTCACATTTTTTACTTCTCTGAAACCATCAACTAGAATCACTTCAAATTTGTTGGGGATATACCTTGGGTGGGTGCCCATGAATTTTCTTTCAAATGGTCATGCTCCAATGGTTTTTGGAAGTTTTTGTGATTTTTTTCGGGGGGGGGGGGGGAATTCTTCAAAAATCTTCTCCAAAACCACTGTGACAAATGCTTTGAAATTGTATAGGGACACTTTTGAGGACCTTTTGACCTTAATTTATATGCCAGGCTGTTCTGTGATTGTTTTCTATTTTTTATGAATTTTTGTGGGTTAAAACTAAATTTGACTTCTCCAAAACCGTCACTAATTTCTTTTGAAACTTGGTCGAAATGTAGCTCCTGCAAGGGTCAAACTAAGTTCATGATATAACTATCATCATCACTTACTGAACATCTTTAAGATGTTTAGTAGGTGATGATAGGTAGATTTTTAACATTTTTTTTTTCAGTTTGAGTACTTGTCAGTTAATGCATACATTCCCATCGATTACAATACGAGTCAATGCGCATTGCAAAAGTAAGTCAAGTTTTTTACTTCTTTTCCAAAACCTACGATCAGATTCAGTTAAACTTTTGCTGGGGATGTAGATTGGATATGTCGTTACCAATTTTGTTCAAATGGTCACACTCCCATGATTTATTTTGTTCATTTTTTTGGCAAATCGTCTGCAAAATTGCCGAGCCAATTGCTTTGAACTTGTATAGGGACACTTCTGCACAACAGATAGTGCTGTATTTTTTTTCTGTTTTTACCTCAAGAATTTTTATACGTTGTTGTTTTGCTTGATGTCTTCTCCCAAATTGTAAGTTAGATCCGCTTCAAACTTATTTGCTCTACACCAAATTTTCCACTATGTGGCGGTGCTTTCATTCTTTGATTTCCAACAAATTATCTAAATTGGGAAAAACAGGTAACGGACACAAACACATGTGATGATGGTTTTAGACAAAAGTGGCCTTGATATCATTCTCAAGTTCACAAGACCACTTCAATGTGTGCATGTTAAGGTCAGCTGACCACATGTCTGTCAAAGTGGTCTTGTTACATTTTTATGTATTTTCATTTTGTTCAAGTCGTATGAAAATCTGAAAATCTGAAAATCTTCCTCTCCGAAAATGCATGGTCAAGTGCTTTGAAATTGCAATAGGACACTCTGAGGACCCCTAGACCTTACTTGATTCAACTGGTGGCACTGTGATTTTGTTTTCTACTTATCTTAAAACTGCCATGTTGACTTTGGAAATGTACCATTGTGGAAGGGTCACTCAGTGGATCACAAGATGATGTGGTGGATCACTGAGTTTTATCCCCCCCCCCTTTAAAATTGGTTACTTGTCAGTTAATGCTTCACATTCCTATTATGATAGAAGTCAATATAGGCAACACAATGGTAATTCACATTGTAAATCTTCTCCAAAACCGTCAGCCAGATTTACTTCAAAGTTTGTTTGATCGTGTCAGCCTATATTTACAACCAAGGCCAAAGCTTATAACTACAGTGTCTTTTCCAGAAATACCAACTTCAGTTCCTGCCTCAGAAAATTATATATATATATGTGTGTGTGTGTGCGTGTGTGTGTGTGTGTGTGTGTGTGTGTGTGTGTGTGTGTGTGTGTGTGTGTTAAAATTAAAATTTAAGAACTCATTCAACAGGGCCTTCAGGGTTTTTATGTGGAAAATTGATTCCTCATATTGCTGTCGAGAAACCAGTTTCTGAGCAGCATAGAAGTTTCTGCTGTATATAAAATGTTTGGTCTTGGGTGTCTCAAAGTTGTGAAACAGAATTTTCAGATACTCCCGGAATCTATGAATAAGCGCTACAAAGAATCACAATGACTCTTGATCACTGTGTCATAACAATAATAAAATACAAATTACAATAATCTATGGTATACTTAGCTGAGCTTGCACATTATCTCAGTAATGACTATATATATATATAGATCTTTATTTTCAGAGGGTAGCTCAGTTAGTATATTAGGTATACTAGTCTTCCCTGAGGCCCTCTCTGGTTCACATACACAGAATATACAAAATACAGTGTCCATCAAAATCAAGCTGATCGATACATCAAGATAGTTATGTGTTTTTTCCCCTTGTCAATAATATGTGTTTTGTGCACTTTTTCTTAAATGATGCTAGAGTTGGAGAAACTTTTACATCATGTGGCAGTTGGTTCCAAATCACAACTCCATCATAGCTTAGACTTCTTTTTATGTATTCTGACCTTGGACGAGGTAGGTGTAGCATATCATTACTAGTTGACCTTAGGTTTCTACTGTGGAAATCTCTGACATGTAAAAACATATCATTCATATATTGTGGTGCCAGGCCATTAGAGGCCTTGTACACACGGACTGCCTTACAAAATACAATACGTTCATTTACTGTCATCCAGTTCAATTTTTTATCATGTTCATATAGCTATTGAACTCATTTGCGTCCATTGGAAACACCGTCCAAGCACAAGTCAGGTTCTCCCGGCGGGGGTCGTCTCTTATGATGGATTCACTGTACACACTTTTTCCTCTTGGGTCTTCAGTTGTACAGAATGTACCTTCTGTGTCTTCAGTTAGTTATACATGCAGACTCTCTCTCCTCTGTTTACTGTCTCCAGTAAACATGTGCCTGGCTTTTTCTGTACCTTTCATGGACATGATCATCGACATGATTCCACACTTTGCTTTAGTCATCTATGAACTTTCTTTATGAACTTTCTTTGATGCAACACTTTACCACAACAACAATTCAATCACCATATATTTACGCGACTCAAGCCTGTTTATTAGAGCACTCCTTCAAGCTCATGGTGCACTGAACAACAAACAATAACATTCATAACCCAAGGATTCATGGGAAACCTCCCCAAGACTTATTCTGTTCAACTTTAAAACTCTACCTTTCTGGCTATCTGGTTCAGACAGACCGATTTCTCTCTTATTCCACTCAGGGAATATTCAGAAAAGATTTAATTTGTTTTCTAGGATTAAATACTGGATTAAACTCAATGGTAAAATTAACGCAACGAACAAAATTGTGTCCTTAAGGTCTGATATTTTCAGGTATTAGAAGGAAGATTAAATAAAGCTGGTTTTTGTGAAAGTCTATTATGTCCAGAAATAAATACCAGGAACCACTGTCATCCCTGAGGTTCATCATGATTGCCAGTCAGACACTGCAGCTGCTCTAAGTTAACTGGGGTGATAGTATTCATTTGCCAAGTCCATTGTGGGCTGGTGTAAACGTGGGAGCTTTCATTTTGCATTAGGAAATTGGTATCGGTGGTGGAGACACCTGATGCTTCGTTGAAGTTGGAGCAAATGGGCTTTATACGGACCTGATTCTCTACATCCAGCAGCATTTGCAACATATGGGTCAAAATATGAAAATCTTGTGAGCATTCTAGTATCTGTAATTTTTGTGGATATGTATAATTTAGAGGTTTGTGGAGGAGGTCAGAATGTCGATTAATTGCAATGTGAAGGGTGTGATCTACATTTTGACAAAAATTGTGGTTCAAAATGTGTCGAAAGATATAAATTTCAATATCTCAAAACATAATTCAGCTAGACATGCTAAATTTATGGGATATGTAGATCGTGTCAAGGACTAATATGTTGTGTAATATGGATGACTTCAGCTTATTTATTCAGGTCACTGGTACTGTGAAGTTGAAGGATGTGACTTGCCGACAATGTGCATGGTTTTCGAGACAGTCCTTTATAATTTCCAGGATTAAAGTTAACAAAAGTTTAGGTCCAGTTAGATACTGGTAGCGCCATTTCTATACTATTCATTGTGCAGTGGGACAATATTAATTATGTTACCTGTTTTCTTCTGCTACCATATGTCCACTTTGTTACTATTTAAGTTATAATACACAACTTACAGTTTGTATTATATTACACCAATGGCGTGTTTGTATGTACGCGCGTGCGAGTGTGTTACCTGCGGCAATGGAACAGACAAGCATTGACAATATTCTGACTTTTCAAATTCTGTAGATACCCATTCCGGTTAGGCTTTCATTTAAGAAGCCACACAATATAAGTAAAAGTGCAGAAAGTTGTGCTTTGTAAAAACAAATGAAAAGCACTGCCTCAGAAAATGATCTGTCATTTAAAAAAAAAATATTTAGACATGAAAATAGTTGTTTGTTGCCGGCGAGAACTATGGCTTCAAACTTACCGAGGTACAAGGGGATTGTCGACCGGGGAGTGTAAGATGTGTCGGCGGACGGCCTAAGAAACTTTTCCTGGATATATGCCGGTGTTTCGAAAGTCGACCTTTCTGCGGGCTTTCAAGCCGGGAGCAACTTGGCTGATTGTCCGTATCATTTGTCTCCGCTAGCTTGTACAACATTAACCCTTAAAGTGCTAATCACTGCTATAGTTGCTTTCTCATAACTATTAAACATATAATGTTTAAAAGAGTAAAATTCCTCATGAAGATACCTTTCATTCATATACCAGCAAGCCTTGTCTGAAGCAAAAAGTAGTCTTAGTCAACAGCTTTCCTCGGGACACTTTGCGCGCATTGCACGCAAAGTGTCCCGAGGAAAGCTGTTGACTCAATCTTAAATCAGCACTTTAAGGGTTAAATTTGAAGCTCTGGTATCATTTGCTGGGGATTCCAACTCATCTGAGATCGTGTTCACAAAGTCAGCATGGTTAGTTTTAATTACCTCTTGTGCCGATCTTACATCTTCCAGCTCTATGTCCATATATTGCAGGTTTGCTTCTGCGTCATTTTGCTTTAGCTCAAGAACATCCACTTTCTCTGCAAGACCATCCATTCTTCGATCAATCGTATCAATTCGCTCCAGTATGTCGTCTAGCAAAGTAAGTTTGTCCAATTTCCTATTTATTGCTTGGACTGTTCCTGGGCCTGCCATTGTCCTTGTGTTGCTATGGGCTCTGGTTTCTCTTTCGGTGTTTTCCATCTCAATATCTTTCCCTGTTTGCTTCCTTTAGCTCCTAAATGTTCTCAGTATACGAAACAGACAATTTACTTTGCCCTAATCCGAACTTTCACATAATTCAGTGATTTGAAATAATGGAATAAGACCAAATTATCGGAGTCGAGCTCAGCCTTTGCCGTCTCCACCCATGGTCACGTGACAACTTTGACGGAGCCCAATACAAGGTATGTACCGACAAGTCTGAAGGGAATCTTGTGTATGGTTTGGAAGAAGAGGACAAAAATAAATATAAAGCCATATTAATTCATATGCAGCTAGTTCAGTCGAGTGGCATTCTCTAAAGCCATATTGACTTGGGTAATTGAACGGGTCATCTTTGACCAGATTGGTCTTAAGGTATTGATGAATTTAGTCAAAGATGACCCTTTCAAACAATATGTAATCTTTGACGATATAAAGTCTCTCTTTTTACGAATAACGACTGGCGTGCCGCAAGGATCGATTTTAGGTCCGCTGTTGTTTATTATATGCATCAAAGACATTATAGAAGCCGCAAACCTTTACCATGAGGTTAGGAAGAGAACCTTTATGGTTCTTCAGTTTCAGCTCCAGCGGGAAACATTCATGAGAATGTCAGGAAATGCTGTCAGTGACCAGGAACACATAGTTGCCATCTTGCAACAATTTGACATGGTTTGTCAACATCATGTTGTGAAATGCTAGTCCTTGGCAAGTATTTGTGTGTGCTTTGACTCTTTGATCAGGATTGCTGATAGTGTCTTTGGTATATTTGGTTGCTTTATGAGTGCCGTCAGCTTTTAAAGTTTTCTGCTGAAAGACAAATTTATTAGAGCGCAAATTGGAGGAAAGGGACATGTTACACACCAAACCTGAAAAAATCACAATTAAAGATACGGTATCTTCAATTTGTAACACAGATATCTGTATTTAGATGGACATATCATTCAAATAGTATTATCTAGCTGGTGGGTGCTACAACATCTCATTTGAGCCATTTAAATGATTTAGAGATCCCAGAATTTATGGGATGTGTAGTTTGTAATTTTGCATTGACATACAGGCCTATACATACCTATAAAATTCAAACTAGCCAAGTCAAGAATACTATTCACCTGACTTGTTCTGGTGACGGATCTGTGCAAGGAGTGCGATGCTACAGGGACCTGGCCAGTCAGCGGAGTAGTGTTCTCGACGCGGCCATTTTTTTTTTTTCTTGGTCCAGTAGTTATAGCTAGCTGCAAGTTTGAAACAGTAGAAAAAGATATAACACCCTATGTTTCAAAAGTTTAATTTGGTTTTAATGAAATTCGTTGTAAGTTGTAAGTTTCCGCATGAACTTGAGAATAAGCAATTAAGAAAACAGAGCAGCCCTATTTGGGACGTTTTACGAGCTCTTCTTTAAATTCAAAATTGAGTCCATTCTTGTGGACAACGCATATGACTATGGGCAAAGATATTGGATGAATATTCAATATACATGTAAAACGTTCTTAAGTGAAGCATGTTGAATTGCCAGAGAGGTCTTTAGTACCATGTAGCACCGACGTCAATCGAGGGTATCTTTTTATTCTCATGCGTATAAAGATACCTTGTATTTTATTATTGTGTTTGACGTACCACGGGTAAACGGGTACTTTCAATCACAAATTCTTCTTCTTCTTCTTCTTCTTCTTCTTCTTCTTCTTCTTCTTCTTCTTCTTCTTCTTCTTCTTCTTCTTCTTCTTCTTCTTCTTCTTCTTCTTCTTCTTCTTATTGTTGTTGTTGTTGTTATAATAATAATAATAATAATAATAATAACAATAATAATAATAATAATAATAATAATAATAATAATTATTATTATTATTATTATTATTATTATTATTATTATTATTATTATTATTATTATTATTATTATTACTACTACTACTATTATTATTACTATTGTTATTATTATTTCAAACCCAAATATGAATTAACCCTTAAAGTGCTAATCACTGCTATAAAAACCTAAAATGCTCCCCTTTTGTCAACAACGGCCGAGAAAAAAGTCATCACAGAAACAATTTTATCACTATTGTCTAAATTCATTATAAATTCAAATTTATCTGTGTTAACTAAATCAGAGAAGGAAGGGAAAATGTCATCTAAGGTGCTATCTAAATTTTGACGTTCAGGATCGTAATTTTTGCATGTTGTTATTAAGTGTATCTCATCTTCTATTTCATTGCAATTTTCACACAGTCTTTCTTCTAACGGGATCTTGTGGGGTCTTTTATGCCTACCAGTTTCAATCTTTAAATTATGGGCGATTATTCTAAATCGAGTGAATTTTTTCTGTAATGAACGGTCCTTAATTAATAGTAGATATTTCTCCATTTCAAATTTCTTTTAAATTTTGTATGAGTTCTTAATTTTTTGTCTTCTCCGCAATTATTTTCAATAGATTCCGCCCACTGAATATTGAATCTTCGTTTTAATCTTTTGTCCAAAATTTTTTAAGGAAATTCCTCAGTCTTAGAGCCGACATTCTCCCACATTCTGTTGAAACCAAACATTTGGAATACATATCTTAATGATAATATCCATTTAAATTTTCCCGTTTCAATATTATCAACGTTACAAAGGAAGCAGTCATAAAGCAATGTATCGGGTCTCATGTGCACAATTCGTAACCATTTTTTACACATTTTTTGGATATATCTTAAGTGCCAGGGGATATTCACCTAACTCACTTAGTACTGCTATATTCGTAGGTTTCTTGTGTACACCAAAACAGAAACAGATGGACTTTTTGGAATATCTTATCACTGAATCATGAGAAAAATAATGGATGCATTCACCGAAGATGAAATATGCTGTATAATAATTGGACATCTAAATATACACTTGCCATCCTCTTTCGGTGCTCTCTTTCACCGACATCATCTTTCTGTCCCGCAAGATATAACACTTGGTCCACAATCAATATTGATAGATTTTGTTTGAAAAGTCTGAATTCCACTGAACAAGTCATACATTTTATTTTCAGTTCATCGATAATATAAAAGGTAAAATTATGCGTGGGCTTATCAATTTAATCTTGAAAATACATCATTGCAAAACGACAAGTATAAGTTAAGACTATAAAGGAAGATTTGCTTCACAGCAAATGTATCACGGTGCCTTCAAAATGAGAACAGTTTGAAATGCTATGCTTTGCCATTGTTAAACATAATCTAAATTTTGTGCATTAGCCTAATTTGTGTAAGTTAAAATGCTACAACTTTGGTTCTTGGTTTATTGGATGTGGCTATGTCACAAACTTATAAACTAAAGTTTGAATGACACCACTGTCTACAATAGTTTTGAAGCTATTCAAAGATTTTAATTTTGTGTATTTGACCAATTTGCATATATTAAAAGCCTACAACTTTGGTTCATGGTTCATTGGATGTGGTTATGTCACAAACCTATAAATTGGAGTTGCAATGCTACCTCTATGTATAATAGTTTTGAAGTTATTCAAGATTCATATTTTGTGTGTTCGCCATATTCGCATGAAATCCTACGACTTTGGTTCATGGTTCATTGGATGCACCTATGTCACAAACATATAGTGAAGTTGAACTGACGCCTCTATCTACGATAGTTTTGAAGCTATTCAGGATTTAAATTTTGTGTATTCACCTAATTTGCATAAATTACAATTCTACAACTTTGGGTCATGATTCAGTAGATGTCGCTATGTCACAAACCTACAAATTGAAGTTGGAATGGCACCCCTATGTATACTAGTTTTGAAGTTGTTTAAGATTTAAATTCTGTGTATTCACCTAATTTGCATAAATTAAAATTTTGCAGTTTTATGTCATTGGATGCGTCTATGTAACAAACCTTTAAATTAAACTTGGGATGGCACCTCGATCTATAATAGTTTTGAAGTCATTCAAAAAGATTTAAATTTTATGTATTCACCTTATTTGCATAAATTAAGATTATACAATATTGGTTCATGGCTCATTGGATGCGGCTTTGTTACAAACTTTCAAATTAAAGTTGGAATGACACCTCTATCTATGATAGTTTTGAAGCTATTCAAGATCTAAATTTTGCATATTCACCTAACTTGCATAAAATGAAATCCTACAATCTTGGTTTATGATTCATTGGATGCGGCTTTGCCACAAATCCATAATTTGAAGTTGGAACGGCATCTCTGTCTATGGTAGTTTTGGAGACATTCAACTTTCAAAATTTTCAATGCCCCTAATTAGTATAATTTGAAATTCCACAACTTTTGTGTACTGTCCATTGTATTGGCAGGTGCCACGAGCCTCTACATGCACATTGAAATTTTGTGTCTTTCTGCAATAGTTTGGAAAATATGAAGCTTTAAAATTTTAATTCCCCCTCATTTGCATAATTTTAAACATCATGACATATACAATAGTCATGATCTGCCTTGCCTTCTATTGTTTTATTATGAGGGAAAATATTATCAACATGGTTCGGCAGATCTATTGATAGTGGATAATGTAATCTCAAGCAAATAGTACCGACAGAATTTAATCGTTATCTGCTATCCAGCTATAAAGCTTAGGACAAAAGATTTACGTCTTTGTGTGATGAGAAAGGTACAACGCATAGCAATGTGAATAAAGACGAATGGGTACTGTATCAGGCACAGGCTGTAAGTCAATTGTGTTTATAATGAAGTTTGATGCATATTGGGATATTGGGCGGCATTACGGTTCTAATGTATGCATCACCGCACTGTATGTGTCCATTGTTTCCGTTACATGTACCTGAAACAGACCCAAACTCTCATCTGATGTGGCTGGGATTTTATAACAACTGCACGCAGCATGAAAATATAGCAACGGCGCAAGAACATATGGTACATCGAAGCGCACAAAAGAAATTAATTAACATTCATCACAATGAGTGTCATTATACATAGAAAATACTTGGACAGAACATGGACCTATTAACTATCGGAGTGTGGTGCCCAAATGTAAATTGTGTGTGTGTGTGTGTGTGTTTTGTTTGCTTGTTTGTTTTTTTGTCTGGAGGTTTATCATCCAAAGCAACCATTTATGACAAGCTATTATACCCAACTCAATATTTGCTACAGCTGTTAAAAATTTGTCCTTATTTTGTCATTGATACAAATCAACGTTAGAGTTTACCTGGAGTAAAATTTCGCTATGTTTGTGTTAAATTAGTGTGCAACATGAAATTCATACATGATTCTGAGAAAAATTCATCTGGAGAAACTTCGTGAATATTTTTTTAGGCCTGTGCTGAAGTTGAGTGGACCTTTCATTAATGCGTTTAGGCTGAATACATTGAACTGAGCACTATCGAGGGGGAAATTAGCAAGTTGTAAATTAATTTGATTCAGCAAATCTTCAAAGGTATGAAAACAAGAAGTCCATAAACCGTTGAGAATTGAGTGAGTGAGTGATAGATGGATGGATGGACGGATGGATGGACAGACGGACGGATGGACAGACAGACAGACACACAGGCAGACAGACCGACAGATAGATAGATAGATAGATAGACAGACAGACAGACAGACAGACAGATAGATAGATAGATAGATAGATAGATAGATAGATAGATAGACAGATAGATATATTACAAACCTTTTTTTTCAGAATAGATGAAATTCCTGGATATACTACACTATGGAGTCTCTGTCAAATACTACAGTATACTATAGCTGTCAAATACTACAGTATATTATAGCTTTAGTTTACTACAGTATACTATAGCTTTAGCTTACTACAGTGTACTACAGCTTAAGTTTACTACAGTGTAGTATAGCTTTAGCTTACCACAGTATACTAGCTTTAGTTTTGCTCCAGCACTTTATGCTGCATAATGACAAATTTCAAAGCAGGGGCAGGTGGGCCTCAAATCGTCCAAAACATACAATTTGACCACCGATCTCACTGTAAACATTACATTCTGGGTATCCATTTTGCAGGCCTGGGCCTATATATAATTACATACTCACATGTAAGCCTTTATGGACCTTTATACCATGCCTACTTTGTTTTCTCAAGGGATATATATGTCACTTGCTTACACATATATCCCTGCTTTAAATTTCTATGGCTAAATTTCAACACAGGACTGATTTTCTTTGGTGAATACATTTTAAAATGCATTTATATTCATGAAAACATAAAAGGCATGGTATAAAAAGGATACATCCCTTGTTCTCGTCATTTATCGGGAATCCTGCTTTTTTAAATCCCGGAGCGAAGCCTAGGGATTTAAAAAAGCAGGATTCCAGATAAATCCCTTGAACTTAGGGTGTATCCTCTTCAGAAATACATACACACACTCACTCTGTTTTTAACAGGCACCCAATACTGACCACACCATATAGAAAGCAAGTTCTGCGCAATGTCCCCTTTCGGTTAGATTTGAATCATACTGTCGTATATTATGGCGTCGAATTTGCCGTTTTCAGCATGTATTATTACAATAAATTTCCTTTATTTGCGTTTTAAATTATTCTCATGACCTTTTTGTTTCATGCATTGCAACCCACACGGCAGTACACACAGCGTGAGCCAATTTAGCGGACGACGCGTATACACACCTCGTTAGACTCCTACTTTCGTGCTGACGTCATCACAGCGAGCTGCAGTGGGCAACACGCAAGATCCTTGCTGTAAGTTAAACTGACTTGTGAAGACCTTGACAGACAAGATCCTTCCTTCCAGTTTACTAGATTTGTGAACGCATATGTGCTGATCCTGAAGGTTTATAATAATAATAATAATAATAATAATAATAATAATAATAATAATAATAATGATGATGATGATGATATTACTATCATTATTTGAACGGAACGGCAAAATTCCATGATTCGTCCAAGGTATATACAAGTAATCAGTCATCCTTTTGTCAAACAAATAATCTGTTTAGTTAAGATAAATCTATAGTATCTATAAGTAATAATTCGTGTCCTCCGCTTCAAAACTATGTCACGTGAAGGCTAATGGAGTCTGATATGCGTATTCTGACATCGCTGTGACCGGTACTTGTAGCCATACTCTTCTTATAGTAATTTTGTCATTATGTCTGTGTGCAGACATACTGTTTTTGTAGGAATTGTTTGTTTGTTTGTTTGTTTCTTTCTTTCTTTCTTTCTTTCTTTCTTTCTTTCTTTCTTTCTTTCTTTCTTTCTTTCTTTCTTTCTTTCTTTCTTTCTTTCTTTTCAGGCAGATTTGTCATACATTTCATTTGAAAAGTTTTATAAGTAGAAAATCCAAACTTGCAATGATAATACTTCCATACATGAAGTCTTGAGTTTTTCTAAAGAGGTTTAACAATTTTAAAAATTATGCAAATAGGGCCATTTGAAAATTTAAATCTTGAATATCTCCAAAACTATTATAGATACAGGTAACCACTCCAACTTCAATCAATATGTTTGTAACACTGCACATTTTTGTAATTTACATGTAGCCTCTAAAGGTCAAAGATCAAGGTCATTTGGGCCTTTGAAATTTTCATCTAGCCATAACTCGGTCAATTTTTATCCATATATGATCATGTTGGGCTCAAATTGTAGCAATTGATACACTACACATTTTTGTAATTTACATGTAGCCTCTAAAGGTCAAAGATCAAGGTCATTTCGACCTTTGAAATTTTCATCTAGCCATTATTTGATCACTTTTTACCCAATTTTGATCATGTTGGTCTCGAATTGTAGCTATTATAACACTTCACATTTTTGTAATTTACCTGTGACCTCTAAAGGTCAAAGATCAAGGTCATTTCGACCTTTGAAATTTTCATCTAGCCATTATTTGAACACTTTTTACCCAATTTTGATCATGTTGGTCTCGAATTGTAGCCATTATAACACTTCACATTTTTGTAATTTACCTGTGACCTCTAAAGGTCAAAGGTCAAGGTCATTTGGACCTTTGGAATTTTCATCTAGCCAGAAGTTGGTCAATTTTTATCCAACTTTGATCATGTTGGGCTCAAATTGTAGCTATTGTAACATTGCACATTTTTGTAATTTACATGTAACCTTTAAAGGTCAAAGGTCAAGGTCATTTGGACCCTTGAAATTTTCATCCAGTCATAAATCAGCCAATTTCCATTAACTTTTAATCATGTTGGGCTCAAATAGTAGGTATTGCAACACTGCACATTTATATGATTAGCATGTAACCTCTAGAGGACAAAGGTCAAGGTCATTTGGCCCTTTGAAAGTTTTATCCGGCCATAACTTGGTCAATTTTCATCTGATTTGGTTCATGTTGGACTTAAATTGTAGGTATTGTAACACTGTATATTTTTGTAATTTACATGTGACCTCTAAAAATCAAGGGTCAAGGTCATTTGGACTTTGAAATTTTCATCTAGCTATAAACTTAAACTCAATGTGAACTTCCAAAGGACAAACGTTGTAGCGTTTAACATTTACAACTTTTGAAGGCATATTTGCTTTGAAGCAAATCTTCTCTTCTAGTTTTGTTTTATTTTTTTTTCTTTTGCTTTGTTTTGCTATGTTTTCGGCTTTTTTTAAATTTTGTTTTCTTTGCCTTTTATCTCTTCTTATTCTTTTCTTATATAGAATGCATATAATTATTGTGATACCGGCCCAGAGAAGATACTTGTATCAAAAGCAACCGGATCGAACATCTATTGCATTGATGCCATGTGTTGAGCAACACAATCAGCTCTACTTTTAAATGACAGACAGTTTCGATTGTATATCAGGACTTTTGTTGTAGTTTAATGTGGTCATGTTTTACTGGGTACATGTTATTGTACTGTAAAGATAGATAGCATCCGCACATGTCTCTATGTTACATTTTGCAAAAGTGTAAGTATCGTCATATCGTTCTTCAGAGTTTAGTATAACATCACCAGATATATTGTTTTAATCACAAATAATCCTATTGTGTTTGTTCCGAGCGCAAATAAATATGTTTGCCGTGAAAGTGAAACGTTGACCGATATTGTGACGAGTTACAGCATGGGTTTTCGTCAGTTCGATGGTGGGGACTGTGTTTATAGAACATATTATTACACTGATGCTACATCATTTGCATATTGCACGAGTTGATATTCCAGAACAAAGACTAGAGCAAAATAAACTTTTTGTGTATTAGTCAGTTTTTCATGTTCCAAGGTTCTTGTTTCCATTCTTTTGCTACAGCAACTATAGAGCGTCTTTGTTCAAAAATCATAGTTTGCCGTGATGTAACCGATTACCCCTTAAATATGGGACAGGCGACATGCTCATAGTTTATCAAGATAAACACGTCAAAATTAGTAACGAAGACAGGAAGATGGGTAGCAGAAACGTCCTGGTAGGTAGCGCCATCTACATTTCTATGACCTCGTCGGGCAAAGCAAGCCACAGAACATCATGCAGACAGTTGTATATGGAAGCGTCTGGAAATAAATTCAGATACATGGCATTAAATTCAGTATCTATCAAGTGCCATCGGTCTGATCATTTTGAAAGGTTGAAGCTAAGCGTTCTGACCCATAAAGCTGATAATGGTTCTCGAAAAAACGAAGTACGTTACGGCCGGTACATCGATACCGCAGCTGCCTGCCCGTTCTGCCGGCATATCGGAGAGTGATGTCCGTGTCTTGACACTGTAATATACAACACTAATTTATGCGCACAGTATGCTCTTTGTTACGTTAAATTGACAAAGATAACACAAATGTGCTGAATTAATATCCTGTTATATCCATCTTTAGTTGATTTGTTAGAGAAAGGCAGCGGTTCGTGTACTACGGGCACATATCCAGTTAGTGTTGACTGTGTTTTGATGGAAGCTTGAACCAGATGTGTAACAATCCATGCACCGATGGAGAGCGCGAATGGAGCGCTTTTAACACCTTTTTGAGCATTGAAACAAAGTCATTTTTTAAGTTGACATGAAAATGGTCTCTGAGAAATACTCCTATGATCTTGTGGGGTCGGAATCCATTATTTCGAGCAGTTTGTGAGATTAATTTGAAGGACCATACACTGTGAAGAGTGTTCCCAAAATGGCGGACATCAAAAAAGTGTGCTTGTTAGTGTCGTCTTTAACAGTCAGTTTTGTGGGTTCACATGGCTGTTTTTGAATACAGTATTGGTCGAAGTAGCCCGAGATATTTGTCTTTCAACTAAACTATGTGTATGGTGTCAGCGATTTCATATTTCGCCGTACAGAGTCCTAATTCTCAGAAATCAGAGAAATTGCACGCCTTAATTTCACAGTTTTCATTCAAATTCTACTTGTAAATTGCAACTGATATAAACGTCAATGGCTGTAACTGAAACATTGAAGTCACTACTTCACTCCTGGTAAATTTAAAAAAGATACATTCAGGGAAAATGGTTGAAATATTCGCTTAACTTCAACCAACAAACACACTTTGTGAAAAGCAACTGTCAAATTCGAGTCGGCCGGTGCACGAGCTCAGATGTCTCCTCCGACGTCCGCGTTCCGAGTATATATATCCATAGACGCGTCTATTCTGGATTTGTTTTGACGCCAGCTGTGGGAATACTACAATATAGTGTGTGTACGTTTGTCACGTTTTTTGGACCTCGAACGGTGTTTTGACGAAAGATGGCAGATACGGAAGCTTCACCCGCTGCAGCCCCTGCTGCTGCTGCTCCAGCGAAGCCAGCCAAGAAAAAGGCGGTCAAACCAAAGAAGCCAGCAGATCATCCCAAGTATGCTGAAATGATCAAAGAAGCCCTTGGTGCGTTAAAGGAAAGGAGTGGGTCGTCTCGCCAAGCCATCTTGAAGTACATTGTGCAACACTTCAAGGTCGGAACTGATGAAAAGACAGTCAATAACCATCTTAAATTAGCCTTGCGGGCAGGTGTTAAAAATGCCAGCCTGAAACAGTCGAAAGGCAGTGGAGCATCTGGCAGTTTCAAACTAGGTGAAGCCAAGAAAGCAAAGAAGCCGAAAGCCAAGAAAGTCAAGAAGCCCAAAGCTGTCAAACCCAAGAAGCCCAAGGCAAAGAAAGCGAAAAAACCTAAAGTGAAAAAAGAAAAGGCGAAGAAGGAAAAGAAAGCGAAGAAGGCCACAAAGAAGCCATCAAAAGCACCCAAGAAACCTAAAGATAAGAAAGCCACCAAACCAAAAGCGAAAAAAGCAGCAAAAGCGAAGTCCAAGAAGCCAGCAGACAAAAAAGGCGCCAAGAAAGGTGCTTCAAAAAGCTGAGATGTCGAGGCTGTAACGGACAGTGCATTAAATACGCTCTGGAACCTGGCATACGGTGTGGATTGCAAGCGTGTTGAATATGTGGACAGGCCAATTTCATAACTTTGTACATGTGCTTGGAACACTGTAAACGAATAGGAAGAACGAATTGTGGGGCTGTCGCATGCTATTTATTCAAATAGGAGTATAAAGTATTTCGCCTCCGGCAAAAGTACGTGTCCAGACACTTGCTCGTTTGTTTTATTACATGGACGGACACTTTAACCGCTTTTATTGCGAAGCACACAACCTGACGATTTCTTGAAGGAATGAACAGTGATGGACTTGTGCGAACATAAACCAAGCTAACTGGACGAACATTCAGTACGGAGGTACGATATTAGGTCTGAATGAACATTGATAATTACCGGTAGAGGTTATGTCAGAAGGTGCATGTTCAAGTCGAGAGATAAAGATTTTGGACAATTTTACATTAAATATATATACTTTACATACATACGGTTTTGTAAAGTACTTTGAAAAAGTGCTGTAAAATGCTTAAATGAAGATTTAAATATTAAATATTTTTATATTGAATATTTTTGTTAGGTTTTGTGCATGTATGATAGCACCATGGTAGAACTTTGAACTGCGACTTGGTATTCCTGGAACAAGTGTTTGTATTATGGGGGCTGTATGC
The DNA here is from genome assembly GCA_964020975.1 of Hermodice carunculata. Taxonomy (NCBI): domain Eukaryota; kingdom Metazoa; phylum Annelida; class Polychaeta; order Eunicida; family Amphinomidae; genus Hermodice; species Hermodice carunculata. The sequence continues at coordinate 10,582,390 of OZ026630.1, forward strand.
CTTGCAAACATATTGCCTGGCAATTGCAGTTGAAATGGTAATCGAGACGGTTGATCGTCTGAATTGACTGCAAATTCGTGTTTTGCCTTTCGTTGGTAACCGTTATTAGATGGTGGCGGTACCTGGTGGCGATGTTTCGGGTATTCATTCACGACCCGCCCAACAAAATGAGAAGGGGGGAGGGGGGGGGGGGGGGAGGCCAGTTGGCTTCTTTAGTGTTGATGCCCTGGACGTTTAATATTGTAAATGCAATCCCAACGAAAGGTTCAAACGGTGCTTGTCCCGAGGATAACCTGTTTGTGATGTTTAATTGTATGAATGATAAAACAAGGGTGGAGTGAACGTGCTAACTGAATTCATTGAAGCTCTTCAAAAATATAACCAAAAGTGAAAGTGTGTATATATATATATATAAACTTTTTTTTTTTAAACTGTTTGGTAAATATCAGGTTTATACAACATAAAGCTTAATGTCAACTGCTCTCTGTTTTGATAAAAGTGATAACAGAATTTGCGTCATACCTGTTTGTTCCATAGTGTGATGATTGCTGTGATGAACTGTATTGGAAAAGACTTGATTATATCTGGGTGCTAACCCAGACATATTGTTTTTCTAAGAATTCTATCTTTCTTCTTTACGACCAGATTTGTCCGGAGTTGATTTGTGCTGTAGGCACATTCAATGAACCCCAATGAAAAGCTTGTGAATTTTAATTTATGCAAATTAGGGTCAGTTAAAAAATTTAATGTTGAATATCTTCAAAACTTAGAGATGCCGTTCCAACTTCAGTTTATAAGATTGTGTGTGTTGTGGGTGCATCCGATGAAAGGCACACAAGTAGCAGACATTTTGTGCTAACTTGCAACTTGAAGTACCACTCAAACTTAAATTTATATGTTGCGCAGTAAGTGTATTCAATTAACTACTAGCAAAAGCTGCATAATTGTGATTTTGGTAATAAGGGCACTTGAAAAGTCTGAATATCTTCAAAACCATTAAAGGTAGAGGTGCTGTTCCAACTTAAAATTGTAGATTTTTGCCGTAGGGTCAGCCAATGAACAACAAAATTAAGTTGTAAATTTTCAATTTATGCTAATGAGAACACTTGAAAAGTTAAAAATGTCAAAGCTATTACAGGTAGGGTTGCCATTTCAACTTCCCAAGTTGCACGTTTTTTTTACCGAGGTGCACCTAATGAACCACAAACAAAAGTTGAAATGTTGATTTATGCTAATTAGGGGCACTGAAAAAGTTTCAAAATTGAATACCTTCGAAGCTATTGGAAGAGGTGCCATTCCAAATTTAAGGCGCATCTTAAATAAAATAGCATTTAATTTATACAATCTTTAGAGGCACGCAGATTTGCTTTGTAGCAAATCTTTTCGAGTTTCAAAAAACTCGGCCATATTCACTTCCAAAAAGGGGGGGGGGGGTTATCCTGTGAACTATACATTATATCCGAATTTCATTTTCGGTTGGTACTCGGGGGCAAAATTAATGCCTGTAATATCACACTGGGACCCATTTGTACTGCCATCACATGGTCGGGGGGGGGGGGGGGGGGGGGCTTCCACCAAGTGTGCTCCAACATGTCCCTCTTCAAGAATATTTGGATATTTAAGAGTGCTTAGCTCTGCTGACCAGTGGTCGCACAGCTAGTACAACTCCTTTTGTCAGTTGCAAGGCATTTTAACATTTAATCATGCTTATAGATATCCATAATTCGAATGTTTGACACCTAAAATGATTTAGAATATCTAGAATTCATATTTGGATATAACAAATCTTCACCATTTATAGATACCTAAAATGATTTGCAGATAGTCATAATTGATTTTTAGATGCCCAAAAGGGATTATTAGATATCTGAAAAGATAGCGTCGTTATTTTATGAAACCTGCTGCACCTCGCACTTTGAACAAGTCTTGTCGCCACGCCACGGCACATTGCAGGATAAAGAAAGATTACCTTTTTACATCTGGTGTAGGATTAAGATAGGGTATTGTAAAAAAAATGTCCGAGGCACGCACACACCCTAATGATTATGTGTCCCACCCCCGGCACCACGGTCAGTGTTCAAAAGTAGCGTTAGCGCCTAACTAACGTTTCGGACTGCAGGCCAGGGGCATATGGTTCTGTCCAAACCATTTATGGGCGTCATCTTTTTTGCAAAACACGTGGGGCTTTGGGACAAAGGACGCCAAAAAGAAGACTTATTCATAACTGCAGTGTCTGATGAGCCGGCGAAGGTGCAGCGTGCTCCTGTAAACAAGCGACCTGAGGTCAGATTGCCGTTGAAGCCAAAAGAGCCAATAATCTCTTGCAAAAAAATAACTTGGTTGAAGGTACAAAATATGAAATCTGATATTAAAAACACCACCACCACCCCGCACCCAATGTTTCATGAACTTAATGTTGCTCCAACAAGACCGAACTTGGACAGAAGCATCCATGATCAGTGGCTCAGTGACAAGCCTGAAAGGTTAACAATAGTGACGGTTAATTCCCACACGAAGTAGAAAGCCTTAACTATATGAAAAACAGATACAACCAGGTTTGGGACCACAACTTTAATGTATTGCAAAATATTGTCATGAACAATTGCTGGCAAAGCCAAGGCGAGTACATAGATCTCCGGCATTACTCTCATGACAATACCAACTTCCCTGAAGAGGGTAAACCAATTAAGAAATGTTAGCTGCTACATTAAAGTTTGCATCTACTGGACAGAAGGTTGTCCCAAACTACAAGTCCGAACTACGCAAGCAAACACACACACACCCCTATAAAGGGGGCGGGAGGGAGGGTAAATATTCTTCACTGAAACTCTTCTGCACTATAAGAGACTCCATTGGGTCTTGCGTGAAGAATGGGATAATCGGATCCGTGGAAAACTTGTGCGTTACAGAACTGCAAATACGCGAGGACACAACTTGCTGCCGGCACCGCTCAACTTGAATGGCGCGCCAAACACCCACGCTACACCTCTATCCGCTGGTTATACCACGTGGGTCAATTTAGCCAATTAGCCCAAAACGAAAAGGTCACGTGCCCTCCCCCTCGAAGGCCAATTGTAAGGCTAACTGCCCACCCACGCGCCATGCCTGCTGCCACCGGCGGGAATTAAAATAGAATTAAGGGATAATTCCTGTCGTAAACCAGTCACGGATATCTATTCAGAGGGTCAGTCTCAAAATTTTGACTTATTCAGGATTCAAGCAGTAAATGACCAAAAGCAGAGCAATAAAATTTTGAAAAACCTGAAACTAAACTTACTGGTTTCACAGGCTGCTCGTAACGTTCAGTCAGTCAAGCTTCCGTGCCAAAAGTAATATGCGGGGGGGGGGGGGGGGGGAGGGGGGAGGGGGGAGTGGGTAAAAAGGTTGGACTTGAAACATCTATGCGTTCAATTACCCACATATCTGCAATAAAATATTGTGTATTCATCTGTGCAGTCAATTGCTTGTGCCAATAAGATGGTGGCGGATGGGCCTAAAACCACAACGTCGTCACATGGAGAATTAATGGAGAAACTATTGACTACGCAAGAAGATATTACTGTTATTAGTATAAGTACAAGCAGGAAGGAAAAAAGTACTTGGAAGGATCTTTAGGGGTACTAGTAAATGGGACAAAATAACTTAAGCCCCAAAGATCACTTACAGATGATGTTAACGTGAATCAACTTCTTGCTTAAGAAACAAGACAGTTTTATTCCTTCCCCAGCATATAATTCTAAACACAGAAATAAATTGTACACAAGTAAAAATTCCCCCAAATATTACCGATACAGTCATTTGTGTGTGTATAGTCTTTTGTGTATCTTTGCGGGGTGGGTCGATGGGGTTAAACAATTGAATGCTTAAGTACTGCCTTGGATGCCACGGATTATTAGCTTAAATTTGATTAAAAACATGGGGAGTGGGGGTCACTAAGACTAAAATAGTAAGAGTACATGTTGGCATGACAGCAATATGGTACTTATATATATATATATATATATATATTGGCATGACAGCAATATATATATATATATATATATATACGTGGGTGTTGGTTTGGCCTCCGTCATATCCACGTCAAACCAGGTGGGGAGGTAGCTAGGTTTGTAAAATTCTTTCAAATGGTCATGCTCCAGTTACAATCGCTGTAGGTGGTAACAACATGTAATGGATGACGAATCTTTAGAATTCTCGTGGTTTTGCATGCAATATATCGCTGTGTATGATAGCCAAAATAATGTGACATGTGAGAGTTGTAACATGAAAGGAGACGATTATGGCAGTCGTGATAGCCATGATCGTCTCCTTTCATGTTATAACACATTTGTCATTGGTTGGTAGGAATGGTCATTTGTGTTTAGGTCGGATCAGTGATTTCATGATTGAAAGCGTATTATCTGTCAGTTACGTAATCAAAGTGTGACAGTGTCATTTCACTTCTGAGTCACTTCATTCGTGATTTCGCTCAGGCGTTCGGGTAGTTCGTGAATCTGCTAGCTGCCACAAAATGGAAGATGACGTGCCTCTAATTGAACTTGATAATATTGCAACTCAGCAATTATTTTTCCAAAGAAATGACGGCACCGGCAGTACTGGGAGGTATGTTGGTTTTTATTTGTAATGTTTTTACCATTTCACAATCAAAGTTTGCTTTGCGTTCATGATATGCTACTGCATCAAGATAAATGACCCGAAGAAGTTTTGTGGCTGATGGTATAATGCGTGCTAGTACTTGAATGGAAAGTTTATATCATGGAAATTCAGGTAAATCATTTCAAATTTTACTGTTAGACATTGAAAGGGTTAATTCGGAAAGAGTGAGTTATAGGTTTTACTTAATTCACTCTTTTTGCGGGCCCTTTTTGCGATTATTGAGGGTGAAGGTCAGCCCAAAAAAGATGCATCATCAAGTTTCATAATACATTTTTTTTTCATAATCAATGGTTATGGGATATAATCAACACTTTTTGAGCCTTATGATTGGCTAATTCCTACCAGCCATATGACAAACTACATTAATTTAAAAAAAAAAAAGAAATCCTTTTTCCGCTACTCTTGAACTTGACTTGTACACCATGTCATTGGCCCAAGGTGCTGAATGTGCAAAGAAAACGGCCAACTTTACTTTGTTGTGGTCAGCGTGTGCTTCAAAATACTTTAAATCTTCAACACGTGCGCACACACACTGCTAAGTGCTAAAAATAAAATGCGCTTACTTCCGGTATGTTTTGAATCCACTTCTTCGTCCGTCATTGTGTTCCACTGGCCCAGCTGACAGAAAACATTAACACAGGATGTTCTTATATCAGTGTGCAGTGCACTATAAGAAACCGAGGGGTGAATATTTAAGAGGTTTTCTTGACACATCATCGTCACTGCCACTATTGGCTTCGAAGTAGTAGGCAACTTCATAAAGGTAATGCATGTGTTATACAACTCACAATGTCTGTAATTATAGATCACAAATTCCTGCTTATTGATGTAAAAGTTTGACTTGAGAACTGGAAATCATGGCGGCTCATTTATATGCGCATTTTTGAACTCTGATAATTTTGCGTCCATTTTTGTTAAAAACAAAAGCATAGTGGTTAATTGAAGTATTTCAACTTAAAAACGGTTTTATCTTGTTTGTCATATCCTGGATAATATTTAACACATGTTGCATGGTTTTTATTTTGTTCAATAAATTCCATACAGATGCCCATCACTGATAAACGATCAGTTCTAAGCAACAAGTTGGGCAAGATGTTTTAAATGTACAGTTTGTGCCATCAAATATCATTTCTTTTTTAAGATGATATTTACGTTGTCATATTTGGAAAACGTTATTTAGACAGAGACACGTTTAAGTCCACTTGTCTTTAGTTTGATTAAAATCATGGCTGACTTCCATAGAAGGTCATGCAAGAGGCTTTGTGTTGTGTTCGCATCAGAATCCTTCTCCGATGAAAAGGTCATTCTTTTCGCTGATTGGTCAATACAAATCAAATATTCCATCATCATCATCATCATCATCATCATGATCATCATCATCATCATCATCATCATCATCATCATCATCATCATCATACATTCAAATACCATAACAGGAACATACTACAGACAAATGTGCGGGTCACAGTGGTGATATTAATTGGAATAAACATCCTACGTGTCAAAAACACATTTAATTCATTTTTGTAGGACTGAATTGAGAAAGATCTACACCAGTGACACCAAAGATGCATTAGATCAATAACCAAATTACTAAAATTTTGGGTGACCTTGACATACTTTTCCAAAGTCACCGAAGGATGATGATGATTATTATTATTATTATTATTATTATTATTATTATTATTATTATTATTATTATTATTATTATTATTATTATTATTATTATTATTATTATTATTATCAGTACATATAAACTTATGGACTATGTATATATATATATATATATATATATATATATATATATATATATATATATATATATATATATATATATATATATATATATATGCCGTATGAAGTCACTGGTGGTATTGGAGCTAATTTCATAGGTATTCAAAACACATTAAATTTTATTTTTGCGACAATACATTGAGATGAAGCTACAGAATTTACACTAAATATACGTTCAGATAATGGTCAGATTTTACACGTCAAATTCAATGTGTTGAGAAAGAATAGGGCTAGGAATACCAGATATACCACAAATGTGTATTATGTGTAAGTTTGATAATGCATGATATGGATGACCTTGACCTACTTTTCAAGGTGGCCAAGGGATGAATTTAAGGAAATGATTTCTTGTAATGATCATTACATCTATATGCAAAGTCAAAAGTTATGATCTTGAATAAAATTGGTAGAAAATTACAAAGAACCTTCATTTAGGCGATAAAACATTGGATACAACACGAAAATATTGCTATTTGGGTCTAAAAATTGAGATTGATGGTTCATTCAATGAGGCCACAAAGGCACTAAAAGCCAAAGCGTTGAAAACCTTGTCACACTGAAAGAGAATGGTTTTAAATACAATTAAAATATGCCAATATTACCAAGTTCATTCCACAAGTTGATAACACCAATCCATACATAAGCGTGTGAAACGCGGGGACCTTACGAGATGCCCATTGATGAATGTATCTTGAATGACAATATTTAAGAATTAAACTTCCTCTCTAGTGTAATTACGGGCGCATGGTTGCAGTTTGTGTGACAGGCATTTCTGATGACGCGCTACCGCGCGTCATCAAAGTAATGCCTGTCACACAAACTGCAACCATGCGCCCGTAATTATACTAGAGAGGAAGTTTAAGTTTTATTTTTACATTTAACATCAATTTCTATTGACATAAGAGTAAGCATTATCATTGATAGTTGATTTAAAATCGTTTTTAGCTTGTTAATTTACAAAAAAATCGCCTTTTTGTTTACTAGTGGGAGGAGCCAAGTAGGCGGGGCTAATACATCAGCCATCAGTTGTCAAGGCAACTCCTGGAACACAAAACTAGGAAAAAAATAGTTCCGAATAACACAACAACTTTACTTCAATAAAGCTTGCAAAACCGTAAAAGAAAACATTTAGGCAAGTTTTGACGAGTAGATATGCAATTCTTGATCATCTGATACCGTCTTCCCATTATGCTTAGGCCTATGAATCAAACGCTTCGGCAGTACTTTCAGCGGAAGCTTAAATAATGACAAAGTGCGTTAAGAGGCCACACGGAATTCAGTTGACCTACATTGACGGATTTTGTCCGTCATGAGGCGCTAACAATTGGGAAGTGAAAATAGTCCCAGGCAAAGCAGGAGGATATTATTGCGCAGCACGTTGGTTGCACGAGATGCTCTAGTGTAACCATTGCCTCATGAACTACACTACCGTTCCTATTCTTTCAATGCTTACAAAAATAACAAATGTAAATATTCAAAATTATCTCAAATTCACCTTTGAAAATGTGCATTTGAACTTCTTACGCTCTAGCCTGGGAGTACGTGAAAATATTTCTCTCCATGGCAGTTAAAGTCCTTATAAACTCACTTGAAAGCCTTACATGTCCCTTGTGGTTATGTTTAGCCACAGTTTTAACCTAGTGTTGTTCTGTATGCGGACCGAGCAAGATGTGAATACCGCAAGGTAAAGACCTAGAAATTAGACAGAAGCCCATAACATGAATGAGACCCAGTATCCTGCTTTCATTGTTTTCTATGGGAAATGGGCTGTAAGTGAACATGTGTTGCACCCACGTTTGGCTGAATTGAGGCACACTCTTTGCTCATAAAATATTCACACTAAAATACACACCTGGTGCGAGGATCCAGTATCTCCATGAAGTGAAGTCATGCCACGACGATATTTGTCCACAGGAGAAAAGTGGCAAATCATAGGGCTGTGTGGGAAGGCAGGATGGTCCCAATCAGTTGCCACAGAATTTGATGTCACCCACTGTAGGCTGCTATCGAAACATAGAGAGACTGTAGATGTTATTGACAGGTTTCGGTCCGGCGGCATGGCTCAGAGCAACAGACCCAGAAGATGATGCTGTTCTTACTCCCTATGTTGCTATGGAGCCATTCACCACAGGGCCACAGGGCAGGTGTCATCTGAGGGGAACAACTGGACGCAGAGTGTCTGAGAAACCGGTTCAACGACGATTGCCTGAAGCTGACAAAAAGAGCTTCTGTCCAGCATGTTTGCCCATTATTAGTGATGTCAACAAAGTAAACAGACTGAACTGGTTTTGTGAACACCATCCTGAGAGTGCTGACCAGGCACGCAACATAATGTTTGCAGATGAATCTCGATTCAATGTATGATTTCATGACGGAAGGGCCCGAGTGTGGAGGTGCCGAAACACTCGTTATGAAGGCCAGAAAATATGGTCTTTGTGGACAGGTACGGAGGCGGGGCTGTGATGGTTTGGGGATGCCATTTCCTGGCAACATGTCAAGCATGAAAATCATGGATGGCACCATGACTGCAGTCAATTTCAGAGGCCTGCTGCACACAGTGTCAGTGCGCTTTGGGATGAAACCAGTCGGGGCAGGTTTCATCCTGCAGGATGATAATGCCAGACCACACCATGGCAGGGTTGTGATGGACTACCATGCCTGGCCTACCATGACAGTCGTGACGACTACGTGCATATGTAATGGCCAATATCCAGCCCCGATCTTAACCCAATTGAACATGTATGGGACATATTGGGACGCAGAATCCAACAGCTTGACATTTCTACTAGGAACACGGAAGGGTTGATGCTTGACCTTCAGGTTCAGTGGTCAGACATCACCCAGCTAGAGATCGGAAAACTCGATCGGTCGATGAGGGGATGAGTGCCTAGCGTCATTTCTGGGCAAGTAGGTGGTACACACCACTGACGACAGATTGGAGGTCTGCATTGAAAGCACAGCTTACACTAAAAGCCTTGTCATTTTTTTCTGTGCAACATGCCTGCAATAAATTTCTGTTCACCCAAAAATGCAAGTGTGTCAATCATGCATATCTTAAGCTTGTTTTCTTGAGAAGAGGCATCGACCTTTTTAAACTTTAGCGGACCCGAGCCCCTATAGGACTAATAATGGTTCAAAGTTCACGAAAGTTCCGGATATGTGTTAAATAATCATTAGCAACACGAATCACTTATCTGAGATGACTTCCGACTGGTCCTAACTTGTAAATTAAGTATCAGCGTTTCTGCCGATAATCGATGCCGCAAGTGCCATTGGGGATCCTATCCTATGATTTTAAATGCAATCATGAATAATGAAAGTATTGCTTAACTATTTAGAAGAAAAATATTACAAGAAAGAATGAAAGCTAAGACCCTCCCCGGGAATATCCCAGGGCATCACGTGCACCTGGCCCTTGAAGGTAAACACGCACACATGACTAATCTAGTGGACGTCTTGCGATTGGTTAAAATCGAGTTGCGGTGTTGCATTGTGGGTAATATCAACATCAAAAGTCGTTCGGTGCATATGCAAATGGCGGACTCGATAATCGATTCCATCCATGCTTTCACGGAATAAATTCGAGTTTTTTATATTTTAATGACCATGCCTGCTAGGCAAACATCTATTCTATTTAAAAAAAAAAAACACACAAATGTTACCATACTGCCTGCGGCGCAATAATTAACTTTTTGACCATAATATTCATAAGTAGGACGAAAAAAGGATTCCCTATTCAGTGGAACGAATCTCTACAAAATAACACAGGACCAGATAAAAAGTTCAGAACAAGATTTACAGAAAATTTCGAACTGATAGAGTACGTAATGTGATCCAAGATAGAGTACCGAGAAGAAATATTACACGTTTCAGAATCAGTTCACACAAACCAAAAATATTAAATTGAAAGACCTGAAAGGCCGCAAAAAATACAATTAGAGGAAAGATCAAGGGAAGCTTATTTTCATTGAGAACAAAATTCATTGAATTATAATTTGCAGATATTTTAAAAATGAAACAAAATATCTTTATAGTGAGGTTGCAGCTATTTTCTCTTTATTCTCAAATATGGACCATACTGAAAATTGGCATTTATCACGAAACTTGACCATGAAAAAGTAGCTACAGTACGGGCATTTTTCTTGACAATTATACAGAAAAAAGGTACATTTTAATATTTTTGCATTATTGCTATTGCTCTTTGTGTTGTTACCAATGTGTGTGTGCGTGCTGCAGATTAGTGTAATAGTGGCCTTGAAAAATCACACGTACATTGTCTCATTAACAAAATACCCTTTTTGTAAATGCAGTTAATAAACTTCATTGACCATCTTAACTTCTCTACATATACCCATTTACCATTAAACAAACATTATACAGACACAAGTTTATGCCAACGATTTAGTGGTGCTGTCGCCTACTGAGAAGGCCCTTCACAAACTGCATATGTCCTGACTTTGCTAAGTAATTCACGTTATTTTTAATCGGAGCAAAAGTAAATGACTATCATATAATCAAGATGATATATGCCAGACAATTTACTTGGATGGAAGACCTATTAAAAGTGTGCGGTAATTTTTACATCTGGGTAATTTTATTGGATCAAGCTCAATGACTGATAATGTTGATCTCTGCATCAGTATATAAATAAATAAATAAATAAATAAATAAATAAATAAATAAATAAATAAATAAATAAATAAATAAATAAGTAAGTAAGTAAATAAGTAAATAAATAAATAAATAAATAAATAAATAAATAAATAACGTATGGCAATTACCCAGGAGAACCCTATGTGTTCCAGTGCCACTGATCAGTGAGGTTCTGCCGACCGAAATTCAAATGCAGAAACGCTTCATCAAATTTATACATGAGGTTTCTACAAAAAATTATAGATAGAGTTGTGAACGCTTGTGCTAAATTAATATACCATGGTTCTAGGTCAGCTGCTGGTAAATCGGTAACAGTCATTTCATCTAGCCTGTGAGAGAGAGAGAGAGAGAGAGAGAGAGAGAGAGAGAGAGAGAGAGAGAGAGAGAGACAGAGAGAGAGAGAGACAGAGAGAGAGAGACAGAGAGAGAGAGAGAGAGAGAGAGAGAGATGACCTAGGTACAGTTTTACAGCTACTGACAAGGACTAAGCTGGTTTGTTCAGTTCTCACCAAATCCCATGCAGGGATGATCCGTGAGTTGTGTGAAATGCGAGATGGACGCTATACTTCAGGACTATCACACTCGTCTATTATCGACTTGATCGAATATCTGTGTACTTGTTTATAAGACCCTCGAACTGTAAACACGGCGTAATGGACGCTTAGTAAAGTATACCATCACAACAACAAACACTGCTATCGTGATGTTACTTTTACATGTGTACATTATTGTTCTTTATTTTGATATTTTATTTGGTACCAAAAATACATTAAATGTACTATTGTGAAAATGGATTAAACTGGAACTACAAAATTTACACCAAAGATGCATTAGGCCTAGGGTAAAATGTTCTGACATGTTGTGTAACCTTGAGCTATTTTTGAAAGTCATCAAGCACTTAAGTAAACATATCTGCAATTGAGGTTGAATGTGAAATTCATTTTATTCATTCATTCTTTCATTCAGTGATTCATTGATTGATTCATTTATTTATTTACCCCTTGAAGGAGATACAGTCCACAGTGTTCAAATCGCTCTATATAATCTTTTGGACTTCTAAATGTTATAGAAATCTGGATTTAGTTTTATACTGGTGGCGTCACCTATACTATTATGTAATATATGTAAATTTTGACAATCGTTTTTTCCCTCTTTTCAAACGGTTTTCCATGAATCATCATAAAACTTGGAAGGAATGTCGATCGAGAAGAAAAGACGATAACTTGTTCAAATTTGGTAGCGCAATCTACAATATTACGGAAGTTATGGATTGACATGTGTTGAAAACACATTAAAATTTAGTATTTTGATAAAGAATAAGGCCAATGATGCCAAATATAGGGCAAAGGTGTATCAAATCTGGAAGTTTGACATCGCATAACATGGATGCCCTTGACCTATTTCTTTCAGCTCACAAATTTTGCTTGTCTTGGCTTGCCAGAGAATTTACCTGTCAGGAACTTAATGTAATTTCTGATGTATTCAACTTAAAAACCGTTATGATGGTGAAATAACTGGGACAAATATCAAAATATCATTACATTATATTTTTCCTGAATATCTGCAATATAACAAAGAAGTGAGATACTAAGGTTTTTTTTCTCTAAATTATGGACATGGGATATTATAAAACTCCAGAATTTTCCAAAGGAATAATTTCAAATTCTAATTTCATTTTTAGGGTTAAGGAAGGAAAATTTTAAGGCATACGTTAGCAATTTCAGACAAATCATAGCCTTGGTAGCAGCAGTTTATTGGGGGGGGGGGGTGAAAATACAAAAGCACGGGGATTTTTCAGGAATTCTCAGTACAATTTTCATTATTTTTCAATATATACTTACGAACACAACTAAATGAAGCTTCCAAGTCATAGGGATGTTTTTTCCTGATAATTTGACACCAACACCATGGAAATTAAGCAATAAATGTCGATTCTATCCGGAAACTTATGGCTCTTTTGTGCCAATGTCGACTCAAAAAGGGTGTATTATATACAGAACACCCACCAGCTGTAGCAAAATTCTGAACAAAATGGTATGGTCAAAATTTGACCTCAGACATATACATCAAAGTGCTCGGGCCCTTTGACTATTTGGTGGATATGTAGATAATGTTGCAAAATTTGAATGCAACTAAAATTTACTTCTGAACCTGTTATTCAATTTTTATTCAAAATGCTAAATTTACCAATTTAAAATGTATGACAACACTGTACGTGTCAGATCATCCCCCAACCATACAGGGATATCAAAGAGATGCATAAAAATGGTTGGTCTCATGATTTCCCCATGAACATTTTTTTTTTCATCAATTCAGCAGTTTGGGAAAAAAGGCTGACCCAGACGCCATCTGCCATCTGTAGGCTTGTTTCGAGTAGGCAGTCATTGAATATGTATGTAGGAATGTCAGTGATTGAATTTCGAATGCGATATTTTAACATAGGCACATTCTGGAGTAACCTTGCACACTGCAGTGAATCAACCCACGCCTACTCAATGTGATTTCCATTTTACGTAGCACTATTCAGCTAAAAGAGACCGAAAATGCGTAAATTAAGTTAGGACAAAGTGGTCTTGCGCCAACTTTTGAATGAAATGATCACATGGTAAGCCAATTCTCCTGCCTGTTTTTCACAGAAATGTTAATAAAATATTAATAGATCGTTATTTCAAGATTCTCGGCGTTATAACTTCTTGGCCGCAACACACTAGGAAGGAGACATAAATCTAACTGACAATTATCGGGGTATTGCTGCAAGAAGTGCACTTTGTAAATTATTCTTTATTGTTTTACATAGCCGTTTAGTGGAATTTGCAGAAGACAATGAACTGATTTCAAAGTGTCAAATTAGCTATCAAATTAATACAGTTTTGATCATGTTTTTACACTGAAGCCATTAGTTGATAAATAAATAACAACTGTTTTTTGCAAATATTTATTTTGCTGTTTCATCGACTTAAAGTCCGCTTTCAATACGGTAAATAGAAAGGCCTTCTTTTTAAGTGACCACATGCCAACCTAGGTAGGAACTTTCTTGCTGTTCGAGAAAGCATGTACACGAAGGTGGTTTATCCTGTAAAGGTCAATTCCACTGTTGGTGATAATTTCACGTCATCTGTAGGTGTGAAGCAGGGGGGTATCTTAAGTCCACTTCTATTTAAACTCTTTATTCGGGATCTACCAGATATTTTCACTGAAAATTGTGATCTGGTGCTTTTGCATGATGCAGAATCAGCTGTCTGCTTTTTGCAGACGATTTAGTCTGAAACTCAAATTGGATTGGACAATGCACTGAACAAGCTTCACAGTTATTGTAATATTGTAAACAATGGGGTCTGTTGCAAAACCAAGGTCATAATGTTTTTTAAACGTGGCCACTTGATGAATAAAATTTAAATTCTTGCATGATGGTATGCAAATTGAAAATGCCAGGAGTTATTATATTCTTGGAATTGTTGCTTTTTTCGATTAATTGCTCATTCAAACTTACCTGTGATAGGTTATATGATCAGGCACGAAAGGCTTTTTTTAAGCTGAAACAAATTAACGTGTCAGAAAATGTTCTTGTAGTCCTTGAAATTTTCCAGGCCTTTGTATTACTAATTTCAAGCTATTGCTGTGAATTCTGGTTCACCCTGCTCCATTCTTGAAAGGCAAAAACGAATTTGTGGGATAACCTACTTAGTAAAAACACCTGCGTTAGTTTGCGACATGTTTACTTGGTGCTAATAAAAGTACCACAACTACTGCTGTACGTGGTGAATTAGGTTTGTATACTCTTCAAATTATATTTTTGATGCATTCTGCAAGTACTGACTGAGTTTACAATGCCTAGATCAGACTGATTTGGTTTTGAAGTCTTATTGTCAGGCAGTAAACTTAAAGGAGTCGTGAGCCTTCAAAATGAAGCTTTTGTGGGCAAGATTTTTGAAAACTGATAACCAGTTCTAATAATTTGCATATTGAAACTGCCAGGCACAAACGCCTGTAACTCCTCCACATTTACGATTTTGTCAACCATGCCCCACAAAAGCTGTGGAGAACGAAAGGATTTCCTGCTGCACTGGCCTTATTTAGTTCAGGAAAGAAATTCTTTATATGACCATTTACGTTTCACTGATTTTTACCTTCTGGACCCAGATAATAAATTTACATTCTTTAAAACATCTTGTGAAGGTAACGCAGAGGTGGCTAAGCTTGTTATAAATTTTGTGAATGCATGTTTCTCGAAATTATTTCCTGCATGATCCTAATTTTCGTAACTACAGATCTCTGGTTAATTGTGTAAGCCCCGCTGAAGGAAATCATAAAGAAACTATTTCCTGTACAAATCCATCATCTAGGTGTCTGGTTATTGTTGGGTGTTTCATCTTTTAGTTTATTATGTTTTATTTATTTCATGATGTGCTGTACTATCTTTGTTATGTTCCTATGTACGAATATGCTACATGAGAATCTGAATCTGTACACTTGAAGCAGTTGATAGTGGCTGATTATTTCAAAAGTTTTCGGTTCATCCAGTGACTTTCGTCACGTTCCTTGAACGAGTCGTTGTCACATAATTATGTAATTGAAGACATTTTTTAAGATGACGTGGCACTTACAAAACGAGTTTATACGTGGCACGCTGCGAAGTGGTTAATCCTGTTCTATGACTGGGAACAACAGATGTTGTGGAAGTGCCTCTCCAGTGGGCACTTGGGTAATGTCGTAAATGGAGGCCGTGTACAGCAGGCATAGTGTCCTAACCTGTCGCATTCAACAGCTTCGTTATCATGCGGACTGGACAAAGGAATCCTAAAGATATATGACCCACAGCACTGTGTCCACGTCATTATGTCTCTCTAGATTGTGAGTAGATTTTAGCTCCCGTAACGCCCATTTGTTTCCCCAAGGTCTGAAAGAAACTCAAAATTGTATACAGGGGCGGGAATTGTCAGCTGATCTGCTGATCTTTAGATTTGTTTGTGTGTTAAAAAATATCAGTACTATTTTTTGTTAGACACTCAAGTTTCAGTAATCTCTCATACATTTGAGTTTTCCACCAGAAAGCATTCTCATCCTCATGTAGATGTAGATTCCATTCGGAAACAACTTCTCATTTTCTTCTGCTGTGTCCCCTGTATTCTACATGAAGACAAATTTTCATGGCTGGATTGCGTATATCTTTCTTACTAGTCATCTCAATCTAGTATTTGATGATCTTAGCACCCTCGAGAAAGTAAAAATTTGCTTATTCGGCCACAGTAGTCTCTCTTTTGACTCCAACGGTAAATTATTGGATGCCACAATTGCATTCATATAACAGACAAAAGAGTTCTCGAGATTCTTACCAGATAACAGTGAAGGTGATTGCCCGGCTTATTCAAGATACAGTAATCAACTGATGCCTAATTAATTTGCCTCATTTGTTAGTATTCTTCACTGTTTGACTTATTGTTTCGTTGTATTTTTTTTCTTGTGTTTTACAGCACATCTATTTGTAAAATGCTATAATTGCAGTTCGATATATTCATCTGTACCAGAGGAGAGGACTTGGGATTGGCCATAGGCCACCGGCCATCCTATCCTCTATGAATAACTACAGTTTATTACTACTTGAAATCTAGTTTGACTCTACCCCCCCCCCCCCTCTCCAGTTTCGTCACTAAACGTGGGAGTGGGAGTGGGAGTTCGGTCACTTGCTCATTTTTACGATTTTTTTTATGTCAGACATATTTATTACACAAGCTGCTTGGCGAATTGCCTTGAACTCAATAAGGAACACTTGTGATCTCTGGTATACTTAGGTGAGACTTATAATGACACAAACATGATGGAGCACAGATATAAACGGAATCATATCCACATTAAGTTCAATAGTGAAGACGTGGGAAATCAAATGTATTTCACAGGTTACTTTTGAAGAAAATTCAAAATATGTGTGTCAAAACTAGCAACAACAACAACAACAACAACAACAACAACAACAACAACAACAACAACCAAATATTACTATTTCTGTTCTTGGCTGACCTTAAAAGAGTAAACGGTGTGACAGTTTAAACTTTTTCATATTTGCAATTTAATTAGTTTTGAAAAAAAAGACATTCTGGTTAGAGGGGCATTACGTCATAATTAGCCCCAATGTGGTTGCCTCCAATGTTCAAGATTAACAAAAGGACACCTTAATATACTGGGCCAAAACTGATTTAAATTTTTAACATGTCTTCTTCATTTCATTTGTTTGCTCCACAACTTGGCTTAAGCTTTTCATTCAAGGTACACGTTTCTTGAGGTACAGTGTTTAATTCCACTAGGTACTGAGGAAAACTACGTGTTAAATGTCAACGACACCAACTTGGGCATTCATTGTCTTCAACAAATCTCTGGTAGCATTGACTGACCGCGGTCAACAAGAACTTTCAGTTGAACTCAGACCTAGCCTGTGTGGTAGCTTGTTATAAAGACTGCACCGATTAAAAGAAAATGGAAGATATATCATCAAATAAAGCATACGTGTCTTTGTAATGTTGTACATATTAACATAGATTCATCAAATTTTACTGTACATATACCAGTAGAGATAAAAGTTGCATATCTGTTATCTTGGATGCTGAAGTTGATTGTGTTGAATTTTTGAATTCCTTGTGTCACTTGTGCCATACTTTTATTTTTATTTATTTACTTATCTATCAATTATTATTATTATTATTATTATTATTATTATTATTATTATTATTATTATTATTATTATTATTATTATTATTATTATTATTATTATTATTATTATTATTATTGGCTTAAACATATTTATGGCAAAGAAACGCGATCGGGAAGAATGATATGGCTCAATGTGATTCAACTTCGCGCATAAGGCAGGAGAGCATAAGATGATGTGCGCAAAAACACTGGAATGAACATCACTGCACGATGACAAAACGGTGAAGTGACACTGGAAAAATTGCAGAGAAGACAAGACTTCATGGATAGAAAAAGAGGGTACATGGGGCATGCCTTCATGAATGTTTACTTACGCACTCCCGGTACTCAATTACATGCATATCACGTCACTGCCCCAGGTCTGCTTGTTGACTAAAAACACGAGTGAACAGCGCTGAAAATTATTCGCTTTCTTTAAAAATGCATTCTTACGAGCCAAACAGTATATGTCTGCACTATGACTTGTACCGAAAGGATTATAATATTTTGCAGCTTTGCCAGCTACCACAGTTGTTGCTCTATACATCTGCTCAACTTCCCATCAACTACTCTTCACGACTTGAAGTTTTATTTGTCTATCGCTGATTACATTCTTCGTTACGTGAACCATTTGAATCATGTACAGGAAATCTTTAAGTGGTTTTCGTAGCTGTATAAATTAAAGTTGTTAATCTAAAGTGTATGTAGTTTGGCGTTCAACTGCTCTCCATTATGTTTGCTGCTGCTGTGTTGCTGTCCTGTCTGGCTCTCTCCACGGCCACCATTTGGGACGGTAAGACACTTACTAAAACGTGATTCATTTAATAATCTTATTATTGTTCCTCCGATGCCCTCAGAAACGATTTTCGTTACACATCTGTACATAAAATTTTATTATCTGATTAATTCACGGACATTCAGTAGTTTTTCTCAAGAGACCTTTAACGGACCTAATAGGATGATGATCAGGAAAGAATGTGGGTAAAAGGGCCATTCTCCACTAAATGAAGTCATTTGCCGGATAGAACATGTCAAAAAGGAAAGCTCAGGACAAGGTTTATTTCAACTCATCCAAAATGTTTGCCATTCAAACGATAATGGTTTGAAATGGCTGTCTTGTTTTAACCGTTTTCAAATTAGAGCCCCAGGAAAAATATATTGATGATTTCAGCACAACGGAAACGTTCCTCTTCATTTTTACAAAGTTTAACATATATTTCGCAGAAATCGTTTGATTTGGGAAAAAATATATGTGCTTTAATTTTTGATATAATTACATAGTTGCGAATAAAAAACTGTCTTGTTTGGGCAGCGTGCAAATGTTTATTTGGCAACCCTATTAAAATCTAGAATATTTAACTTGAGAACCATTTCATGATATTATACTATTAATTGCATACACAATATCAGGCATGTTTTAACATTTTCTTTGAGGCACAAACTAAGTCTTAGAAGCATATTTTCACCCCAGAGAAAAAAGCATCAGAAATATTTGAAATTGGAAGTGGACATCTAGTTCTTATTGGTTCAAAATATGTTACCCTAGTTGCAGTCAATTTTTGGACTGAATAAGAATATATATATATATATATATATATATATCAACAATCTGTAGCAACGTATCTGTTCGAAATGTTGCGTACTTCATCATATTTTACCCATGTACACAAAAATATATCTTTTATTTTCTTGCTATTGGTAGAAAGCACTCCATGTTGTTGTAATTTAGGAAAATGCCTTTCAATGGGGATTTTCACTTTTGCTTCAAGCTTGATCATATATTTTTCCAGGGCCTGGTAAAATGCTCACTTATCTGTCTGAAAATTTGGAGACATGTATAATTCATGGCCTGAGTGAAACAAACCACAGCCATTTCACTAAAATTGATGAAAAATGAATGGCACCTTCTTGCAAAAATCCAGGAACAATGAAATGACAAAAATCTTTCAAATACTTCTTATCTAAGTCATGCGTTTATTAGTACCTTTGGTAGGAGACACGGCAAAATGAAGAAATTAGCATATGTTGTCCAAAATTTAAGGTATTGATGGGGTTTTGATCGCATAAAAAAAAAATAATTTCCGAAAACACGCTGAGCCCTCCATCTCCAGTGGCCATATTCACCAAACTTTTATATGATAAGAAATTTTGGATCAAAAATAAAATCAACTTGTTTTGATCGCACATTCCTCAATCCTTGGTCACGTTAACAACTTTAGTGTGAACCAATCTCTTTTATGGCTATTGTGCAAAATGTATGATTGACATTTCAGGATTATGGCTTAATCTTAATTTGATCCAGATTTGGATCCAGCTTAAAAATAAAGTATTGGATTAAACTAAAATTAATTTAACTAAATGAACATCTTGAAAACAGAGTTAGTATGGTAGCTCAGAACACAGATTTTTTTCCTGAAGATTTTGATTCATATATCAGGCCAAGGATAAAGTAGTTCAGTGTCAAAGGTGCAACAATTTAATTTTAGGATCAAAGTCAGGATAAGATCAAATTCTTTTTGAATACGGCCACAGGAGTGTTTAAGATCATTACACCCTATATTCATTTTGGCAGGTCCAAAAGACAGCAAAACAGAGTTTTTAGTGGAAATGGGCCAAAAATAAAGATTGGGGCAGAAAAACGACCCATTTATCTGGTATGATTTCCCAATGAGAACCTAGATCCCCCAAAATATATCCTGGAAACTATATCCAATTTTAAGTCTACAGGTCAAAATTTATACTTTTTTGCGATTTTAATGGTAAGCTTTCAAATTACAGAGATGTTAAAAGACCGAGTTTCAATGGAGATTTCTTATGTAATCTTGTTGAAACTACTGCCATGAAGGTACCAAATGACACCCCATGATGTTCAGGTGTATGTACGTGGCAAAAGGGTGATCTAAAGTCGACCATACACCATGCAGTGTGTAATGAATCTGTTTATAATATGGTAACATCAGTTTATATGGACAAAGTGGGTTTGTATGACATCGGAAGTGAACATGGTGTTATATAAGTACTGATTGATACAAGTTTTAATACTCAAAAAAAAAAGGATAGCAAAAGTGAGACATCTGAGAATTTCTTAAGATGGAAAATAATAGATAATACATACTGGTCTGAACTTCAAAAAGAACTAGACAAGAAATTATTTAATTGGGAAAGTAATGATTTTGACTGTTAACGAAATATGGGAAAGCTGGACGCAAATTTTACTGAAAGGACATGAAAAGGTAATTGGTACTAAACCCGTGAGAGGGCGCTCTAATTTTCACGGCGTCATTGGGGCAAAATGGGAGTGTGCAGACAGCGATGAGCTACAACGACACAAGAATACTAGATTTTACTGGAGAGTGCTAAAAAGACTGAACAGCAACAATGTATACCCTCTGGGAATTGTGCACACTGATGATGTGAAAATGGCAAAATTTGGGGGCCACTGGTGCCACATCTGTTGGCAATGAAAATTGAAAGAATGAAGTCGAAAACTTGAAATTATGTATTTCTGATGCTTCTGGTCAATATAATGTAAATGAAGGTTAGGCAGCTGTGACGACCCTAAAAATGGAAAATCTTACTCATTCGATAAAATCCCAAGTGAATTTCTAAAACATGGATGGACCTCCCTCATAATCTCCATTGTCAAAATGTTCAACGTCTTTAAATTACAGTGAAACCTGATTATAACGACACTCGGATATCCGACATATTCATTACAATGACACAAGTTTTGTGTGGCAAAAGTTCATTTTCATTGCTGTTTGATTCATTCGTCTGACATATTCAATAATCTGACACATTTCTAAGGGAACAGATGGTGTCATTATAACGAGTTTTCACTGTACTTGAAAATTTTCCAAATGAACGGTATAAGGGGATTATTCAACCACTTCATAAGAGGGAAATAAGGATATCCGAGGCATTACCTTCACGACAAATTTATACAAGCTCTTTGCATGCTTGCTTAAGAAACAATGTCTTAATTTGAATGTAAGACACCATTTCTATGTTAAGGAAAGTTGGTTTAGACGATAAAATGTTTAGCCATTATGGTGAAATCAAATGAACTTTATTAGCTGCATCAAAAATAAAAACACGACTTTCTGTCAATAACACAATGTACCTGACAATATACAAGGACACCAATCTGTAGTACTAACAGAGACACACACATAGGTAACATAACAAATAGCAACAGTAGTCGAAAAAATGGTGTAAGAATCGAGAAGTTTTACAAGTTGAGTTTGGATAACTACGCACATATTTTTTCGATGAAATAGATAATAAATACTGGTTGCAACTGTATAGTTTGCTGACAAGAACATCGCTGAAAGAGGAATACCTGCATGGGATAGATGGTTTTGATTCTATTCGTTTGAAATTCATGGCTCGTTCGGGACGTTAAGCATACACGAAAGTCTTAACAAACGGAAGCAAGCTGACTCTGAGATTTATACTTATTGTGGAAATGACTGTTAAAATCATTTATACTTTTATATATACGGTTAAGTGAAATACGCTTCAAACACTTGCATCAACTGGAAGTTCAACAAAATAATAATGGTCACTTTTATGTCTGAGAAAAGCTTATTTGCACCGGTAGCTGTACCAAACTTTGTTTTCTTCTCGGAAACGTCGCTAATGACTATGATCAATTTGTGGGATCTGTTTTTTTTAAAAAGGTGCTTGGCATACACGGAAGATCTCGACTGATGGGACATAATGCGTACAATGTAATTTAGTTGCTTGTATCCTATGTGAGTAATGATTTGTACAAGGCTGTAAATATTTTACCATGATACATTAATTGTCGGTTTTATCAGTGATCTTTTTTATGTGACTGTATATATATATATATATATATATATATATATATATATATATATATATATATATATATATATATATATATATATATATATATATATATATATATATATATATATTTATATATATATATAAATATATATATAAAATAATAATAATGATAATAATAATAATTTATTCGGATAAACTACCCCTTTACAACGGGGGCATCAGCAGGCCCGTGTATACCTGCGATGCGTCCAGGATAAAACACATAGTCAAGAGTATACATAAAAACCTTTGAGATAAGAGAGATCAAGTACACATAAGACACTTTTATAAAAATGAAATAAAATAGACCGCTGTGATGAATCGAGTTATGTCCCGTCAACCAAGGACTTACGTAAAGATTACGATTGTTTCATGTATTGCTTGCATGCACCATCAAACATCTGTGCAACTTCAATTCCCTGCTCAAATGCTGCAACCCGCAAGGAGTAAACTTAACTTTGTACTAGTAGAGGATCCAGTAAAGTATTCCCAAATATACAAATTATTAGAATTAATCAATTCGGTCTCGAGTTCGTGCCAAATCTTAAATCGGATTTCATTAAATGCCGGGCAGATTAATAAAAAATTGGGTGCATTTTCAATGCCATTTTCGCACAAAACACATGTCCCGGATGGTGCAATATTCCATTTATGTAAATTTTCTTGAATGCCCATACATCCTGAACGTGCCATAACCTTCAGGCGCGTGGACTCGAAATCATTTACTCCAAACATATAATTTTCTCGAAAGGACGATCTCTTTAATAAACGGTACATAGATAGGGATTTCTTTGTTGTCAATTTCACTGAAAAAGTCGAGCACGTAATTATCCAGGGTAAACTTATGGAACTTCCCAAGCCACAGACCATCTGGGCTGTGTATCTTATTATCTAAACCAACGTGAGTTAAAATCTTATTAATCTCTTCCATATAAGGCCAAGAAGCACCTTCTCTATTAATCAAACGGTTCTGCAATTCCAGAAAAACTCTTTTACATAACCTTGAGTCTGGCAATATGTATTTAATTCTGTGAAAATACTTAATTCTAGTTTTGTCTGGAGTGGCTACCATGGCAGGTGTGCTTTTTATGGGCATAATAGCGCGAGCCGCACTGTATTGTATTGACCTGATAACTGTAGCACTTTCTCCAACAATATCCGCTAAGGATTTACTGAAAAGAATGCCTAAATACTTATATGCGTCACCCTCCGCAAGATCAACATTTCCTAATTTCCAACGTCTATTTTTATCAAGTCGTTTACCAATAATCATTACTTCTGATTTGTTTCCATTAAATTTCATGCCCCATTTGGTTGCAAAACAATTGGCTACATTCAACATAGTTTGAAATTGTTCTTCGCTTTCAGCGAGGCAAGACAACATCACATATATATATATATATATATATATATATATATATATATATATATATATATATATATATATATATATATATATATAGATATACATATATATACATATGTTATTACATTGTAATATTGTTATCATCATCATCATCATCATCATCATCATAGGAAGAAGCGCATGAACTGATAATAGAACTTGTGAATGCGTTCATGCCTGTTTTCAAAGTCACCAACAGACATTGGATTCCAAGTGGTCAGAGACTGAAAAAAATCTGAAGATCTCTGAAGCCACGTAAAAGTATGGGATTAAACTGGGGAAAAGACGCATGAAAACCCATCTGAAAATGCTTCTGAGGTCCCTTTCTTAGTTAGTTTTTGATGTTATATAGTATAATATGTATCATTTTAATGCAATAAAATAATTAAACCGAAAGAAGCACTGTACTGCTGATCATAGTGTCGAGCTAGAAGCAGCCCGCCTGCGAGTTGCGACGACTTGCAGTCAGGCTCGTTTCTGTCTGGACGCCCCATTCGTCCTAACGCTGGTCTGTTATTTTATTGCATACAAATTGTAGAAAATCAAATAAGAACTGGACTTCAGAAGGTCTTATTCAAATGTAAATTGCATGTGTGCTATAAATAAGAGCTACAAATGAACTTTCTCATTTGATGTTCGGCAGGAGAATGTGGGCGTGGTGGCTCGCGGAAGATAGTTGGCGGAGAAGAGGCCACACCCCACTCGTGGCCATGGCAGGCATCACTGCAGCAGTCCAGCTGGTGGAGTTCTGGTCACATCTGCGGGGCTTCACTGATCCACCCACAGTGGCTGGTCACCGCTGCTCACTGCGTAGATGGGTAAGGGTCTCCTTTCAGCTATTCCTGAGGGATGACCTTAGCCGGCATGTATTTCAAGTTGTCACTTAAAATAACAAAGTACTAAACGAATATTAGGAATATCGCGACTGAGAAAAAAATCAATAAAACTGAGAAAGAAAGAGAAAGAAAAAAATGACAGGACGAAAGAAAGAAAGGAGATACATAAAAAAAAGGACAACAAGTCCATCTAAAGGGCCATAGATTGAAAAGTATCAGCGCAAATATTTTCGAAGTGTCTGGTTTCAAAAGAGAGTTATCCAAACATTTCAAATGTAAATAAAATCTAAACAGTGTGAGCTAATTTTTGAATAAACATACATATGTGTCAAAGATGTGATATTTTATACATTACTTGAGTAAAACATTTTTCATAATCTGACAGCATCTGTAAAAAGTTAATTTGAAATTTATATACGTGTCTACAACTTCATATTTTGGTCACAAATCTCTATGTTTATTTAACAATTAACTCTCAAATTAAAAATCATACCCACAGTGAAAGTCTTTTGATTATACTCTTTAAAAAACATATACTTTCAATATGTTTGCAATTATAATTTTAAATCTGTCGACTTTCAAAGGTATACTAGTTACCTAAAGAGGCTTTTGGTGTGTCACCTGTCGCTAACGATGGTGATGATAAATTATTTTATTAAACGAATAGTGACGTACACGCATTGCATCAATATATGACAGAGAGAAGGAAAGCAGTTCAGGGAAGGAAAAGAAAGGTGATCGCTTTCGTTGCGGTCTATAGTATTTTATACCAGTAAATAATTTGATGTTTGTAGAAGTACCACCAGTGACTTAAAGATCATCTTGGGGAAGCACAGAAAGGACCAAACTTGGACGACTGAGGTGGAGAAAAGTATCTCTAGGATCATCATGGTCAGTCATTATAATTTTACTTAACCAAAAGTTAAACTTGAAGTTTTTATGTTTATTTTTCACTTTTCTGAGCACGATTTCAGTTCCTTTTGAGATGTCCATCTTTGTAAAATTAAGATAAAATACAGACTGGATGCGATGAAAGTATATATTTCCGGTGATACTTATCAAACAGTAGATTTCTCATCCTCTCGATAATTTGATGCAATTACATGCGTCCAAGCGGCATGCTTTCTTGGTCAAATATACAACGATGACAATAGCATTATGTTTTAGGTTTATGCGAACACCTATCTGGCCACCTACCTATCTGCCTATATCTGTCAATACACGTGGCATAAATATAGTTTCTATTTCTTTCTCTGCATTTTTGAGCACTGCATACGGGCATTTATTCTCGATGACCTCAGTATTATTTGACACACAGAATGCTTCATTGTGGGTTTTTGTGTTATTTTTTTTGACCTCGTAGCATGAGAATTACAATGGTAATGCCAACGGCTTTCCCAACGATATTGCCTTGCTGAAGCTGAGCTCGCCAGTGAGCCTCAATCAGTACATACAAGTGGCTTGTCTTCCAAGTTCATCCAACCAGGACTGGGATGCCCGTGATACATGCTATATCACAGGCTGGGGACTGACACAAGGTAACTTTTTACATACTGCATCAATTCTGCATGCTGATTCAGTACGTTACATAAGATAAGTATATGGTGTACATAATAAAATTTATATGTATATATATATATATACATATATATACACACATATATATATATATATATATACACACATACATACATACATATATATATATATGTATGTATGTATGTGTGTGTGTGTGTGTGTGTGTGTGTGTGTACTAAAGAAAGTGGTCTTGTAAGATGTTTGCATTCTTTCTAGAGACAAATATAATTGAATTTGAAAGTTTCTTCGGCAGATGCGTGAGATGAAGACCCATGTTATTCACAGCTATATTTACGCTAAAACTCAAAGTTCGGTCTGCGAAGGGTGGTATATCGTCTACCTTATGTACTGAATTGGTTTTTTACCAAGCGTTTTTGATATTTAGATTAAAGGGACCTTTGACCTGTCTCCCATGCGAACGGCTTGATGTTAGCTTCTCTGCGCTTGCCAATAGACGAAAGAAAATGATTTCGACCTGTTGTACAGATAAATCGCATATTCTGATTTGACCAGCAAACTACCCATCGTAATAACATGTATAATGTAAAGTGTAGATTTACTTAACCCGAGTCTTGAGGATCAAACAAGAGTGATATTTTGTCTGATCAATGAACACAAACTGTTTGCAGGTACAGGGGACGACAACGTTTTGAATGAACTGAACATCAACGTACGCACCAATGCCGCCTGTTCAGCGGCCTGGGGTAGCGGCTATGTGCGGGATACACATATATGCGTCGGCAATGGAGACACCGGAGCCTGCAATGTAAGATGCTTTTGTGTTTGTGCATCAATGCAGCTTATTTTTTTAATCATACCTCAGGGGGAAATCCGCACCCGTTATTAGTTATTTGGGGGTGGGACATTTTTTCCCGTCTTCCGCTGAGAAGGAACTGTCATCCTGCACGTCCCGCTAGATGGCGCTGTAATTCTGCTTGACTCAGAAACCTATTGTTCTTCAGTATTTAAGAAAATGACTTCCTTGGCTCGGGGACAGGAAGAATTGCGAACCTTCGGGATGGACTGTGAACCCTCAGCTTTGATTTGGGTAGGAAGCCAAGATACATAGAATACAGACAACCACTTTGTATTTGAAGGGTTTTTTTTTAGTAGACACTTACATATAAATAGGTCTATCTGCACTGAAAAAAGTCACAGTATCATACTTTTCATTTGCTGTCTAGACTTGCACAAGTCCCTGGTGCATGTCCCCGTTTTCCCATCCCTAGGTCCCACCCAAAAGTGCCATACATTTTTCCCTCCGTAAAGTTAATTGTGTAATATTATGCCAACTACACAGTATAGTGTTATGAAGTAGGCCCTACTGTCATTTTTTAACTGGTCGACGCAGTGGCTGTGCCGGTTTCAATGGTAGCAGCTATTGAGTCCTAGTCAGTTCTAAACCCATTATCACTGTGATAAGGCTAAGTGGCAAGTGGTCTTTGATTGATGCATGGTTATTTTAGTCACTGACCACTCAAGTGAGACAAAGCTGACCGTCTCCCTGCGGCTGCCGACACCAGGGACTTGTTAAACTTGCACAAGCCAAATCTGGACTACCATCAACTTGGTGGGAGTGACATCACAACATCTGGGGTTTCACCCTATTTTTGCACAGTTTTACAAAGTTACATCATTCAAATTGTCAAAATCAACGGCCTGATCATTGATTTAAATCATTGTAGATGGAACATATTCATTTTTAACGCAAAATGGAAATAGCCGTTGGCATGAACTGACATTTCTCTACAATAAAATGTGCGTGCTTTCATGCAAATAAACAACACCGAAAATTTGAAATGGCCTTGAAATGGTCACATGCTTGGCTGGTCATGAATAATTCATGTCAGCGACAAGCCAGCAAGCTTTACAAGTCTCACTGGACGCCCTCCGCCTGACACGGTGCACTGCAGTTAATCCTTCATTACATAGTAGCTCAATTAACAGCTTTGAAGAGGAGTGCGCTATGACCGCCGCTTGTCTGTGTGATAAAAAACGCAATGCAGACCACCCGGCGCTAATCTGTTTTCTGGTTATTGTCATGTTACAAGCAAATTAGCTAGGTTTAGGGGCCTAACTGTATTATAACAGTATAAGGCTGCATGTGTGATGGGTTTCACTTAAAGTTTTATTTTCTAATGAATTTAATTTTACAGTAAAACACGGAAGATAGTCCAAAGAGACTTGAGCAAGTCTATTTGCTGTCTGGAAACGTCTGAGGCATGTAACAGAATAAATTACTTTTGAGTGAAGTGCTGTCCAAAACGGTTGCTAAATTTTAGCAATAAGGACCTTGAAATGTCATGATCGTGTACAATTATGTTGTGGCCTGTGGACACTACGCTGTCTCTGGGACTTCGGTTTGCATCTTCAAATGAAGTAAAATGGAAGGGGGAAGGGGGTCATCCACCAAGCTGATCAATATGTATATATGTGGTCTGACGTCAAGTGATGTAAGATGTAACCGAAATGGTGCATGAGTAACTAACAACATGTAGACCAACACTTTCTTCAAATGAGCCTTCCCACAAGGAGCTGCACAAGTTGCTCAGGTTTGCTCACTGAAATGCCATTTGTGCTCTTATAACAGCTTTTTTCTCCAACTTGCCAAAATACATCACAAGCATTTCAATTTTTTTGTCCGTAAGACCATGGACGTATAAAATTTTATTTTACTTCATTTGAACTTGCACCCCCTGGCTCACCCACCTATATCCTGCTGGTCACCGAGATCCCATATATTCTTCTTGTTAATTTTTAAAGGTGCTTATGTAAATGTCTTTTATAGGTGCATATGTAAATGTCTCGAACACAATTATGCCATTTGTTTGTGTCATGTGATATTGTATGTAATTGATTTATGTAATTTGTATGTACTATTTTACTTTCCTCGGAAGTGGGGGTTTTAATAAAGAAATGATAATAAACCTCCTTTATAGGTTTATGGTAAGATATAAACTTATGTATGTTTACGTGAATCTAACTGGTTTAGCACCATCATATTTTGCTGATTAAATAACACCATCCAACTCTGTGAGACAACTTCGATCATCTGACACAATCTTGCTTGTAGTCCCTCGAACCAAACTGCGGGTTGGTGAACGTGCTTTTTTAGTTGCAAGTCCACGTCAGTGGAATGCACTACCTGTATCTATCAGGAATAAACCTTCCCTTCAGTCCCTTAAAGTCATCTCAAAGACACACCTCTTTAATCTAGCTTGCAGCTCATAATCTGTCGGGTTGCCTTGTTGTTGTTTTTTTAGTTTGTTTTGTTTTGTTTTCTTGTTTTTTTAACGAATTTTTTAGCATTGACAATTTCATCTACAGTATTCTACGAAGTATTTCAAGTTTCCAGATGAACTGGTTCGTGGTGTCTGACCTTTAACGTTTTCAACTTAATTATGATCTAAATGTATTTAATGTGAACAGTGCAGATAAATGTAAAGTTTTACCATGGTATGTCATATCATATATACGGCGTCCTTGAACGCTATGTGAGGAAGTGGCTTCTTCTTCTTCTTCTTCTTCTTCTTCTTCTTCTTCTTCTTCTTCTTCTTCTTCTTCTTCTTCTTCTTCTTCTTCTTCTTCTTCTTCTTCTTCTTCTTCTTCTTCTTCTTCTTCTTCTTCTTCTTCCCTCGTCGTCGTCGTCGTCGTCGTCGTCCTCCTCCTCCTCCTCCTCCTCCTCCTTCTTCTTCTTCTTCTTCTTCTTCTTCTTCTTCTTCTTCTTCTTCTTCTTCCCTCGTCGTCGTCCTCCTCCTCCTCCTCCTCCTCCTCCTCCTCCTCCTCATCATCATCATTCTCATTCTCATTCTCATTCTCATTCTCATTCTCATTCTCATTCTCATTCTCATTCTCATTCTCATTCTCATTCTCATTCTCATTCTCATTCTCATTCTCATTCTCATTCTCATTCTCATTCTCATTCTCATTCTCATTCTCATTCTCATTCTCATTCTCATTCTCATTCTCATTCTCATTCTCATTCTCATTCTCATTCTCATTCTCATTCTTATTCTTCAACTAAAACTGAAACCTCAGTGGCTGAATGAGGTTGTACGTACTTTCAGGGTGACAGTGGCGGTCCCCTTGTCTGTCGCACCAACGGTCAGTGGGTATTAGCAGGAGCTACGTCCTGGGGTCGGGTTGGCTGCCAGACCCAGGGTTACCCCAGCGTCTACACCAGGATCTCAAAGTTCCTGTCCTGGATGGAGCAGAAGGTCGCTAGCAACTGATGTAGTGCTCAAGCCAGCCACCTTTAAAAGCCTGAAGGGTCAAATTTTGTCGAAACGTGTAAATAAGTGCCACAGCTTTTATGATGTGGAGGTTTAATGTCAGCTTTCTTCCGGTATATTTTGAAATGTTCAGAAATTCAATAAATGGGTCATGGTCATCGTTTTTGGTAAAACAGAGAAGCAGAAGCACGTGAAAAATTGTAAGCGATAAAAGTTACACAATAGACCCTGATATGCGTTATTCTGTAAAACCAACATCCACACGAAATAAAATTTCCCATAACCCCTATGTCTATAAACTTGTGTCTTTGATTTATTCTTGTAAATAATATAAGTATTTTCTTTACAAAGTCATTTTTGATGGTGAATATCTGAAGCTTTTCAATGAACAATCCATTAATCAAATATCAATATTCTGAGTCACACATACTCCTGTCGACCGTTTTGAACAGTAATGGCAGCAGTTGCCTTTCCGTTCGTTATTTGTAACAGTAATGCGGGGTATTTTAATTCAGAGGTTACAATAGCGTCATGGCATGTATTGCTAAATATGAATAAATTTGCATGTGGGTGCTAGATCTCTATTGATTTTTCTTATATATTTTAACTCAGTCCAATTTAATTTGCACCAACCGTAAAAGATGGTACGCAAACACACACTGTGGGGTGTACTTGTTGATGTGAGACTATTATAGATCATAATATAAAACAGATCTTGCGATCATGCGAACTAAAGAAATAAGTTTAAGAGCTAATGACAAACTACTCTATGCCGTCAAGGGAAATGAAGCGGTATCTAAGTTTCTGATTCGTGCAATCTAAGAATATATACAAAATAAAAAGAGTATTAATGGTAAAAAGTAAAAAAGTATCTCTATTTTTCAAAGTGTTTGTGAACAGAGTCCATCAAGGGTAACTTCTGGATAGGCCTTCAATTTGTCCGCAAAAATCCGTATCTCAAGAATCATTGTGTTAACTGGCAAATGTTAATGTTTCTCGAATTGGGCGACAGAAATGTGTAAATGGATTAGATGTTTTAATGTGGATTTGAAAGAGTCATGGCAGAATATTTGTAAATGATGCCTATATGTACCAGTTGTGTCTACAGATTTTAAAGTTTGCATCTGCCCCTAAGTCATTTAGGCACATAACTTAAACGTGAAAGTATATCGGTAATACGAAGATACAGCGCTGAAGCACACGTAATAAAGAAGTGGCAAAAAGCTGCTCACCATATAGGTTATCAGATTCGCGTGCCGTTTTTATCGTATTTTTCTTAAACTTCCTACTATTAAAGGGGGTCAGCCTCCCTTCAATGCATTCCCATTGCTTGATTGGTTCGCGACCTTGCAATATCAACCATAGCTTTGAGCACCACCACTGCTCGACCATCCCCTCCCAACGCCGCCTGAAACAATCCACCCTGGCACTCACTGTGTTACCGTGCCGTGCACCAATTGGTGAGAAACATTTTTACAAGATGTAAAAATGTGACAAAATGTCTCAATATATTATTTGTGATACAGTCAATAAAGTTTATTTAATTATTTATTTCAAGAGTATTTTGCTGCGATCCTGGTAATTCCTTTCCGATCAGGGCTTCATCATGCTCAGAAACACCTACTTTACTACGGTCGATATCTTGGTTCCTGGTTCCCAGTTCCTTATTCCCAACGGACCAGTCATTATTTACCAAGAATATTTGTTTATTTAATTTTTCTTCTGATATACAATGCAGCAATATTACTTGTTAAACTTCCCATCGTATATACCAATTCAATTATTACAATAGGCAATATAATTATAGAACAAAATCCCATTAGAACTAGAAACTGGAAACAATTAAGCAACTGTCAACATAGATTCAGAACTGCCTTTACAACAGGGCACCAGGAACAAGTTCCCGGTTCTTGGTTCCTAGTATAGAGAAAAGAACTGGGAAATAGAGAATAAGGAACTGGGAACCGAGAACGGCTCCCTGCTCCCAGTTTCTTATTTGATACTTCAACAAAACTACTGACCAAAAGTATAGTTACACAGGATTTTCGGCCAGGCGTTTGGTGTGTGCGTTTCCCATTTTCGGCTAGGCGATTGGTGCCGAAGGTTGCTGGTTCGAGATCCGTCCGTTCCGTGGTCATAAAACATATATATTTTCAGTGATCCTTTGATGCTGCTGGACTTACATATGCACAATCCCCGATCTGGGACAACTCCGAATACAGTACCCGTACCGGATAAATACAATAAACTGGGCCGTGTGGATTATGGATTCACGTATACCGACCTCCATTGAAGCATTCTTTTTAGGAATGGGGATTTGGTGCAGTTAGTATGTGCGTTTCCCATTTTCGGCTAGGTGATTGGTGCCGAGGGTTGCTGGTTCGAGACCCGTACGTTCCGTGGTCATAAAACAATATTACGTACTTCAAAAGTTGCGACTCATAACTTACAACTTTGACCAGTCATTATTTACCAAGAATATTTTTCATTATATTTTGTCTCATGAATATTGCATCAATATTACCAGTAGTGTATTGCTCTCTTCACCCTCAATGACGTAACATTCTCAAGGGTATTATAGCCCCATAAAGGTTTAAAAAAAGATAGACCCATGGATGTAATAAAAAAAATAGATAACCCTAAGGGCAAGAGATAAACTCAAAACGGTTAAAACCTGAAAATTGTATGGGATGGATTGTTTATATGTGTGTTTTTGGAATGTCACAGTATTGATCAAAAGACACAAAAGTAGGAAAGCACATAAAGCCACTGATACATAGGACTAAACAAACAGTGGTGTGTCTCTGGAATGTTCATTGATAAGCGGGGATTAAAATTTTAAGTCAACACAGGTTCACAATCAAGTGTTTTCTTATCAAATTAAGTAACTGCCATTGTGGGAAGTTTTACTCTTTATCTCATCTTGCATGATAAGAGGAATACAAAGCAGCACCTCTGCTCTCACTGATGAGTACTATAGTGTTTCCAAAATGTATAGGCCTAAACAGTGAAAACCAAAATTTTATTACTTTTGCCAGAGACCTGGTTGTGTTTTTGGTTCTCCTGACTTGTTAGTCACATGAGTTAAGAGTAAGGGAAGAATGTAGGCTTACATCATTTTTGTGATATTTATGAATCTGGAACATTATAAACACACCCTACTTTTATGATAACTATTAGTCGGAGAACAAAACCCACAGCACAACGTAGCCAATGAAATTTTCATCAAATAGTACAGAAAAACATGACCCATATTCATAAATTTCAAACCCAACACTGCCAACAACGTATCTTTCCTGTAAATTTTTTAATGTAAAACTAAGGCATTGTGAAAATAATGAGTTTAATGTGGTGACTATCTATTTGGTAATTCACCATAAAAAACAAAATGTGGCACTAGCAGTACTTCACGCAAATTGGGAATTTGTCTCTGTTATAAACATCTAATGCTTTAATGACATCATAACCTTACTTTAATCTACAAGGCCCACCATTAGCTACTCACGTCCTTCAACTTTTTAGTTTCGATGACTTTGAACAAGTAGGTCAATGTCATCCATAATAAGTAACATTCTAATTTCAGTCATTATATATATAAATTTGGTAAGAAGAGCTGCATTCTTTCTTGAAATAATAAATTTATATACGTTTGAACATATATTGATCCATGATGTCTGTACAAGTATAGATGTCGCCACAAGTATCCACTTTCATCGAGATTTTGACTTCCCCCATAATCCCACCACATTTCATGAGGAACCACCAACAATTAAAGATGCTAGAGCTTTTAAAAGATTTACGTTTTTTACACGACCTATGTATTACATAATACTGCAGGTGGCACAAACAATAGCGAACATGCCCTAAATTTTTACACACCCTACAAGTGCCTCCGGCTGTGTCCAGGTAACAAATTAGACTGACGTCAAAAGAGGTAATGACCATAATAAAGCACGATTTATTTCTAAGTGTCTCGTGTATTATTAATTCTATAAACTGTTAAGTATCCAGAACACCGTACCTATCACTACAATGTCGTTGAGTTGGTATGTGTATTATGGAGCACTGTATCAATAGGCTCAGTGATGCATCATGTGTTACGCGATTGCATGCATTTATTCTCTCTCCTTGTAATAATCATTTCTAATTCAATGGAATGTGTGCTCTGACTCAACACAGTATGTGCACTGTGCTCATAGTTTATGTGTGGTCTGTCTCAACACAGCATGTGTATTGCACAACTTAGCTCCAAGAGGACATGGTACGTGGAAATAAAATCTTTGTATGTTTGTGTACACGGGGAAAGAATATTCGTTTTAAAGATGCTTCAACAAATATCCAAGTTACCTAAGGCCTAACAAAAATATCTGTGTGGTTCCCGTAGCCCGAACCACCCTACCAAAAAGGCACACCCCTAAATAAATTTTATGACACATAAAAAAAGTTTCAAGGCACCCTTCCCTAATAAAAATTGATCAACCCTGACATACTTTATCGAAACAGTGGCTGTCTTGTGCCTTTTTTTTGCAGGAATGTTAACTCAAACACAGCATTTTATATCAACTGGAGGGTTAATCTGGCCTGGGGAAAAAGCACAGCTGCTTAGCCATGGTTGTTTGGCGATCCTTATTTTAATATTACTAGGTCCATTCACCAAGTTAACAGACGTAAACGGTCGTTAAAGCACAGATAGATAACGAACAAGACTACACTTCAGAAAGGAAATTGTAATAACAACTTTACCAAATCCAGCGCAAAATCATATTGCAAACCTTCGACATAACGGGATAGATATCTGAACTAACTCAAAGACTTTCCTCATTTGGACATTTGTTAATTTTTTATGCTCCAGTTCCAGATTAAAATTGCCAAGGGGAATTATTTTACTCTGTAACTCGTTCCTGAGTAGGACACATGGTTAACATTAAAAAAGAAATGCTAAACATTCATTTAAAGCCTGCACTTAAAGAAAATGACGGTCACTCAACAGCACTAACTTTATAGATATCACTATTCAGTTCCTTGCAGCCCATTCTCATTCTACAATAAATAATAGTATTTTTTTCCTTCTCACATGTGATAAAATTCTTTATGTTAAGGGTTGGTTTTATTCAATGCCTTCTAAGCATAATTTAGGTGATTGAAGTTCCTAACCAATCTGGATAGTAGATCCTTTTCATAGAATGTCTATTGGGAACAATGAATTACAAAACGTATTTTTTTCCCCGCCTCAAAAGTACATATTTGTTTAGTCCTCGTCGACATTGTTCCAGATAATAGATTACGAGGTATTTTGAATGGAAATACAATACTCTTATAGGACAACAAACTTTTCGTACAGACAAAAACACTATAAATTGGTGACGAAAGATCGCCCAAAAATGGCCATGGGTGAGCTGTTACATTTTCCACTTTTCCATGAGACGAAACAAAAACAGTAGCCTGGCAAATCCCAATGTGACTTTTCTATCTGTTTTGCCTCTTTCCCCTTTCCTCTCTGA
This sequence comes from Hermodice carunculata, assembly GCA_964020975.1. Taxonomy (NCBI): domain Eukaryota; kingdom Metazoa; phylum Annelida; class Polychaeta; order Eunicida; family Amphinomidae; genus Hermodice; species Hermodice carunculata. The sequence continues at coordinate 10,618,583 of OZ026630.1, forward strand.
ACTGTAGTCCTGTTAGTTATCTATCTGTGCACTTGTCTTTAGAAATGTGATGTTGTCTTGTATATGCACAAGAGGCCTTTATATAGGCTAGTGAGCCTGTTGGCCATTTTTTTGAAAAATAAAATATTGTTTAAAACCCCCAAATTTAAAATATTCTAAATTATCAAATTTTAAACTGATATGTTCTTTCAATAGGCATTAAATGTGTAATGGCCAATACATGCATGCAGCCTGAAAAGTTGTCTCTATCTGTTAGACCTTTAGAACGATTGAAGATTCAAATAGTCAAATTCCTCTAATTTGTATAACTAGATTATTTTTCAATACTCATCTGATGTGCAAATATAAAATCATATGAAGGGTGGAAAGGCCTCCCTATAAGCCCGTTTGAAAATTTTCAGAATTTAAACTTTGAAGCACCAATAAATAGCATATTTTAAGATGTTACCAGTTTTGTCCAATGTTAATTGGATCAAGCGTTGTCAATAACATATATGTAGAGGTTTCTAAAGACAAGAAGCCCATGGGTATGGTGCTGATGGATGAAACAACATACATTCTGTTTTAACAGTGTTACGAAGGATATCATGATCCAAAGTAAGGGATGCACATATGGGAATAAGGACCCTCAGCCCTTTGATAGAGGAGCTTAGCGCACAAAGTAAAACACTGGCTGGTTGAAAAAAAAGTACCGAACCATACAGTCATCAATATATCGAGACATATGCTCCTTCTTGTTACTATTTGAGCAGTGAAATATTGGTGCCCTGTGTCCAAATTAGTTTTAAGCAAGCAAAACAATTTTGCAATATGCAATATTTCTCATCTTTTTTAGCGGGTTAACGATTTCTCGTAACCTTGCTTATTTTATCAGCACAACTACTTCAATTTATTAAGGTACATTGTCGCCTCTCTGAATGCTTGCAGGCACATACATATATTGACATTCATGATAAAGATACCGAGTGAAACATATATCAAGCATGTAAATGTGTGGTATTTCAATAATTGCAGTGTTTGGTCAAACTTCATTTCATGTAATATGGAGAAAACACAATGCCATATTTAGTGAAGGTATTTTTCATTGTGCTTTTTTGGATGTAGGTCTGAGAACAGAGGTTTATTCTTCATATTTGCACGTATTTCCATTAATTTTTATGTTTCATCGTTTGCTCAATAATTTTATGAGTTTTAATGTTTTTGTTAGCTCCCTTACACGTTCAAACTTGAGTCATTGAAACACTGTCTATATCCAGATACTATAAAAGTCTGACATGATCCTAGGCAAACGCACTTCTTCCACTTCTCGCCAGAGGTGTGGCCTAAGCCAAATATTTACCTTTGATGGCTTCACAGTGCTAGGTACAATGCCGTACATACTACCTTTGTATGTGTGAGGCACCTGCTCGCCAGCGAGGAAGACCTCATATCAGGGCAAAAGAGATGAATGCAGAACGTCTTGACCCACCCAAGGAAGACACGTCACGCATTCACTCAAAAACATGATGACAGTTTAAACTGAAAGAACCAAAGCGAAGCGAAGACACATTCAAATGCCAATCCTTTTCGACCAGTTTGTACTGCAAAGTGTTCAAATTTTGTCATATTTGCCAGAAATAAAAGTAGAAGTAGTAATAGCTAGGAGTAGCTAGTAGCAGTTGAAGGTAGTAGTAGTAGTAGTAGTAGTAGTAGTACTAGTAGTGGTAGTTAGTAGCTAGGAGTAGGAGTAGGATTAATAGAAGAAATAGTATATGTTTTCATAGACAGCAAAAGAGTGTCATTAGACTTATTTGTCATACACATAAGCACAAGCAATTGTATTCATACACTGTAATCTAAAAGCTTAGCTAAATAATCATTTTGATACGAGAGAGACAGAGAAAAAACTAGGAAACTTACATAAATATCTTATATAGAGACGTCATATAAAGCAGCACTGATAGTGAACTTCTACATGGAAAACTATTATTCTGGCAAACAGGTTTATAAAATATTAATGCAGGTATTGTCCGAGGGCAAGTAGTGAACCAACATAATAATTTATGGATACACACTATAAAATTTGCCTTTCCTGCTTGTGTTGCGCACATTTTAGGTGAATATGTTTCTCCGTTTCAATACTGATGGCGACGTTACGCGGGCCAAGTCTCAACCTAGCTGTTGCCTGCATATATGTTGTAATGTGGAGTGTGAAAATAGATGGTTCGATGCAGCTTTCTGACTGGAAGGTTTTATTTGTTCGTAGTTTTGATTTGGAACTCATTAAAAAATTCACAGAAAATAAATACACAGGGATACCTATGGAGCAAGGGAAGAAGGCCTAAATGAGATGATGTGGTCCCGAAAAACAAAGGAAAGTGAAATAGAAGACACCCATGCTCGGGGAAGCTGGATGCGATAATTTCCTGATAAAAGTTTTTTTTACAGTTCCACAAAGTAGCCATCCTGGAGGAGAGACGGATGTTTTTGTCCACTGAATGGGGTGCGCATTCCTCGAGGAAGCATGTTCTAAGAGTTCAGGATATTGAAGTGTAAGTAATGGAGTCACTTCTCGTCATCGGTCTCATTGATATACCATGTTGTTGCAATGAGAAAAAAGAAAATACTTTTACAAAAATCCCTGATGTATTTTGCACTTGTATATTATGTAAGGAGATCATATGAGGAGAGGAACGCAACAATTAAATCACTAGTATCATTTTAAATAACATAGAAAATACAAAGATGTGTTCGTGCCCAATAACGCTATATATTTGTGTATCTCTGCTTCCTGAATTTATTTGTCCTGTAGTTTGTTTACAACATGTAATTCAAGAAGGTTGGGGTATAGCATATTTAGTTAAAAATGCCGAAAGGCGCTATTCCAATATTAATACGTTGTGCATACTTTAACGTAGGTTAATGGTTTGTATGTAAAGTAAAGGCTAATTGGTAACGTTATGGAATTTTATAAAATGAGGGACCATCTCATTAATACGAGATTATATTACGGGATATTATGTCTGAATTACGACACAAAGATATAAATTAAGTTGGCATGAAATAGTCATCATAGAATACAACTATTTCTTGAATAATGATGAAAATATCAACATCGGAAAATTTATGTAGATAACTTCTGCGCTACATGTACAGCATGACATATTAGTTTGGAAAACATTTGGGAACATAAAGGTATGCGTACTTCTGATTTTCCTAATTTTAGTAACGTTTCTACACATTAGTAAACGAGTGCAGCTGTTTGATAAATGACTATTTTTATTATGAAAAAGGGAATAATTGCGCATTTGGTACCACAACTAGTGACCATAAACCTAAAACAGAAAAAATAGGAACAGATGGTCACAGGTAGTTGATGACTTTGTAAATTCCAGTTTAAAAAATGTCACAAACACCAGCAAGGCATAACAAAAGAACAAATTAACTAATCTCGTTATAAAATGTAGGTTTTGGTTTACACTTATTTTACTTCTTGAAAGAAAAAACGACTGGGGAGCAGGCATTGCCTATATGAAGCCCTCTCGTGGAAAGAAAAATATAAAAATACTGGAAGTCTAACTGGACAATACATGAACGAAAACATATATATGAAAGACTCACATCACCTTAAAACAGATAGTTAAGTCACATTGGGGTTTCATGGTTCCATACCATGGAAAAATAAATATAACACTTGCTATGGAAATCTATGTCTGCCTTGTATGTACCTTATAACAGCATGGTAAATTTCGAGTTAAGTAGACATGTAGCAGTTTTCTGGTGCGTGTAACAAGGTTTTAATTGTGAAACAGGCATGAAATATTACTGTATTATGTAAAGAATAACGTTGTACAATACACTGTGGACACTGCAAAAAATAATGAGAAATATCAACGTTTCCTTAGGGTTTGCACAACAAACATCCATTTATACATACATACACACACATACATACATACACTATACATACATACATACATACATACATACATACATACATACATACATACATACATACATACACATATACATAAATACATGTAGGTAACTCAAGTTCGAAATTTCCTGGGGGGATGTTCCTAGACACCCCCCCCCCCCCGTATGCCTTTGGGAGCTCGCTTTGGCCCTTAGGGCTACTTGTGTATGATTTTCGTCACTTAAAGAAATGAATTTTTTTGGGCCACTTGGACCTCTGACTGAGTTTCTAGCACTGGCCTGGGTCGATCTTTTTTTATTAGGGAAGAGCGGCTTGAAAGTACTTTTTTCGGGGGGGGGGGGTCCATGAATTTTAGGCTTGGGCTTTTTTAGTTGGGTCTGTCAGGTTGCCGGAGCCATACATGCATTTTTTGTTACACCTTAGGTAGCTTGGATATTTGTTGAAACATGTTTACCTTTCTTGACGCTATTTCAATTTGTTACCAGGGCACAGCTGGAAGCACTTGTGTTATAGAAAATTGATCAGGTTTAAGGTGCCATGTGATGTCCAAAGAATATTTTTGTCAATTATCGTCCAAAAGTCTATAGTTTACATTTTTAACATCTTTTACACATTTATGTACAAGAAATGTGCCCAATTATACCAATGTAAAAACAGTTGACAAATATGTGTAAGTAACTGCACATATGTGAAAACCTTTTGCACATGTATACACCAAGAGACTAAATGTTAAAATGGCTTGCCATGTGACACCAGTTTCATTGTTATTTTCATGTTCTACTGAGACTACAAGCATGTGATTATTTTTTCCAATGTGTTTCGTGGACACGCAATTATGTATATAGCAGTACTTTGTACTTTAGAATGGGATCAATAAATATTTAATGCTTCTGTTCCACTTGTGAATATTTTTTTTTCATATTTGTATATCTTTTTTTTTTTCATATTTGTATATCGATGTTTGTTTCTGTTTTAGTTAGCAAATAAATAAACAAATTAATAATCTTTCATGTATAGGTCTGTGTTCGCTGTTCCCGAAAATATACGCTGGTTTAAGTTGATGACCTGTAGCCATCCAACAGTGGCTATAGATGACTTGATACATTCTCCACTTTTCAATATGATCCAAAAACATTAGCCTCACAATGTGAACAGTGTCCAGAAACATTCATTAACTCACTTGCCAGACATTCATTATTTTTTTTTACCATGCCGGAGAGGAATTTTGCTCAACTGTCAGTCCTTCGACTCTTTAAAAAAAAACAACCCCCCCCCCCCAACTATACATAAAACAAAAACAAACAAAACAACAAAAAAACAAACAAAAAAACAAACAAAAAAACAAACAAAAAAACAAAACAAACAAACACCCCCCCCCCACAAAAAAGAAGAAAAATCATTCAACAACTCACATGCCAGACATTCATTTTTTTTTACCATGCCAGAGAGGAATTTGCTCAACTGCCAGTTCTTCGACTCCTTAAAAAAAAAAAACACCCCCCCCCAAAAAAAATGAGAAAAAAATGAAATAACAAAAAAACAAAAATATAAAACAAAAAAGCACCCCCCAAAAATGAGAAAGAAAAAATAACAAAAAATCCCCCAAAAATACAAGAGAGAGAGAGAGAGAGAGAGAGAGAGAGAGAGAGAGAGAGAGAGAGAGAAACAGGAATTTATAAAAGATAAGAACTCTGCCAAGAATAACTGAAGCGTGGCCAACTGAACACACATTGGAGTGACACCCGTGTAAAGTACATCCTACTGAGTTTAACCGTTTTGTGTGAATTTTTTTAAGTAACTTATATACCTTCATTTACAATAGTCTCCCTGTACCAACAATGTTTGTTTTCCTGCATTCTCCCAAAACACTGTATGACGGGAAAAAAACAGAAAACACGATACAAAATTCATAATAAATGATCGATGAGACCTTCAAGTTGTAGTATCCTTAATTGTTTTTAAAAAATACAGTTACTAACCACAAATGATGGAATGTTTATAGTTCAGCTTTTCCACTACTGAATCAGAAAATTAGTTAATTATCACTGTCCCATTTTAACAAATACATTTCGTGATTTTTCAAAGATTTAAAGAAATATGTTCAAAATTGGGTGCTGTTAGTTTATCACCCATTTCGTCATGTTGCATCAAAAAGTTGATGCAAAAATACTATTCTGTATGACATTAATGGACTAAAACGTTTTTGTGATCAACAGAAAAAAGATAGATGCATTATATTTGTGAAGGATACTTCCAAGATACATTACTTTAACAGAAGTCACTTTCCTTAGATTTTATCAACTTCATACAATATTTATGACGAAAACAAATTATTTTGGGGGAGACGGTAGTAGACAGAAGCGACCATATTGATCTGTATTTGTACATTTTAGTTTGCCTAAGGTGTCATATTGACTAACTAATGTATGTATGTATGTATGTATGTATGTATGTATGTATGTATGTATGTTCAGTCTATGTATGCATGTGTGTGTGTGCGTATGTGTGTATAAATGTATGTTTGTTGAAGATATTTCTCATTGACTTTCGCAGTGTCCACAGTGTAGTGAGTACACAACGTTATTCTTTCCATAATACAGTAATACCTCATGCTTGTTTCACAGTTGAAACCTTGTTACACGGACCAGAAAACTGCAACATGCCTAATAAACTCGAAATTTATCAAGCTGTCATAAGGTACATACAAGGAACAAATAGATTTTTATATAAAGTGTTATTTTTTTTACCATGGTTCGCAATCATGAAACCCCAATGTGGCTTTACTATCTGTTTTGCAAAATGTGATGTAAATCTTCCATATGTCTATTTTCGTTCATATATGTTCCTGTAACATGTCCTATATTTTTACCTATCCTTTTGGGTTTTTTTTCTACGAGAAGTGTCGATATAGGCATTGCCTGCCTCCCAATCGTGTTTTCTTTAAACTTATAAAACAAGTGTAAAGCAAAACCTAAATTTTATAGGGAGATCGGTTTATTCATTTATTTGTGACGGCTAACTGGTTTTTGAAAAAATTTAAACTTGAAGTTACACGGTCCTCAACTACCTGTGATCATCTGTTCCCATTTTTTCTCTCTTAAGTTTATGATCAGTAGTGGTGGTACTAAACGCACAATCATTCCTTTTCTCGTGATGAAAGTCATCCATCGAACTGCTGCACACATTTACTAAAGAGTATAAACATTATTAGCATTAAGAAAATCAAACGTACACAGATCTTTATGTTTCTTAAATGTTTTTAAAACTAATATGTCATGCAATACATGTAGTGCAGAAGTTATCTACATGAACTTTTTGGTGTTGATATTTTCATCAGTATACAAGAAATAGTCGTATTCTATGATGACTTATGCGTGTCAACTTAATTTTTATCTTAACCTCCTAATTCGGACATAATATCACATAATAGAATCTCATATTGATGAGCTGGTAAGTCACTGTATAAAATTCCATAAGGTAACCGATTAAACTTTCCTTTATATACAAAGCATTAACCTATGTTTAAATATGCACAAAGTATTAATATTGGAATGGCAACTTTTGGCATCTTTAATTAAGTATGCTATACCATAGGTACTTTATCCTGCTGCTACATTAGATATTGTGTCATCTACAGTCTACAATTGATTGAAATGAGCATTACCATATGGAATGTATAAGCTCAAAATAGGTTTTACCTTATTCCCCCAACCTTCTTAATGTGATAAAAAAATACAGGACAAATAAATTCAGGATGCACAGGCACACAAATAGTAACGTTATTGGGTTCGAACACGTCCTTGTATTTTCTATGTTATCTAAAACGATATTATTGAATTAATTTTTGTTTTTATCTCCAATTGTAATCATAATGCATAATACACAAGCGCAAAATACATCAGGGTAATTTTTTACGGGTTTTCTTTTTCCGGATTTCACCAACATGACATATCAAACAGAGGCACCAGAGTGAAATCAGTTTGCAATAATTATTGTGTCTGAAAGTTTTTTCATAACTTGATACTTAAAATAGCCAATTGGTTGATTCTGCTACATTATGACCCAAGAATATATCTAATATATAGCAACCCACATTTTAGTTTTACTTTCAAGTTTTGATAATGTATGAAAAAGAGCATTGAATGATAATAAGCATGATGATGATGATAATAATAATATGTCTAGAGTACCACACATTTTCAGTAAAATTAAATAAAATTATTCAAATGAACTCTTATCCTAAATTTCAGCTAACAAAAAACAGACCTTTGCATGTTTTCTTTGAAAACCTTATTTTTCTCTACCTGTAATCTCAAAAGAACCTGAAAGTAATATTTTGAATTGGATAAGATTGAACATTTTTAATTTAAAATTAGGCTGAATTTAATACTAGTCCTCACCACAAATTGCTCAAGAAACTTGTAATTAAATGATACCTTCGTGCATTATGTTGCACTCGTATAAATGTGTTATAAGGAATTCCATAATGCACGCCTGAGCCCTTTGCATGTGATATTAAGGAGGCCAGATGGGTCATGTGACGTCAAAGGAGGCTACAGTTAGTTTCTCAATCGCTCACTTTTTGGCACACGCCTAAATGTGCATTTCAGAATAAGAGCTATTCATAAGTAACTGTTGTCATGTGATTCCTTCTATCCTACAACAAGGTACTGGACTGGAAGAAGGACAGGTTCATATATTTAGTGTGACAAAATATGTTTCATACAACAAAAGAAGCATAAGAGAAGTCGTTCATGTGATTCAAAACATAAACAGCCGCTTAAAATATTCAAAGTTTTTCATTTGTTTAGCAGAAGAAGTATCATTTTCAGATCTTTCAGTGACAAAATTGATAATTGTCTTTGGCGCGCCACTTGTCTGCCGTGGTCCTGAAAAGGAGGCCAAGAAATCAACACCTATCCCACAATCGCATCTTGCGCTCGGCATGCCCACAGTCCCTGTCTATGTTGCCATAGACAGAGCCGTGGGAGCCCTTATAAGGGCTACCTTCTCCCTTCCCCTCTCTCAGTTTCCTACTCTGGCTTCAGACTCTCTCAAACCTAACACGTTATTTCTCCTTTCCCAGCACTTCACCAGAAAGCCCTTAACTAGCTCAATCCCTACTCCACTTCCTGGCATCTCTCCTTTCAACCCCAGCATCCAGGCTACCCTATCACCCTCTGCCATGCTCTGAACTTGTTCTAGACTTCTACATGCTTCATCCTTCTCTTTCCACCCTTCAAACAGACTATCTCTCAATCCCTGATACTCTGAACACCACACAAGAAAATGATCTATTGTCTCATCCTCATCCTCCCTACATATCTTGCACTTCCCATCGGTCCCACTGGTCCACTTCTGTGTCCGTTTCTCAAGATTAATCACTCCTGCTCTTCCTTGAAACAACAACTTGGAGCCCTTGCTACAATCCCAACACTTTCCTCTTACTGGTTTATCAAGCCCTCTGTATGCAATGAGTGTGCTCTTTTCCTCCACCCCTCTCTTCCATTCAGCAACATGCTTCTCAGTAATCAACTTTCCCACGTACGTTTTCCACCACATCTCAATCTCATCTGGCCCCTTCAGATCATACTTCTCTGCCAACTTATTTATATCTGTCATCCACTTTGTCTTCTCCCTAACTGCCTCAAGATACACCTTTCTGCACCATCTGTCTTCTCCTACCTCCTGCAAATAGCCCCAATAGTTCAACTTCGACTTTGCTATTCTATCCCTGACACTTATCCATCCAAGTTCCCCTAGTACTGCTTCTGTTGCCACACATGGGGGAGCCCCTAGTATCCACTTTCCCATCTCTCTCTGTGCCTTTTCCAACCATTCCAAGTCCTTCTCACTTATTGAAATAACATCCAGACCATACAACATTCCTGGGACTGCTACCCTCTCCCAAAGAACTCTCCCTGTAAATGCCTTATTAAAACTATTCATTGCTGTCAGCTTTATCATACCCTTTGCTCTATTGACTTTCTGCTTAATTTTATCGACATGGTATCGGAACATGCCCTGGCCGGTAGCCTTAATGCTCACTCCCAAATACTCATAATCATCCACTTCCCCTATTCTAATGACTTTCTCGTGTCCTTCTGGTATCTCGAACCTTCCTAACATCCACCCTTCTCCCTGTCTATGTTTCTGACCTAGAGCCATGACCTTACTCTTTTCTTCGCTGAACTCCAGCCTCCACTTCTCCCCATATTCCCCTGCTATCTTGAGCAAATTCTGCAATTCATCCTTTGAGTTTGCCATCAGTACAATATCGTCTGCAAAAAATAGACCTGCCAACTTCTCATCTCCCACCTTAACACCTTTTCCACTCTCTATCAACTTATCTCCCAAATCTCGTAGGTACAGTGAAAACAGTATCGGGGACAACACACATCCTTGCTTCAGCCCAATACTCAGCTCCTCTCCACCCACCTCAACTTCTCCCAAACTCAGGGTACATTTGACATCCACATATAGTGCTCTCAAAACTTCCAAGAACCTACCTCCAAAGCCTAACCCTTCCATCTTTGCCCACAGAGCATCTCGCCATACCCTATCGTAAGCTTTCCGGATATCCAAGAAAGCCATGTACACCTTCCGTTTCTTTTTCCTTGCAATCTCTAAAATCTGGGACAAAGTAAAGATATGATCCACTACTCTCCTACCTGGCCTGAACCCATTCTGAATCTCCCCTAACATATCTTCTCTTTCAACTATTCTTCCTATTCTCCTGTACATGACGCGTGTAAAGATTTTACCAATATTCGATGCTATTGCTATGCCTCGGCATTTATCCAAATGCTCGACTGACCCTTTCTTCGGAATATATGCTATCTTCAGTTCCCTCCATTCTCTTGGTGCTTCCCTGTTCTCTATAACCTTGTTAAACAGCCAACACATACTTTCCCACAATTTCGCTGGTCCTTTCTTAATAAACTCATTCAACACCCCATCTGGTCCAGGAGCTTTCCCAGCCTTCATATGATCCACTGCTCGCTCAACCTCCACCCTCTGGACCCTCTTACAGAGTTCCTGGTCCCACTTGTCCTCCCTAGCTTCCGACCTCACCATTGGTGGTTCCCCCCACACCCCACTGTGGATCATTCACTTCCCTCCAATGTCCCTGCAATGCATCCCTTAGGTCCTTTTCCCCTTCAACTACTCTCCCCCTATGAGACAACCTATTTATTGGAACTTTCTTTCTCCTATTGACCTGCTTCCAAAAAACCGCTGACGACTCTGCCCCACTTGACATAACCTTCCTCGTCATTTCCTCATTTCGCTTTGCCCTCCTCTCAGCCTTCATGTCATTCACTTTCTTTCTTGCCTCCATGTACTCCTCTCGAGCCAACACAATCTCCCTCTCCTCCCTCCTTTTTCTAGCCAGTCTCCATGCTCTGTTCTTTACCCTTCTATCTCCAATAGCCCCCTTTAACTCTGAATCTATGCTATACCCTTTCCTGTCACTTGGAACTCTTTTCCTACCTATCGTCTCCTTGGCAACATCAAAAATCTTTCTCCTTAAATCATCAGACATGCCTTGCACATCACTAGACTCTGTATCAACCCATGCTTCCTTCCATCCATCCAATACATCTGATAGTTTTTCCTTGTATGCATACCAGTTTGTGTCCCTGTTGATGCACCATACCCACTTTGACCCACCGCTTTTTCTCACCTGTTTCCTACACCTCAAATCAACAGTCACCCAGTTATGATCACTCCCTATTTCCATACGGCCATCCTCGTCAATGCTAACCTTTTCCACCATTCTGAACAACCTATCATCCACCAGGGCATAATCGATGATTGACTTCCTATCTCCAACACTCCAGGTCCACTTCCCTTTACACTCAAAATCCCTATTCAAAATACGCAACCCCATTTCTCTAGAAAATTGTAGCAACTTTCTTCCATTTCTATTCATATTTGCATCTCCACCATCAATTCCGTCTAACCCATCTCCTATGTGACCATTGAAATCACCTACAAGTAACACCTGGTACCCTTGCTCCTGAACTGCATTAACAGTCACCCGTAACCGCTCCAAAATCTGGTCATTCCATTCCTCCGGAAGGCCCTCTCTTCCTGCATACACTACTCCAACAGCTATCTTATTCTGAACAGACTCTACTCCAATCCACTGTGCCTCATGTCTGACTTCACTCTCATCGTCATCCCCTACGTTAATACTATGCCATTTGACATCCTTCTTCACCAGAAAACCCACCCCACCTCCCTTCCTTTGCCCCATTTCTCTTCCTTCTCCTGTGAATACAAATCCATCTGGGATTTCTAACTGGTCCTGCTCCCCTTTTCTAACATGCGTCTCTGACAATGCTATGATAGACATCTCCTCCTTGACTGCCACATCAATGATATCGACTAGCTTTCCTCTGACTCCTCTACAATTCACATATCCTACCCTGACCTTGCCCTCATCTCTTCTCCTCTTTCTTCCCCACCTTCTCCTATCCTGACCTGAGCCTGGGACTTCCTGGTCCGGTGCTGGGCTATCTAGTTTCCCTGCTGCTGCACCCACTTACAATAAACCTGTCCTAACCTATCCCCTCCTAGCTGGCTTGGGTGCAGCCCGTCCCAGGCGAACATCTCCCTCCTACCCACGAAGTCCTCCCACAAGTTCCTAAAGGCAAAACCCCTCTGCCTACACATGGAGTCTAACTGCCTATTGATCGCACTGATCCTACTCGCCTCCCATCCACCCATCCTATACCTCGGCAGGATCCCCATCACTAAAGGCTCACACTCTAGCCCTCCCAGCCTATCCAATAAGCCCCTGTACCTCCCTAAAACTGTCTCTGTTCCCACCCTCTCCCCTCCTCCCCCCTCCTCCCTATCCGCCAAGTCATTTGTCCCCACCTGGACAATGACCAACGGGCACTCCCCACTAGACTTAACTATCCCCTCTAGCCGCTCCTCCACATCCCTAATCTTCGCCCCCGGTAGACAGACCCTAACCCTGTTTGCCCTGTCCTCCCTGCAGAAAGTACTATCTACCTTGCGCACTATACTGCTCCCCACCACCACTGCCTGTCTACCCTGACGCCCTCTCTCCCCGTCTACTCCCTCCCATCTGGTCCCCCTCTCCCTCCCTGCTACTCCCTGCTACCTGTTCTACCTCCCCACTACCTCCACCTCCCTCTACCTGACCACCCTCCCCTGCACCACCTACTGCCTGTTCTACCTCCTCCCTACCTCCCCCTACCTCAACCTGACCACCCTCCCCTACACTCTGCCCCTGTCCCCCCCACCTCCCTACTAACCTGTCCCTCCACCCTCTCTAAACCCTCCTGCCCTCTCCTGTCCCCCTCAGCCCTGATCCTATCCCTGGCCTCCTCTAGTTCTACTTTCAGGGCTGACAGCTGAGCCTCTAAGGTCTCAACCTTCCTACACTTCCCACACCTAAATACAAAGCTATCCTCCCTTGCCTCCTCCAGACTACACTCTAACCCTGCTGCGCAAAAATCCTCCCACATACAACACCCCTGGCATTGTATGTACCTATCCCAACTCTCTCCCTCCCCACTATCCCCCCCTCTACCCCCAGCTGCCTCCTCCCTCCCAACCCCTACACCCTGCCTTGCCTCCCCAACAACCCTTGCCCGCCAAGCACTCCTCCTCTCACGCTGCAACCTACGCGGCTCCCCACGACCTGACATGCTCTTGTTCAATTTGTTTACACTGACAGTTCAAAATTCAAAATGGCGACCTCCTGTCTATTCAACCCGATTCTCGTTCAAAGTCCCAAATTCTCCTCTACAAGTTCGAAATAATACCTATAAACTTCCCAGTAGTGTCTCTAACTATTCATAAATCAAAATCTATCCTGCTTTAATTCAATTTCTGCCCAAAAACTTCCAAATATGTCCAAAATTGTTGCTAGTATATACAAAACCACTCAACTCTCCGTCCGTGACGTCACCCCGAAGTACGGCGGAAGCATAGTTCTGTTACCTAGCAACATAGGTAGCAAGAACAGGTCTGCAGTGACTGATGAATTCCTCCTATTCGGCTATCCACGTATGAGGCTGTAGCAGGTAATATGAAAAGGTCAGATGGGTCATAGCTAGGCATGCAGACATAGACGTATCAGAACAGTTAGCAGGTATGTGATAGATACAATGTATACATTCATTCCGACATACATTTCCTCATACTTTGTAATAATTTAAATGATGTAATAATAACGAGACATGACGTGCTAGAATACATTGTTTCGAAAGCCAAGAATTATTTGCACACGCTGCTAAACAGATTAGGAAGAGACTAAATCAAGGTACATGCTCATTGTGTTTGAGGGTAGTCCAAGAGGTACTTTTGGGGAGCAAAGTGTTGCCTCTCTCCTCCCTCTCTCTGTCTCTTTGCCAATTAGACAAGGTAGAATTAGTTCTTTCTTCAAGCTTTATGTTCATACTGGTTGATTTTGAATCGATTAATAAAATACATATTTGTAAATAAAATGAATAAATGTCATGACAATTCTAGTGATTATACAACAACAGACAGCATATCATGAAATGGATGCATTTATTTGACGAATACATTGATTCCTTCCTCACGTGCACGAATGGTCCACCATAAAAATTTGAAATGATAATAATATGAGATGTATAGACGTTTCAATCTTGTACTTGCACTGTTTATTTTTTCACCGAAGTTGCTCTATTGGTATAACTGTAACAATTGGTAAGACTTTGTCCTCAAAGGGGGGGGGGGGGGGCGGGGTTAAAGCATGAACCTATGCGGCTAGACACACCAGTAGGGGAACTAAATGAGAACAATAAATGTGCAAAATTATTCAGCCCAAAGAAACTAATCTCTTGTTCTGTGATTGCGCGTATCACAATTGTTTTCATAACGGTTCATTGTAAATGGCCAACAATGGACAACAGGCACAGTTTTCACAGTGAAATATCGTTATTTACCCAAACATGATGTTATTACTGTTGATTGTTGATTCTTTTTCGGCGATGTGAAAGTTTGTCACATGTAGTCCGTTGTTGTTTTAAGAGCTCTGTTGTAAGTGCATTACTGTACAAAAGGCAGTGATTTCGTCAACAAAATTAAATAAAAAGGCTTGTATAACATGACAGCAATATGCTATTTTAGAGGCCTGAAAAAAATCTTCTTTCATCTCTCTTCGTGAATTAATTTGGCAAAATGATAAGTCTAGTATGATCTGAAATGTACAAATGGGAAGAGATCTGGAACTGGAAAGAGGTGCAGTTTTTTTTCCAGCATTCTCTATTCTCATCCCTGATTGCATCCTAGGCCAGCGCTTTCTTAAATAAAACATATGCAATTTAAAGACGTAGTATCAGCAGAATGTACATGCAAGTGTGCTTCTCACACCATTGCTCTCTTCTAGGTCAGGCTTTATACATTCATGATGTATCTATACTCCATGTAACATAAGATAAGATGCCTCTATTCAGGCCTCAAGGTCTATATCAAACATACACAGTTGCAAATATGACATACAACTAAAAAAAGAGGTAAGTCATAAGGTATAGAAAAAAGAATAAACATAGATACAAGTTAACAGGAATACAAAAGGATACACATACTTAAAGATCAAATAAAGGTACGACTTACGCAGTTATAAAAGAAAAAATCTTATGCCGTTTGTGGTAAAGGACTTGGCACCACCAAATATTGCTGTTGACTAGGTGGGCCAAGAGGAGGTCATTGCAGCTACTCATAGGAGGTATTCATGTAAAACTTTAACTGCACACGTGCTCTGGTCCCCCCGGTTGCTATGCAACAGAACTATGCCTCCACCATGATCAGAGCACTTTTACAAATTAGGTTACTTAGCCATCCATAAATATCACTTTTTCTACCAAAGAAATTAAATTTTCTAAATATTTCGAGCATCTTGTATGTTGTAAAATTTAAAGAATGACTTTTCTTAATCTGTTTGTTTTCTCAACTTGCTCCTTTTATCACAGAAGCAAAAATTAAGGGTAGCCCACAATCATCACAATCCATTGTTGTAGCATATAAAAAATGTGCTCTTAGTGCAAACTGATTAGTTACCCCACAGCGGTGCGGTATACAGGCTTGTATAATAAGATCTAAAGGCAACATTTTTATGTCCATAAAACAGTAGAAAATTTAACGTTTGAGCATGTCGGCTCTGGCATAAGGGAGCAATATTGGTGACCAATATCGCAATAGTCTGATACAGAAATAACAATTATATGACCGAAATATTTGAAACGATTGACAAATAACAGGTTCTCACAAGCAAGAGTTAAAGTAGGGATGACACTCAGTTGAGCACTGCCTGATGGATTAAACAACACACATTCTGTTTTAATAGTATTGTAAAGGATATCATGATCCAAAGTTAAGGATTCACATATGGAAAAAAGACCCTCAGCCCTTTGATAGAGGGTCTTAGGAGACAAATTAAAACACCAGCAAGCTAAAAAAAATGAACCAAACCACACAGTTATCAATATATCTATCTCATACATTATGGAGAAAGCAGAATGCCATATTTAGTCAAGGTCTTTTTCTCTCTGCTTCTTTGTTGTTGCAGGTCTGAGAACAAAGGTTTATTTCTTCATTTTTGGCAGGTATTTGAATTAATTTTTATCTTTCATCGTTTACTCACTAATTTTATTTGCGTTGCAGTTGACAATATATCCAGATATTTGCTCTTTCATTTTACTATTTTAGCAGTAAAATACTGTTGCACTGTGTTGAAGTTATATGTCAGCAAACAAAACATTTTGCAATCTACAATATTTATCATCCTTTGTTCACAGATTAACCTTTTCTTGCGTCTTAGCTGATTTTAACAGCACAGCTACTTCAATTTGTTAAGCTACATTGTTGAATCGCTGAATGTATGCAGCCACATACATATATTGACAAACATGCAGAAGATACGGAATGAAATGTACTCAAATCATCTAAATGAGTGGCCGTTTAATAATTGTAGCGCTTGGTCGAACTTCATTTCATGTATTATGGAGAAAAGACAATGGCATATTTAGTCAAGGTATTTTTCATTCTGCTTTTCTGTTGTTTTAAGTCTGAGAACAGAGGTTTATTTCTTGATTTTTGCAGGTATTTGCATTAATTTTTATCTTTCATTGTTTGCTTACTTGAGTTACAGTTACCAATATATCCAGACATTTGCTCATCCATCTTACTATTTTAGCAGTAAAATATTGTTGCACTGTGTTGAAATTATTTGTCCGGGAACAAAACCTTTTTGCAATATGCACTATTAGTCATCTTTTGTTCACGGATTAACGATTTCTCGTGTCCCTTGTTTGTTTTAAGAGCACAGGTACTTCAATTTAGTAAACTGCTTTAGGTCTGCAACAGTGGTTTATTTCTGGAATGTTGCAGATATTTCCAATAATTTTTTTTATCGTTCATGGTTTGCTCCCTAATTTTATTTTGAGTTCTGCTGCTTTTGGTGGCTCACTTACATGTTTAAACCCTGAGCCATTGACACGCTGTCTAGCCAGACACTATAAAAGTCAAGTGTAATGCCAGGGAAAAGCGCTTCTACCACTGCTCACCATCGCTGTCGTCCAAAGCCAAAGATAGATCTTTTTGGACTCGACAGTGCTAGGTACAACACCGTAAGTGTTACCTTTGTATGTGTACGGCCCCAGTTTGACAGCAAGGTTGACCTCACATCAAGGCCGAAGAGATTAATGCATAATGTGTCCGCTGACGTAGGCAAGACACGTCACGTAAACACTCAAAAACATGATGCCAGCTTAAATATAAAGAATCAAGGCATAGCAACACACATTCAAACGCCGATTGTTTCGACCAGTTTACACTGTAAAGTGTTCAAATCGTGTTACATGTGCAAGAAATAAAAGTAGAAGTAGTAATAGATTGAAAAAGTAGTAGTAGTAGTAGTAGCTAGTAGTAGTAGTGGTAGTAGTAGTAGTGGTAGTAGTAGTAGTGGTAGTAGTAGTAGTGGTAGTAGTAGTAGTAGTAGTAGTAGTAGTAGTAGTAGTAGTAGTAGTAGTAGTAGTAGTAGAAGTAGTACATGTATATAATTTCATAGACATTGAAAGAGTGTCATTAGACTTATTTGTCATGCACATAAACACAAACAATCGCATTCGTATAGTGTCATGTGCAAGCTTAATAAATTAAATAAGAGAGAGAGAGAGAGAGAGAGAGAGAGAGAGAGAGAGAGAGAGAGAGAGAGAGAGAGAGAGAGAGAGAGAGAGAGAGAGAGAGAGAGAGAGAGAGAGAGAGAGAGACATAAGTATCCTATATACAGGTGTCACATGTGGTAGCACTTTGAGTGAACTTCTGCATGGGGAATTAATATACTGCAAACAGGTTTACAAAAACGTTTATGCAAGTATTATCAGAGGGCAAGTAGTAAGCCATCATAATAATTTCTAGCTACATTATATAAAATCTGTCTTTCCTGGTGGTGTCAAGCACATTAAACGTGAATATGTTTCTCTGTTTCAATACTGATGGCGAGGTTACTCAAGCCTAGTCTGAACCTAGCTGTTGCCTGCACATATATTTTGTAATATGGAGTGTGAAAATATATGGTTCCATGCACAATTCCGACTGGAAAATTTTTATGTGTTCGTAGTTTTGATTCGGAACTCATGAGAATAACACAGAATTGGGATACCCATGGAGCAATGTGAGAAGGCCTAAATGAGATGATGTGTTTTCGAAAAATGAAAGTGAACTAGAAGACACCCATGCTCAGGGGAGGGGAAGGTGATATTTTCCTGATGAAAGGTTGTCTTGACTCTTCCACAAAACAACCATCCTGGTTGAAAGACTGCTTTTCCTGTCCACTGGATGGGATGAGTGTTGGACTCCTGTAGGCAGGCATATGCCATGTATGGCGGCAATAACTGGGGAAATACTGTCCTGGGAATGGAGAGCAAACTATACAGTTATGAACTTAAAATGACAGTACTTTTGAACTGACTCAACATGTTTATCTAGGTAAATAATAACTCGGGATATTAACGCTTAAGTAATGGAGTCATTTCTCTTCACTGCTGAAGATAATGTACGGTTATCTCGGCCCAGGGTTGCACTAGTCTTAGAACACTGTATTGTGGGTGTGGAAAGCAATCTCTTTAAATCACCTCCACCTTCTTTGTCAGCTGCTAAGGTTCATGAGGTGATTATCAACGGGACGACCCACAGTGACCGTAGCCCGAGTACTTTTTCCCAAAGTGTACGTCAGTGGAATATATAGCCAGATACTTTCTTTGAATATGGTACTTATGCTCAATATGACTGTTTTGCAAATTTCCAAGCGATTGCATCAAAACACAGTTGTATTTTGCTAAAAAGCACGTCAGTTACAACGATATATCAAAACATTAGCGAGCCTGGTTAGTGATCCATGCTAGACAGGTAATGGATATTAGCCACTGTGTTTAAACAACAAAGAATGAAAAAAAAATAATAAAATATGAGATCTACTGCTATGGTTTGGTTACTTTACCTTATATCACGTACTAAACATGGGAATAAAGTAGCAATTATGTCATAAAGAAATATTGCCTAAAATATATACACTGGAAGTTCCTGGAAAGCAATCCTGCGGTTCAAAAATCAGTTCTTAGTGGTTTTCAAAAGGACACGGACTCCTATATTGCACTTCGGTAAACTTTGTTCGACTTTGTGTGCTGTAAACACATAAACTACATGACTACTAACGACTCTCCAGACAAATTGCCTTTGTGTGATTTTTAATGCATTACACTTCAAGGGAAGTCTTTGTCGATGGTATGGGGTGCTCAAATGTTTCATGTGGGAATAAAGCGGCGTGTCTACGATACATAACAAAGACCTGGAAGTGTAGTATATTGACCACTGCCAGATCTTCAGCACGAAGGTTACCCCCCCCCCTCCAAATCTCTGTGATTTGATGGAAAGTTTGATCCTTTTTCGTTTTGTCTTTTGATGAGTACGTTTCAATTCTTTTCCCGAAGTATACTTCAATTTGTCATGGATACGTTGGCGTTTCAAAAAGCAACAGTTGAAATTATTTTACTTACGTTACAACATAGGTTATTGGATTTACATTCTGAGCCCAAAGGAAGTTGACAGGATACATTCAGAGAAAACACGCCAACTTGCTGATTTTCTTTGACTTTAATCACTCAAAAAGAAAATTTATATTTTTTAAACAAAACAAAATATTGCATGCCATTAATAAAGCATTGAACGTCAAATTTTCTATAGAGAATAGCTTTGGTTCTCTATTTTTACACAATAAAAGTGTCCTCTGACAAACACTGTCACAAAAACAGAACAAAATAAAATGCACAGCTAATCACAGTCACAAATATGGTTTGGGAACTTGTTATTGTAGCTTGAACAATTTTAGTGCCATGCTGTATAGAAGATTTTAAGTTCCAATGTTAAAGATCAAAGAAGATGTGAGCTGATAATTTGTCATGTATATCCACTTGTTGACATACTGATTTCTCAGGCTTTTATTTTTGTGTTCTAACCTGTTACTTAAAGGTCACGAAAATAATATTTCAACAAAGTAGAAGGTTGGTAGAACATATTACAGGGAGAAGAGGAATACATGGTATGAATACACGTTCAACAGTTAATGAAACCACTAGTGCAATATAGCGTTCTGGTTAAGAAAATATTCTACTTGCTTTTATCCTAAATTAGCATTTTCTTGTTCCAAAGTTTCTTGATGCCGACACCTCACAGAAAAATCATTCAACGTGCTACATGTACCAGAAACGTGCAAATATGTTCAAGACTGGTTTCATTGCAACACTTGGAACATTGGCAAAACAAGACAATTTGGCAGTTAATCTTTAACGTTCACTTCGAAACATGTCACGTATATGCACGTTTCATTTATTTGAATTTTTGTAAGTTTACCATGGCCATTGTGATATGACACAAAGACGTCAGTGTGACCTACGGTATAATACACTTGGCTTGTCTTACAACGTTAAGTGTTAATGGATGCCATACTGTCGAACCTACAACAGAGTCAAAGGGTACAATTTGGTCTTGCAAAACAATCAGTTAAATTCGTGCCTAAATTAAAGCGATTGTAAGATAACTGAGAATCACTGCAATCGCCGTGACATTTATTGATTTAATTTACAAATGTGCATATTGTCAATCGATTCTAAATCATGCCAAGCCCACTATAAATATAAAACGTGAATAAAAAAACTAATTCTACCTTGTCTTATCGGCACCAAGAGAGAGATAGATAGATAGATAGATAGATAGATAGATAGATAGATAGATAGATAGATAGATAGATAGATAGATAGATAGATAGATAGATAGATAGATAGAGAGAGAGAGAGGGAGAAAGTAATTTTTGGATGATCTTCAAACACAATGAGAGTGTACCTTGATTTAGTCTCTTCGAAATCTGTCCAGTCGCTTGTGCAAACAATTCAAAATGAAGCGTTCTAAAACGTAATGTCTCGTTCTTATTGCATCATTTTAATTAATAAAATAGTTTGAGGAAATGTATGTAGAGATGAATATATACATTGCATTTATCACATACCTCTACAGTGTTAACTGTTCTGATATGTGTATATTGCCTGCCTAGCTATGACCCATCTGACCTCTTTCATGAAAGTGCATGAAGGAATAGTAGGAATTCATAAGTCACTGTGGACCTGTTATTGCTACCTATGTTGCCAAGCAACAGAAGTATGCCTCCAGCATATTGACGGTACTTTCATCAAGTTTGTCACTGAAAGATCTGAAAATGATACCTTTTCTGCTAAACAAATGACAAACTATGAATATTTTAAGCTACTGTTTATGTTTTGAATCACATGAACGACTTTTCTTATGCTTTTGCTATTTTTTAGTACAAAACACATTTTGCCATACGAAATGCATGAACCTGCCTTCGCTTCCTGTCTAGTTCCTCATTCGTTAAGCATGAAAAGGATCATTTTCAGATTTTTCAATTACAAAATCGATGAAAGTACCCTCATCATAGTGGAGGAATAGTTCTGTTGCCTAGCAACATAGGTAGCAAGAACAGGGCAGCAGTGGCTTATGAATTCATACTATTCCATTATGCATGTTTGAGGCTTTCGGATGTAATATTAAAGAGGTCAGATGTGTCATAGCTAGGCATGCAAAAATACACGCATCAGATCAGTTATTACTGTACGTATGTGATAAACACAATGTACATATTCAGACTTACATATACTCAATCATACTTTTCTTTGATTATTCAAATGATGTAATAATAACGAAACTAGACGTATTAAAATACCTCATTTTAAAAGCCAAGACTTGTTTGCAACAGCTACTGAACAGATTTGGATGAGACTAAATCAAGGTACTCTCCCATTGTGTTTGAAAATAACCCAAAAGGTACTTTTGGGGAGCAAGCTGCTCTCTCTCTCTCTCTCTCTCTCTCTCTCTCTCTCTCTCTCTCTCTCTCTCTCTCTCTCTCTCTCTCTCTCTCTCTCTCTCTCTCTCTCTCTCTCTCTCGTTGGCAATTAGACAAGGTAGAATTAGATTTTTCTTCCGGCTTTATGTGTGTGCTGGGTGATTTCAAATCGATTAATAAAATACATATTTGTACATGAAATCAATAAATGTTGCGGCGCTCCCTGTCATTATACAACACAAAGCATATAATTTAATGGAAGCATTTATTTGATGAATACATTGATTCTTTCTTCGTGTGCATGAATGGTCCACCATAAACTTTCGAACTGAAAATGCAGAACACAAAAATTAACATAATATCAGACGTACAGAAGTTTTAATCTTGCTTTCAACGAAAGTGTTCTCAATCATAACTTCGTTCTGGTGCATATCGAAATGCTCTGTAGTGTATTTTTCACTTGCACTGTTTATATTTTCAGAGAAAATGCTCTATAGATATAGCTGTAACAATCTGTTAGACTTTGATAAATAAATTTGTCTCTTTCCCTTCATATTGCCAGGGATTGAGTGATGTTGGGTGTCATCTGAAAAAAAGCTGTTGACACAGACCATGATATATTATAGGATGCAGGTTCCACTCTGGTCGAGTACAGAACTCTCAGAACTCTCAGAACTCAGAAACGTTTTATTTGACAATGAGGAATCAAAATACAAGAAAATTAACATCAGTACTGTACATTCGTTAATTACAAAAGCTTATGAGAAGTCTTGTCAGGATGACCCAGCTAAGGATTGAGATCCGCTATCGCTGGGGCCACCTTTAACGGGTAACTAATTTACAGCATCTTGCACATGGATTGCTTAACTGAAATAAAAGAATCACTGGGCAGTCAAAACTTTGGATGATGAGGAAAAATAAATACAATACATTCTATTATCTGTTACATACAAAACAATCTGGCAGGGTACAGAACTCTTGGTATTCATTTATGTAGATTTTTTTTATATAACTAGAAAAACCGTGGTATGAATGGGAATAATTTTATCAGTTATACAGGGAGGTGTAATAAGAAGTAAACTTGGGATGTAGTATCTAATGCAATCTTTTGATCTGGTTTTGTTGGGTATTGTGAGGGGAGGCACGACTCTGGTACGAAAGTAATAGGTATGAGTGGGTTGTTTAACTTGATACATGCCTTTGAAATAATAAGGAAGTTCGTCATGTGAATATTTGTAGTAAAATTTCAGTGCTTTCAACTTTCTCAAATCCTCTATTTTTAATAGATTTAGCTGCTTAAAAAGCGGGGGGGTATGTGCATTATAATTAGCATTACAAATTGTGCGGATAGCCTTTTTTTGAAGCATAGAAATACGCTCATATGAAAATCCCCATACAAGAATACCATAGTTTAAATGTGATAAAAACAGTGAATTATAAATATGCAAAAGGCCACTTTTTGGTACAAATTTGTTGATTTTCTTCAAGATCCCATTTACTTTAGCAAGTTTGTTTCCTATTTTACTTACATGAGCATCCCACTTTAGGTTTTCTTGAATTCGTAAACCCAAAAAGTCAAATTCTTCTGTCTTAGAAATTGGAGTGTTATCAATCTTTAAGGTTAAACCAAAATCCAGCTTTCGTTGGGGAAAATGAAAGATCATGAACTTTGTTTTCCTTATATTTAAGGATAATTTGTTTGCAGCTAGCCAGTCATACACTTTATTTAGTTCAACATTGATATTGTCTGATGCATTTTGTGCATGTATATTGTTTCCAGAAGGGAAAGTGAAGGAACATAACGAGTTGAGTAATGTGGTGTCATCTGCATAGAGGATTGAATCAAATTTTGATGAGGCAAAATGCATGTCGTTAGTGTAAATTATGAATAGGAGAGGGCCGAGTATTGATCCTTGTGGGACACCTGTGGTTATATGAAGATGCTGAGAACAGACATCATCAACCTGAACATACTGAGTTCTATTTGTAAGGTAACTACGAAACCAATTTAAAGTAATGCCAGTTATGCCATAGTACGCTAATTTTTCGATGAGAATATGATGGTTTAAAGTGTCGAAGGCTTTTGATAAATCAATAAATATGCTTATTGGTAGTTTCCCAGTGTCAAGGAATTTAATAATACGGTCAACAAATTCTAATGCGGCAGTTTCTGTAGAGTGTAGTTTTTTAAACCCATGCTGACTAGTATAGAACAGAGTTTTGCTAATGAAGTAGTCATATAGTTGTGTGTATACAACTTTTTCAATTATTTTGGACATGGCAGGTAAGATAGAGATGGGTCTGTAATTGTCTGGCAATGTATTATCATCTTTTTTGTAAATGGGTATGACTTTAGCAATTTTTAGTTTTTGTGGGAAAATACCTGTTGTTAATGATTGATTTATAGTAAGTGCTAGTGGTTCATGAATTGAGGTAATGCCTTTGAGGAGCTTCATGGATAAGTTGTCATGACCTGTGCTGGACTTGGGTTTGAGATTTTTGACGATATTTTTAATGTCCTCAGGGCCGATGTGTGAAAAAGAGAATCTGTTGTGTGTTTTTTCTTTCAGGTAAAAGGAAAAGTTTGGTTTATTTGAGACGTTTATGTTAGCAGCTAATTTCGGGCCAATATTTGTGAAAAAAGTATTAAATCTGTTGGCAATTATTTCCTTGTTAGTTGTTTCAGTACCATCTATCATGAAAAATGAGGGAAAGCTTGATTTATTTTTATTTATACCTAAGACTGATCGAATTGTATCCCAGGTCTTTTTCACGTCATTCTTAAATATCTCAAACTGAGAATGGTAATAGTCTTTTTTACATTGATTAATATTTTTTCTTAAAATATTGTTATACACTTTAAGGTTTTGCTTTAACATGTAATATTGAGGGTCATCCTGACGGGTACCTCTTAATTTTTTGTAGAGACTGTCTCGATATTTAATAGAATTCAGAATGCCATTAGTTACCCATGGACATTTTTTATGCTTATATTTATTAAATTTAACCATTTTAGTCGGAAGGTGCTTTTCTTTGACTTGTGTTATTATATTTTCTAATTTTGCATAGTTTTCATTTGGGTTACAATTGGGATCAAGATTTAACTGTTCCAAAATATTTAAACCATTTAACTCAGCATAAAAGTTCTGCATAGATACAGTATCATTTGTGTAAGTTTTTACATACCTAGGTGTACTTTGTGTACTTCTCTGAGTGTCAATGCATGTAAAGCATGGAAGATGATCAGAAATATTTGAGAAAATTATACCAGATGTACATGATTTACTACTGTTTGTCACACGACAGAAAATATTATCAATCAATGTGGCAGATCTATCTGCTAACCTTGTTGGTAGGGTTATTTTTGGAAACAGACCATTGCACAACATAACATCTAAGTATTCGGCATATTTGTTCCTTGTGTTTAACTTAAGCAAGTTGATGTTGAAGTCTCCTGCAATAATTAAATCATATTTTTCACGTGTAAGAGACTCAATTATAGGGGTAATATCCTTCAAGAAAATATCAATATCATTGTTTTGATCTCTTGGGGGTCTATAAATGTTACAGTGAGTACAATATGTTTTGTGAACATGGAACGACCAGCCCTGCAACCAGCAACCTTCAGCATCAATTACCTAGCCAAGTATAGGAAACGCATATACCAACTGCACCAAATTCCCATTCCTAAAAAGATTGGTTCAATGGAGGCTGGTATGCACAAATGCCTTAATCTACATGGTCATGCCAGAAAACGGAAAGATTACAGTACGATGGTACTGTAATCTTTTGTATTCCTTTTCCGGCTTTAACCAGACTGGGATCTTAATGTCATTAAGTGGTGTATTGTGCCTTGTGCTTCAATTATGTACGCTGGAACTTTGTGGGAAAATGTCCTCAAATTGTGTGCGAAAGCATGGACCAATATGGCTAGACGTTACGCCTTCAAATGAAGTCAGGATGAATATTCATGTTACGCAACTTTATTTGAGCGACTTTTGTACAATTTTAATGGGCAATACAGCCATCCCCACATGCCCCAATCGGTTTGTGCTTGGGGCCATGTTTATTTACGGTTTTTGTAACTGTAGCGTAAATGCTCATGGGAGCTAAACTCTTTTATGTGGTGACTCATTTTTCATGAAACAGACACTAATGAAAGCCTTCGACCAACGGCATTGTATTTTTGCTTCTGATCAATAACTTTCACGTGCCATACCTTGTCTTTCCATGACGTACCTGTGCCGTTCCTGCTTTATTTGAAGCTGCTGCTAGAGCCCCCATTTCTTTGGCCCCACGACCCATCACTGCCATGTCCTTGCCGGAATCCATGGTTCTGGTGCCCTTGACTGCCAGCACCTTGCAAGGATCCATGGTTTCCTGACCCATGACCGCTATATCCTTGGTACTTTTTGGCAGTTATTTTGACGTACTCTACAAATTTACAAAACAAAATGTGGTCAAAACCAGTTGGTAAAATCCCTTTGTATACTGACCAAGGCATACATGCAAATAATGATGTGTAATGGAAACGGTGGGTCTTGTTGTCGGGTGCTTCTCTCACGTCAAAGGGTGGCATAAATATTCAGGAAAAAAATGAAATATCCTATTTTTGAGTCAAAAGCGATTTTATTCAGATTATGCAAGATTTTAACTCATTGTTTTGCAAGGCAAATTGTACTCTTTGACTATATTTTGGGTTCGACAGTATGGCATCAATTATCACTTAATGTTGCAAAACACGCCAAGCGTATTTAACAGTAAGTCACACCTATTTCTTTTGTATCATATCACACTGGTCATGGTAAACTTAGAAAACCAAATAAATGAAACCAGCATATATGTGACATGTTGCGAGATAACTGTTAAAGATAAACTGCCAAATTTTCTTGTTTTGCAAATGTTGCAAAGTAACAATTCTTGAACATGTTGGTACGTTTGTGGATCATGGGCCCTGTTGAATCAATTTGCTGTGAGGTGTCAATGTCAAGAGACTGTGGAACAAGAATATGCTAAATTCGGATATAAAAAAGTAGAATATCTTAAAAACCAAAACGCTATCTTGCACTGGTGGTTTCATTAACTGCTAAACGTGTATTCATTCCATCTATTCTTCTTCTCGCTGTGATATGTTCTAGTGATATTCTACTCAGCTGAAATATTATTTTTGTGAGCTTTAGATGGAAGGTTAGAGCCACAAAAATCAAAGCACGAGAAACAGCTATATTAACAAATGGATATATATGACAAATTATTAGATCGCGTTTTCTTAGATTTTCGGAATATAAAATTTTCAATATGGCATTGCATCAAAATTATCCAAGTTACAATAACAAGTTCTCTATCCAAATCAGTGACTGTGATTAGCTGTGCGCTTGTTTTGTTTTATGATGGTGTTTTGTTTTTATAATTCTGGTCGTCAGAGAACACACTAAACATATTTGTGTTGAAATAGAGACCCAAAGCTATTCTCTATCTCATGGTTGCCTTTGATGCTCTACAGATGGCATGCAATATCTTCTGTTTTGTTTAAAAAATAGAAATCTTTTTTTTTTTTCAGTGGTTAAAGTCAAGGAATATCATCAAGATGATGTGTTTTCTCTGTATAGATCCCATCAAACTTCTTTGGGCTCAGAATGTGAATTCAATAATCTATGTTTTGACTGTAACATAATTATAAAATGGCAACTGTTGCTCTTTGAAACGCAAAGTGTACATTGGAAGTATACTGCGGGAAAAGAACTGAAATGTACTCATCAAGAGACAAAACCAAAAAGTATCAAACCTGCCATGGCGTCACACAAATGTTTTCTTGAAGCCTTTGGGCCCAGTAATTTGGGCATGTGCGATATGGCACATTGCGAGGACTTCTTAGATACCCGGTTTTATTCCCACATGAAACATTTGAGTGTTGTACGCATCTTATAGCATCTCTGTAGAGTTCCCTTGAAATATATTGCAATAAACATCTTACAAAGACAATTTTTTTCAAGAGTCTACAGTAAGCATGTATTTTACGTGTTTACAGCACACAGAGTCATACAAAACTTTCCCTGAATGACGATATAAGAGTTTGTGTCATTTTGAAAACCACTAAGAATTGACTTTCAAACCACAGGACTGCTTTCGGGAACCTCTAATGTGTATATTTCTACGTGATATTATTACTATTTTATTCCCATGCTTAGTACCTGAAATAAGGTAAAGTTACCAAACTATATCGGCAGACCTCATGTTTTAGTTTATTTTATTTTATTGATATTATTCTGCTCTGATGTTTTAGTATGGATCATTTACAAAACTCGCCAAAGGTCTGATATACTGTTGTAACTGATATGCTTTTATATTGCAAAATACATTATGCTTTCATACAATCCCTGGGAAAATCGCGAAATGACATATTGAGCATAAATACCAGCTTAAAGAAAGTGTATGGCTATATATTCCACTTACTTGCACTTAGGGAAAAACGGACTCGGGACACCTTGGGTTGTCATGTTAACAAGCACCTCTTGAGCCTTAGTAACTAGCAAAGTGGACCACGTAGTAAAGCATTTGCTGGTCGTCTCCAAAAAGCCGATTGAGCAGTTCATCTGCTGGAATTCTTCACACGCTGATGGCACTGATCTCTTGAACCGATGCTCTGGTGTAGAGTACATCAGTAACGGTAATACAACGGCCAAGAGATTCATAATGAACTGGAATTATGAATAAATACAAAAGAATCAATTAGAAGTGACTCCTTTTTTAATCTTTGCGAAACATAAATTGAAAACTTGACTTCAATGACTGTCAGTCAGTGAAGACTGTTTAATACTTTAAGAGGCGTGGTTGATTGGACCAAATATTCCTTGTAATTTTAGAGATATGTCTTATCCTTGTCTATAAACAGACAATTGACTGCACATTACAAGTCAAATTGAGAACAACTATGATAATGAAAACCTTAAATAATGAGATTATTTCTCAATACCATTACTATTTTAAATAAACATGCCCACGAGTCTCGTAAATTGTATGGTTCTCACGTGTTTCGTGAACAATCATAAAGTTATTTTAATTTAGATCCAATATACTAATTCATACCGGTTATTATTGTCATTTGTGCGTTAAAAATATGCACAATTTCAAAACAGGTCTTGTTGAGAAGGTGGAGATGATTCGAAGAAGTTGTTTTCCATCCCCACAATACAGTGTACAAAGGACAATGCAACCCTGGACCGAGATGAGTGTAGGAGCAAAATTTCATAGATCGATGACGAGAAGTGACTCCATTTACTAAGCTTTATTATCCCGCACTATTATTTACCTGGACAAAACATTTAGTTGGGTCAAAAGTACCGTAATTCTAAGGTCGTAACTATATATTTCGACTTCCATTCCCAGGACTCTTTTGCTCAAGTTTTTGCCGGCACTCATAGCACATGCTTACCCTGAGGCGTCCCACCCTTACCCCATCAAGTGGACAGGAAATCCGTCCCTCAACCAGAACGATTACTTTGTGGAGTAGTCAAGACCTCCCTTCATAAGGAAATGATTGCCTGCCCCTTCCCCAATCATGGGCGTCTTTCAGTTCATTTTCATTTGTTTTTCGGAAACACATCATGTCATTTAAGCCTTTTTACATTGTTCCATGGGTGTCACAATTCGGTGTTATTCTTATGAGTTCCGAATCAAAACTACAAACACGTACAATTTTCCAGTTGAAATTCTGGATGGAACCATATAATGTCACAGTCCACATTTAGAAAATATATGCGGGCAATAGCTAGGTTCAGACTAAGCTCGCCTAACATTGCCATCAATATTGAAACGGAGACAAATGTTCGAAACAAGAGCAAGAAAGACAGATTATATAGAATGCAGCCAGAAATTATTATGATGGTTTACTAATTGCCGTCGAACAATACCAGCATAAATGTTTTTGTAAACCTGTATGCCAGTATATTAATATCCCATGTAGAAGTTAACTCAAAGTGCTGCTTCAAATGATATCTGTATACAAGATATTTATGTAAGTTTGCTAGATTTTTTTTTCTCTCTCTCTTCGATTATGTACCTAAGCTTGTAGATGACAGTATACGAATGCGATTGTTTATGTTTATGTATGTAACAAATACGTCTAATGACACTCTTTTGCTGCCAATGAAATTATATACTATTTCTACTACTACTCCTACTCCCAGCTACTACTACTACTGCTACTACTACTACTACTACTACTACTACTACTCTTAGCTATCACTACTTCTACTTTTATTTCTTGCATATATGACGAGATTTGAACACTTTCTAACACAAACTGGTCGAAAACGATTGGCAATTGAATGTGTCTTGCTTCGCTTTGTTTCTTTCAATTTAAGCTGCCATCATGTTTTTGAGTGAATATGTAACGTGTTTTGCTTCCATCGGCGAAAACATTCTGCATCAATCTCTTTTGCCCTGATATGAGGTCATCCTCACTGACGAGCTGGTGCCACACACATACAAAAGTAATACTTACGGTATTGTACCTAGCACTGTCGAGCCAAAAAAGGTAAATCTACCGATGGCGAGCACTGGAAGAAGTGCCTTTGCCTAGGATTATGTCCGACTTTTATAGTATCTGGCTATAGACAGCGTGTCAATGACTCAGGGTTTAATCATGTAAGGGATTTAACAAAAGCATCAAAACTCATAAAATTAGAAAAAAAGCAGAAAGAAAAATACCTTGACTAAATATGGCATTGTGTTTTCTCCATAATACATGAAATGAAGTTTGACCACATGCTGCAATTATTCAACAGCCACACATTTACATGCTTGGAATATGTTTCATTTGGTATCTTTTTCATGTATGTCAATATTTGTATGTGTCTGCAAGGATTCAGAGATTCAACAATGTAGCTTCGTAAATTGAAGTAGCTGTGCTGTAAAAATGAGCAAGATCGCAAGACACCATTTATCCATTAAAAATGAGAAATAGTGCATATTGCAAAATATTTTGTTTGCTGACAAATAATTTCATCCCAGTGCACCAATATTTAACTGCTCAAATAGTAAAATGAAGGAGCAAATGTCTGGGAAAATTTTAATTTGTCAATCATCTCAAATATTTGGGTCACATAACTGTTGTTTCTGTATCAGGCGACGGCGAAATTGGTCACCAATATTGCTCCCTTTGTGCCAGAGTCGACGTGCTCAAACGTAAAATTTCATACTGTTTCATGGTCATCAAAATGTTGCTTTCCGTTCTTATTGTACAAGGCTATACACAGCTGTGGGTTAATTAATCAGTTTGTACATTTGTTATGTAACAGTTTTCAAGTTAACCCAGTATTACTTTGAAGACTTATTACCAATTATATAAGTATCTGCCACTAGGTTTGGACCTGTATCCACTATCTGTGCTACCTTCTCGCCTAAGTTCCATCTTTGAACCAGCAGGTGCGCTGGGCCACTCTGCTCAGTGTTGCTCCTTAATTCAGAGCCTTGGGGAAACTTCAGCCCAGATACAATATTTCTATTCCTGGGCCCGCGGCTGCCCACAACTGGTAACTTCGAGGCATTGTTATTTCATTTTTATGTAATGTTCACTCTGAAAAGGTGCCGTTATGTATTGTACATTACATTCATTCGACAAATTAAAACTACCTTAACACTAATCACAAATATATATTTTGGATACTACTTCTTCAAAATATCAAATCGGGAATAACATACTCAGACTTGGCTGAATAGTGGAGATGCCACAAACTGTGTGTCCTGATAGATGACTCTCTCAAAACGCCCGTTTACTGGGGGAAAAGGATCCTCGCCAGCCCAATATGTCTGTCCTTGTCTACGATTATCAACATCTGCCCCGGCCATTCACTCTCCCTTAACCAGCTACTGTTACAGTCTTGCAGCCCCTCTGTCTAGACAGCATGATGACAGAAATCACCACCAGAGCTGTCATTTTGAAAATTGTGGAATCCGCACCAATAGTTTGTAAATGAGGATAGTAATAGGACGATCGTAGGGGGTTAATAATATATGAAACCAAAAGTACATATTTGCAAATATTTTAGAGCATTAATAAACATATTATATACGCTGTTTTATGGTGTATATAATCTATTTGGCCTCTAACTTTCTACTTATCCTAGCCAGGAAAATATTCGGAAGCCGAACCATGAGTAAACAGTGATCCTCAACACACAGTGTGGGGCAAGATGTCAAGCACTTTGAAATCAAATACAATCGTGTGCAAACTTTGGTACATTGATTAAGTTCAGTCCACCTCGTTCATTTTTATCCATGCACATTGCAAACAGTGCTGAAAACATGTGGCCGCAATACACTTTCATGTGCACGTCAAATGCATTTTTTTTTCAGAACTGTCCCATATTGCATTGCGCCATGTTAAAAATGGCGCTTACAAATATTGCATGACTTTTCAGGGCATGGTGTTGCATTTGGATTTGTAGCAAACGATGATAACTACTTCAGACACAACTGAGTGGCAAAATCAAAGTCATGTTTTATAAATATTTTAACAACCGATTGACACATGGGACCTAGCTAAATATAACAGCGAAGAACACCGAATAATCATGATTATGCAGCTGTGTTGTTTTGCTCGGCCCAGCTTTCCCTCCAGGTGAAATAAAATGCTGTGTTTGAGTTGACTTAACTGCAAAGTAATGGCACACGACGGCCACTTTTTTGATAGCCTCTGTCAGGGTCGATCAATTTTATGAGGAAACGGCGGATTGAAACTTTTTTTTACGTGTCATAAGATTTATTTAGGTTCTTGCCTTATTAGTAGGGTCGATCGGGTAACGGGAACCATACATATATTTTTGTTATGCCATAGGTAGCTTGGACATTTTATTTCCACATATCATGTCACCTTAGAGCGAAGTTGTACAATACACATACTGTGTTAAGACAGATCACACATATACAATGTGCGCAGTACACATACTGTGTTGAGACACAGAGCACACATGTACGATTGAAGTAGAAATAATAATTAAAGAGGAGAGAGAATACCTATATACAATTACGTAACACACGTGACGCATCACTGAGCCTATTGATACAGTGCTCCTTAATGCACATACCAACTCATTGACATCGTCGTGATGGATGCAGTGTTTTGGAGATTTAACAGTTCATGAAATTAATTATACCCGAGACATTCAGCAATAAATCGTGTTGTTATTATGGCTATTACCTCTTTTGACGTCAGTTTAATTTGCTACCTGGGCACAGCCTGAGGCACTTGTAGGGTGTGTAAGAATGTAGGTCATCTTCCGTATTAATGGCGCCGCCTACTTTTTTGTAATACATAAGTCGAAATGTGAAAATCTTTTAAACGCTCTAGCATCTTTAAATTTTGGTGGATCTTCATGAAATGTGGTGGGATAATGGGAGAGGTCAAAATCTCGATGAAGGTTGATACTTGTGGCGCAACCTATAGTGGTACAGACATTATTCACCTATTTTTTTAATATAGGGATCAAAATGTAAAAATCTTTGGAATATTCTTACACCTTTAATTTTTGGTGGATCTTAATGAAATTTGTTTGGATGGTGGAAGAAGTCGAAATCGTGATCAAGAATGATACTGATGGCGTCACCTATAGTTGTATGGACATCATGAGTCAAAATGTTTAGCAACTTATATAAAATCATTCGACACAAGTGAAGTCACATGCTTAACTAACAAGAAATCAGAAATCGCTGAATACCCTTTAATTTATTTGGGCTAATACAGCCTATGTCAAAATCTTACAGAGGAACGTCTGCAATATGGACAAAAGTACTTCTATGTGTATAGGTTGGGCAGGGACAGGTTAGCTTATGGAGAGTAAAGAGTTCGGACTGCGGAATAGGGTAATGACTACTAGGAAGTGGTTTGGGACAAAAGACACAAATACAAATCTATCATTTGTCACATTCAAATACAAAACAAACATTTAGTCACCACAGATGTAACAACTGCGTTTCATTAAGGTGATAACCTACAATCTCAAAGTCATTATTAGATCATTACATTTAATCTGTAGTTATCTTTTTGCACACCTTCCCATATAAATTTACTTAATAGGTCATATTTCAAAACAATTCTCCTTGTCTCCTTATTCACCCATTATTATATATTCCTATATTTGTCAGCAGAGAACCAGACCCATGGGCCTCTTGCCTTTAGAAACGTCCATATGTACATGTTATTGACAATTACTCATCCAATAAACGTTGGACAAAACCGGTAACATATAAAATTCTGCTATTTAGGGGTGCTTCATAGTTTAAATTCTGACGTCTTCACACGTGGCAGATAGGGATGCCTTTCCACCCTCCATACGTTTCTATAGTTGCGCATCGGATGAGTATTAAACAGTAATCTAATTATACAGATTAGAGGAATTTGACTATTTGAATCTTGAGTCATTCTGAAGGTCTAATAGATAGTCCAGCTTGCATGCATGCATGGGCCATTGCATATTTAAAGCATATTGAATGAATATAGCCGTTTAAAATCTGATAATTTAGAATAGTTTACATTTTGGGGTTTTAAAACATATTTTATTATAAAAAAGAAAAATTGGCCAACAGGCTCACTAGCCTATATGAAGGGTCCCTGTTCATATACAAGACAATATCACATTTCAAAAGACCAGTGCCAAGATAGATAACAAAGAGGACTACAAATCAGAGAGGAAAGGGGAAAGAGGGAATGGTGAATGGGCAATAATAACTTTACCAAATTCCAGTGCAAAATCATATTTTAAACCTTCCAGATAACGTGATATTTTTATGAACTGCCTCAAAAATTTCTTCATTTGGAGGTTTCTTAATCTCTTATGCTCCAGTTCCAGATTAAAATTGCCAAGAGAAACTATTTACTCTGTAATTTGTTCCTGAGTAGGACATATTGTTTACATTAAAAAAGAAATGGTAAACATTCTTTTAAAGCCTGCACTACAAGGACGTGACAGGGACTCAACAACACTAATTATATAGAGATCACTATTCAGTTGCTTGCTGCCCATTCTCATTCTATTATGAATAATAGCAATTTTTTTCTCCAACGTGATAAAATCCGTACTATCATCAGTTAATGCGCGACAAATATCGGCAGTTGAAGAGCATAAGAGTAGGCATGTGCAAGACATATATGCGGTAGTTATGTCGCCATTTTACATGAAGCTAATACCACAATGAAAAATGAAAATACATCGAGGCACGTTCACAAAATTATAATTATACAGTGCTGACAGACGAAAAGTAATTTTTTTTCTGGGGATAAAATTCTTTAATGATGATATGTGATCAAACTTACAACATAAATACATAAAACATACCTTGGCCATTGATGAATAAGGATACACTGTGCTAAAAGCATTAACACTAGATAGTTGGAGTAATATTAGTATTAGTAAGTATACTTACCTCCAGACCACCATTTGCCAAGACCTCTGTGTCTGGGCCGAACGTCCATGAAATCGAGTTGAGCCCCCTCAGTTGATTCTTGAAAACCTGACGGTCTCTTTGAGCCATCCGTAGGTTCAGATGAAACTGGTGGTGACCCCTGGTACACAAGCTACCTGTATCATCCTTCCTCTTTTAGAAATTGGTCAGTTGACGTCAGCTATAGGAGGTAGCAGGGTTGGTCAGGTGGGCTTCTCTGGTGGTCGAAAGGTAAGTATACTTATCAATACTGATACTGCTCCAAATATCTCATATCAGTTAGGTAACGTTACCTCGTGACCACCATTAGCCTATATACAGGCACATAGGTGGAGTGTGTAACGTTACTGGCATACGGACCCAAATGACCACCATGACTGACAGCTTGGGGGTAGCCATCTGTGCAAGTGAGGAGGCGATGTCTGAAGGGGAAACGTCAGAGCTACATGCAGGTGAGACTGCCAGCAGCAGAAACTAGCCAAAATTAGAGGTACTCCTTACCAACCTGCATGGGACTGCACTGACCCCCCCCCCCCCCCCCCCGCGGTGCTCACCCGCCAATGTGACAGCTATGAGGTGAGTTCCCTACTGGTGCACCAATTGGAAAACATGATCCACCGAGCTGATTGGACAGTTAGAGGTGAAGATCAAAGCCATCCCCTGGCAATTCTATCAGAGACCAATTCGAAGAAGCTTCAGGGATGTGCTGAGATAACTGCCAAGCATGGAGGTTGAGCACTTGAGGGTTCCTGTGGACCACTCTCATCCATGGATGCACCAGAAGCTTTGGCCATGCCATTAATCGTAGTGGAGACTTGATGCTTCATTCCAGTAGGTCTACTGAGCAATTGCTATGAGGCCACCAAGAGGTGACAAGCATCAGATTGTAATCGTGGGACCAAACCTTGCAAAGTACCCTTAGAAGGATCTGGCAGGGTGGAAAGGCTCACACAGGTGAGACGCATACTGGCAGTTTCCCATTCTCTTGAGTTGCAACTAGACCACATGTGGGGTTCCCAACCTGGCCTGCATGGTCTGAATAACCTATGGGAGGAGCGACCACTCCTTCCCCACCAGCTTACCCCTTCTGAAGAGTTAGTCGGCCAAGATATCATGATGTCTCCGGATGTTCTCCGCAACCAGGACCAGCATATGTGGTGAGATATGAAGGATGCCAAACGCCAGATGCTGTCTGGCTCACCACGTGGCCTCACCACATGGGCTCCCCACCTGTAATAAGAAGAGTCCTTGTAAATGGTGAGCTGGACCTGAAAGGCGTCAGCATTTATCCCTTTAGTACATTCTCCCTTACAGTCCACCACAGAGGTGTGGGGGCCTGATAGCCTGGTCTCTCGACCATGAGGCGATGGTGGAGATGACAAAGTGAGACTTGGCAGTCCACCAGCGGTGTCATAGAGAGCTTTAACAGAAATGCGCTGAAATTGTAATTTGGCCCAATATACAAACCACAGATACTTCTGAGAAGTCTCCATGATTGGCACATGGAAGAACGCTGGATGAAAATGTCAAAGTCCAAATGACCTTGACCTTGACCTTTGACATTTAGAGGTCATATGTAAATTACAAAAAATATACAGAGTGTAACAATACCTAATATTTAAGCACAACATGAACCAAATCAGATAAATGTAACCACGTTACGACTAGCTGAAACTTTCAAAGGTCCAGATGACTTTTGACCTTTATAGGTTAATAGTTTTCACAAAAACATGCAGTGTTGTAATACCTACAAGTTGAATCCAACATGATTAAAACTGGATATAAATTGGCCAAATTAAGGCTGGAAAAAACCTTCAAAGGTCCTGACGAATTTATGGCTAGATGAAACTACCAAAGGTCCAAATGACTTCGACATTTGACCTTTGAAGGTCACATGTAAATAACAAATATGTGCAGTGTTACAGTAGCTACAATGTGAGCCTAACATGATCAAAATTGCATAAAAATTGACGAAGTTAAGGCTAGATTAAACTTTCAAAGGTCAAAATGACATTGACTTTTGACCTTTACAGGTTACATGTTATCGCAACAACATGCAGCGTTTTAACACCTGCAAGTTGAGTCCAACATGATTATAACTAGTTAAAAATTGACTAAGATAAGGCTGGAAAAGACTTTGAAAGGTCCAAATGACCTTGACCTTTGACCTTTACAGGTTACATGTAAATTACAAAAATATACAGTGTTGCAATACCTACAACTTGGGTCCTACATCGTTTAAGCGGGAAAAAAATTGACAGTTTTGTCAGGATGAAAATTTCAAAGTTCCAAATGATCTTGATCTTTGACCTTTAGAGGCCACATGTAGATTAGAAATGTGCAGTGTTACAAACATATTAATTGAGGTTGGATTGGTTTCCTGTGCCAATGACAGTTTTGAAAATATATTCAAGATTTAAATTTTCAAATGACCTTAATTTGCATAATTTTAAAAACCGTTGAACATCTTTACAAAAACTTAAGACTTCATGTATGGAAGTATAATCATGCCAAGTTTGGAGTTCCTACGTATAATAGTTATTAAATGAAATGTCCGACAAATTTGCCGGTAAAGAAAGAAAGAAAGAAAGAAAGAAAGAAAGAAAGAAAGAAAGAAAGAAAGAAAGAAAGAAGAAAAAGACAAAGAAAAAAAGAATTCATACAAAAAAATATTTCTGACACACAGCCATAACTATAAAAGAAGACTTGTAGGGCAGGAAATCTATCTGTGTGCATATAAAGTAGTAAAACTGTATATGAAGATTGGATTGGTATTCCTGTCGTCTACCTTCTTGCACATATCAAAGCTCAAATTTTGAAATAGTGTAAATTATCAAATTTTAAACCGCTATGCTTGTCCAAGGTGCAGTAAACGTGCAATGGCCAATACATGCGTGCAAGTTGGAAAGTTGTCTCTGTCATCTTCACAGTGATTCAAGATTCAAAAAGTCAAATTCCTCTAATTTTCAAAGTTAGATTATTGTTCAATACTCATCAGATGCGCAACTGTAAAAACAAATTGAGGGTGGAAATGCATTCCTACCTGCCACGTGTGAAGAGGTTGAGATTTAACATTTCAAGCACCCCTAATTAGCATAATTTAAGATGCTACAACTCTTGTCTGATGTTAATTGGGTGAGTAGTGGTCAAAAACGTACATGTAGAGGTTTCTAAAGAAATACGAAAGGGAAGGAGTGTTCTCTGCTGTGTGATACAGAAAAAATGTGAGAACACATAAACATACACAGAATTAATCTCAGACATCCAAGATCAGGGATACACCGTGAAATATTACCCAGTAGAAATTCGTTCCAGTGGTTTCAGTTCAAAGAACAATATCGCTAGAATCAAATGATTTCTCAAAGACACTACCCAAAATATAAAATTCAGTACCGTAAAAAAGTCCATCTACGAAATCTCTACTATAGCATCATTTGTTGTATACCACTACAAGTTTGAAGAATCCTGGTATATTCCACCCATTGTTTATTTCAGTTTGTAAAACATATGTGATCACAACAAACTAAATTATTATTTAATGTTATTGTGTTTGTCTTGCTTTGAGGTACATACAGTGTGGGCAAAGTGTTGTGAAGCGCTTATACCACTGTGCCTTGACTGGTATGTACATGTGCTGTACACTTTATTAAATTGCAAAATATACATACATACATACACACACACACACACACACACACACATATATATATATATATATATATATATATATATATATATATATATATATATATATATATATATATATATATATATATATATATATCGTTAATTGGTGCCATTCCCTGATGGAATCATAGGCCAGAACTTTCTTAAACAAAACACATGGAATAGTAATAGTATTAGGGGAATCTATATACATGTACATGTGTATTTCTCACACCATTGCTCTGTTCTGTGTTAGATTTTAAACACAAATAATGTATCCATACCCGATGCAACAGTCTGAAACATCGGCTAGTTAAAAAAAGAAGAAAAAATAAATAAATCACACCATACAGGTATCCGGACATTAGCTCCTGCATTTTACTCATGTACTGGGATGATTTTTTTGTCAGTAAACAAAAGATTTTGCAATATGCAATATTTCTCTTTTTTTTTTAAACGGATAGACGATCCCCTGCGTTCTATTTCATGTAAGAGCACAGCTACGTCAATTAACTACGTACACTATTGAATCTGTGAATTCTTGCAGCCACCCACATATGTTGACATATACGACAAAGATACCAATGAAACGCATTCCAAGCATACAAATGTGTGTGCAGCCATTTAATATTGGCGGCGTTTTGTCAAACTTAATTACATGTATTATGGCGAAAACACCATGCCATATTTGGTCAACGTATTTTCTTTCTGCTTTTTTCTTGCTGTAAGTCCGAGACCAGAGGTTTATCTCTTGCACATATTTTCATTGATTTTAATCTGTGATCGTTTGCTCACTAACCTGGGACTTTTGATGCTTTTGTT
The DNA here is from genome assembly GCA_964020975.1 of Hermodice carunculata. Taxonomy (NCBI): domain Eukaryota; kingdom Metazoa; phylum Annelida; class Polychaeta; order Eunicida; family Amphinomidae; genus Hermodice; species Hermodice carunculata. Next base: position 10,658,845 of record OZ026630.1, read on the forward strand.
GTTGCGTTTTTAAACCCTGAATCATTTACACGCTGTCTAACCAGTCACTATAAATGTCAGACGTAATCCTGTAGAGGCAATAGCACTGCTTCCAGTGCTCGCCATGCGTGTCGTCCAATGCCAAAGATTTTGCTTTTTGGGCTCGATTGTGCTAGGTATAACACCGGAATTACTGCCTTTGTATGTGTGCGGCAACAAATTAAAGAAACAAAGCGAAGCAATGCGTTTCATCAAACTAAATTACATGTATTATGGCGAAAACTCAATGGCATATTTGGTCAACGTATTTTCTTTTCAATGATTAGAAAAGGACACACTACTTTTTTGGGAGGGGGGGGGGGTACTTATTTGTAATTCCAGTTCATCATGAATTTCATGGCGGTCGTTACCATTACTGATGTACTCTACACAAGACGATCGGTACAAGAGATCAACGCCATCAGTATGTGTAGAAGTCCAGCAGATACATTTATCAACTAGCTATTCGCAAGCAAGCACAAAATGCTTTGCTACGTGGACATACTTGATGGCTGCTAAGGTTAAAGAGGTGCTTATCCACGGTGACTTTAGCTCGAGTCATTTTTCCCTGAGTGCAAGTAAGTGAAATAAATAGCCAAATACTTTCATTAAAACTGGTCTTTATGCCCAATATGACTGTTTCGCGATTTGCCCAGGGATTGTATGGAAACATAATGTATTTTGCAATATAAAATCGTACAGAAAAACATGGCCCATATTCATAAATTCAAAACCCAACAATGACAGCAAAGAGTTTCCAGAGTTACCAAAGCATCAACATTCATCTTCTAATACCAATGTGAAGAAACAAATTTCACTCCTGACTTGACACAGGCAGTCACCCGTAAAAGGCAGCTGTTGGTTTTGAACCGGTCCTCTGAACCTTTGAAATATTTTTCATTAACTACAGACTATAGTGTTCCCAAAACGTAAAGGGCTAACCGCAAGATCCAAATTCTATTACTTGTGCCAAAAATATAAAAGAGAGACTTGGTAGGCCTATCACCTTTTAGTTCTCCTGACTAACACTCCTGACTTGTTAGTCAGCTAAGTTTACAGAAAAAGAAAGTAGAAAGTAGGCCTACATCGTTTTTGTGATATTTATGAATCTGGAACATTATAAACATACTCTACCTCCATTTTAACTATGAGTCAGAGAGCACAGACCACAGCACAGCATAGCCAATGAAGTATTTATAAAATCGTAAAAGCATGTCAGTTACAACAATACATCAAAATGTTGGCCAGCTTTGTGAATGATCCATGCTTGAACACCGGTGGACATCAGACAGTACATTAAAACGGGATATTTCGGACGCAACATCAGTATTAGTAAGTATGCTTACCTCTTGACTACCATTGCCAAAACCTCTGTCTCTGAGCATGGCGCCCAAGAAATCGAGTTGAGTTTCACTGGATAAATTCTTAAAACTAGCTGGTCCCGTGGCGCCATCTCTCGATTCTTTTGGAACTGATGGTGACAGCTGTTGCGTATCCTCCCCATGTCATCCTTCCTCTTTGGAGATTGGTCAGTTGACGTCAGCTGTAGGAGGAAGTGGGGTGGTTGGGTGGGCTTCTCTGGTGGTCGAGAGGTAAGGATACTTACTAATACTAATATAACGTCCAAATATCTCAGTGGAGGGTGTAACGTCACTGGCACACTGACCTCATAGGACCGCTGGGACCAGCAGCTTTGGGGTAACCATCGGTCCGTGTGAGGAGGTGACATCTGAAGCAAAAACCAGAAATTACATGGAGTTGAGGCTGTTGACAGCAGAATCAAGCCAAAACCAGAAAGCCTCCTTACAGACCAGCATTGGACCGCATTTAACCCACTGGTGCTCCCCTGCAAACATGGCAACTGTCAACCTAATGGGTAAACTTTAGCTCCATTGGTCCAGGAGATCTAACAGGATTTAGTCACAAAAAATGGGCAGCTTGGGTGATATGTAGTTCCATGGGCAGCAGGCTCCCATATCATACTGGAAACAGGCCGGGAAAAGTGGACAACTGCCTGATACTGTCCGAGATTAGGCCAATTAGGCAGTAAGCCCTACAAGGCCCACTAAGAAATGCACCAGCCTATAGGCATCCATCAAATCTAAACCACAAGAGTGTATAAACTGGAACAAGGTGGCTGCTCTGATGGGATCTGGAAAGCTTAAAAGACAAGTATTGGAACTTAAGCAAAGGAGCCTGTTATGCCCATAAAGGCACACATGCCTTCCTCTAGCACTATCATTTCATGCAAGTAGCATTTGGCGAAAGTTGTAGATGGTCGCCAGGGGCAGGCCCGCAAAATGTCAACAACGGCAATGTTCCACAGGGTGCACTAACAGGCATTGAAGGCTTGTACCTCTTGAGCCTTGGCTGAGACAAGATGCCAGGCCTTTCAAGTGCAGTCTCATAGGCCTTATGGATCGTCTGCTTGATCCATGATAAAATTGTGTGTCTGCAAACTTGCTCCTTTTTCAGCTTACTCTGTGGCAGAAGGAGCCTGATTATTATGAAAAGGTGTGTGACTGCTGTCAAGAGTTGCAAAGTCCAAATTCCTAACATCACTGAAGCCTAAAATTCTGTCATTGAGTCCATAAGGAAATGCTGAATTAAGGGTTTTGATCCAAAATTTTTCCATTTGTAATTATTTCCTTGTGTTAATATAACTGTCTAGGTCTCACAAATTTGGCTCTATGTGATCAATAATTTGTATTGGGCAATCCAAATGTGAATGTTCCGCAGAATTGAAATGGTTACAGAAAAAAAGTGTTTAACTTGTGATTTTTAATTGTAGTTTTATGACCACTGAATCTCTTTTTTACTGTTTCAGTAGTTAGGCCCACATATTGTGATTTACACTCGATACAGGATATCAAATAAATGATATTAGAAGATTCACAAGTTAATACCAAATTTTCCGATCGGAGGTTTCTCAATTTGAATTTCTTGTTAGTAACATTACTGTGACATTCTTTGTTCTCAATGAAATTTGACTTGCAGAATAGACAGTTACAATCTCCATCAAAATATATTCCAAAATCAGCACTCGAGGCTAACGCTGAACCATTTTCACTGTTTATCCCACTGTTCATGATTGGTTTAGGTTTTAAAAGTAATTTTGAAAGCCCATCTTGCCATTATTCTATAATCATGTCCCTAATCATTATCCTGGTTCGTCATTGTAAAGTCCATCGAACAATAAAAGTAACAATAACAATAACAATAACAAAAACAAGTCCAAATTGGTGCTAGACTAAAGAAGTTACCTGCAACTCCAGAATGCATTGAGAATCATAGATCGGGGACCAGCCTTTACAGACCTATCCACCAAGCATCAATGGTTCAAAGTGAACAGAATTGTATTTGTGTCTTTTTGTCCAAAACCATTTCCTAGTAGTCATCACCCTATTCCGCAGTCCGAACTCTTTACTCTCCATAAGCTAACCTGTCCCTGTCTAACTTATATACATAAAAGTACTATTGGCCATATTGCACATGTTCCTCTGTAAATTTTTGACATAGGCTGTATTGGCCCAAATAAATTAAAGGGTCTTCAGCGGGTAACTACTCAACATGTTTCGGAGCCTTTTACGCCTACATGTCTCTCTGAGTAGCGGCTCCTTGTTTAAGCTAAATATTCAGCAAAGACAACCCACATTATAATGAATAAATATGAACCTGTGTGTGGGGAAAGGGCACCAGCGTGGAGCTCTGACTGGGCACAAGGCTTTTTCCCTTGAGGCTGTCCTCTGATCTCAAGCCACCTGGTTCTTTGCACGGAAGCCCAAGTGAGGCCTTAGAGTCATCTGGAAGTGGTCAGGTATCCATTGGAGTTGGTCATTAGCCAGAGTGTGGATCTCGTTTCTCCTAGCCCCTGAAGTGAGTGTTAATAGAAAACAGGTTTTCCACATCCAGTACTTGAAGGAAACCCACCTGGGGTCCTCAAGGCACTCAAACTGCCACTCCTTCAGCTTGATTGAAACCAGCGATAAGTCCCACCTGGGCAAGACATGTCATTCTGCAGTCCTGTTGGTGTAAAAGGATGCAATGAGCACTGGCATAAGGATTGCTCCCAATGTGCATGTCTAAGATGTTAGCAAGGGTTGAGGAGATGGCTGATCTGAAAACTTCCATGTTTCTCCAGCTCACCTAAGACTTCCCACTGGTACAACAGGAAGTCTGCAATGTCTGCAACTCAAGGAGCCCAGGGGTGAATTCAATGGCTGTCACACCAAGCAGAAAACATGTTTCAGGGGGGCAAGTAAACAGATAGATGAGATCCAAGCCCTACTCTGCCAATTTTTTTTAAAATCTGAGACCGATTCCAAGAAGCCTCTGTCACAGATGTGCTGTGTGATAACCACCAACTGTGAAGGTTGAGCACTTGAGGGTTTTGATGGAACACACTCGATGGCATCTGCACCAGAAGATTTGGCCATGCCAGTAGTTGTAGTGAAGGATGGACACTTAATTCCAGAAGTTTACAGAGCAATCACTCCTCGGCCACCTTAGGCCAACCAGGATCAGATTGCAATCATGGGACTGAACGTTGCACACTACCCGCAGTAGGATCTGGCAAGGCAGAAAGCCATACGCCCACAGGTTCTTTCAGTCTATGGCTAGAGAGTCCACCACTAGGGCTTGGAAGTCTGGGACAGGGGTATACATAATCTAAAAGTTTTACATTCTCTTTAGTCACAAACAGATCCATGTGTGGAGTTCCCCATCTCACCCACATGGCCTGAATGACCTTGGGATGGAGCAACCACTCTATCCCTGCTGGCTGACCCCTTCTAGAGAATTGGTTGACCATAACATTCTGATGTCCTGGTACAAGCTTCACATGTGTGTGAACATCACGGTCCTAGCACCATCTGGTCATGCACCTGGCCAACTCCTTCATCTTGTTAGTGTCCCACCCTGCCTCTTGAGGTAGGCTACAGTGGTCCTGTTGTCACACATAATGAGGACATGTTTGTGCTCCACCAGGTCCCCCAAGTGGAGGAGTGCCAAGCATACTGCCTCCAGTTCCAACCAGCATATGTGGTGAGACGCAAACAATGCTGGCCAATGGGCCTGACGCTGCCTTGCTCTCCATGTGAGCTTTCCATCCTGCTAAAAAGAGTCTGTGTAAATGGTGAGCTCGTTCCAGCGTTTGTCCCCTCATGATGTTCTCCTTCAAGATCCACCACTAAAGGTGAAAAAGGGCCTCATTAAGAATTGGCTCTGAGACCTGATAGCCCTGGTCTCTGGTCCATCTGCCCAACAGAGTGTGCTGCAACAGGGAATGGTGGAGATGACAGAGTGGGACCTGGGAGTCCATCAAGGTCAGGCAGGCCAACAGGGTAAGCCATTGTTACACAGAACAGACTTAGCCAGTCAAAAAAGCTCTGAGCAGGGGCTGAAGTCTCTCCCATCTGTCTTTTGAAGGGTGATGGACATAGGTGAGCAGATCCAACTGGATGCCGAGAAAGACAAAAGTCTGCTCCAGCTGAAGACTGAACTTGGGTTGGTTCTCTATTGGCCACAAGCATTAGCATAGTTCCAGAATGGTTCATGTGTGATATTGTGAATCTAGACACTGAAGCACCTGGATAAGCCAGTCATCTGGATACACATAAATGCAAATGGCCCGGCAGTTAAAGTAAGCAGCAACTGTCTGTGTGAAACCTAGAGAATACCAGCAGAGCCTTGGTAAGACTGAACAGAAGCACCCTCACCTGGTACATTTGACACAGACTGCAGATACTTCCTTGAAGTCTCCTTGATTGGCATGTGGAAGAATGCTTCCTTCAGATCCAGGTGTGGTCCTTTCCCTGGGCTTTAGGGCTGCTGCCACTGACTGCTGAGTATCCATCCAAGGGACGGGACTTCCATCCTCTACCAGCTCCACTGTGCACTTGGTCCAAAGAGAACTGCATCAAGGAATGCCAGTGCTTTGGGTTCCAAGGTGGGGGGGGGGGTGAACCATCGTGGTGCTCAGCGTAACCAAGGCTTGCCTTCTCCAAAAGGCAGTGTGTAGCCATGTCACAGGATGTTGAGGACAAAAGAACCATCCGTGATAGACTACCATTGCACAAGATGTGATGTGAGGCATTGGCTGACTGGGCACTGTGCGAAGTCTAACAATGTGGTGGTAGGCAATCCTGAAACTTGGTCCTCCAGTGTGGCAGAGTCAAGAGATGGAGGCTTTCCTGACTTCTTGCCTCTACCAGAAGGCTTGCCCCTCTCTTGTTGCTGTCTGCCTCTCCAAGGCCCTCACATCCCAGAGGGAGCACAAATGGAGAGGGTGGCAGACACAGTCTTACAGGTACCATGCTTTGGGGCCGAGACAGCCAAGGATGACATGGACTGAGCAGAGTCAGTCAGCATCCTGGAGCATGCCTGGTCAGATAAGGGAGCCCCAAGGTCCTGTGCTTGGCAGACCACTTCTGCTATCCCTCCTGGAAACAGAATCCCAGAGAAGAGAGACTCCCTGCAGGCTCAACGATAGATTGGGATCAGGTCAGGCAGCTTCTGAACCTGCAGGTAGGCTCCCTCTGCAACAAATGAAGGTTCCCCTCCAGCATGCAAGCAGTCTGCACATAGAGATCAACAGCTCATGACATTGAAGTTGTGAGGAGTATCGCCTGGTCCAACCAGTCTTGCACAGCCTCTGTGACCTGAATGGAGCCCTTGAGCTCACCTAAGAGAGACCCCAAAGCCACAAAAAACATATTGGAGTAGGACAGATCCCCTGGCATCTTTGTCTATTTGTCTGAAGGCCTCTGTGGATGCTGAGATGGACTTCTGCTGCCAAACATCAAACTCCTCCCAGTCTAAGTCCACTGGCAGTGAACCTGATGGGAAGATCTGCTCAGGCACAGAATGCCACTCTCCCTGTACATCCAGCTATGGGAGGGGTCACCGCCATCTCAGATAGCTAGATGTGGGCAGCTGTACAGAAACCCCTGTGCCCAAATGCGCTGGTTGTAAAACTTAGCTACAAAGGTCCAAAAGGTATTGGCATGTGTAGCTTGTCTTCCGGAGACAAGCCCCGGCATGACAGTGCAACAGCACCCAACCTCTCCTCCAACAGTGGGGCCACAGCTTGGTAACCAACCAGGTTTTGAACAAGAGCTTTGACATGATCAAAGCCTCTAGCAGGAGCAGGTACCATGTCCATGGGAGCAGGGGCAGAACCCTCAACAGAGCCCATGGTCACTGGTGCCTTGCACCTCTCAGAGTGTGAATGGCTGCAGTGATTTCTAGATCTAGGTCGAGATCTGCTGGCAGACAAATCTGACTGCAGAAGCTCATCTTCTGCTTCGGTGTCCAGATCCGAAGACTCCAGACTTGTGACAGGGGCGGTAATGCCCAAAGCCTTGTTGAACAATGTATTGTTGATGGAGTACCACCTGTGACAGCACCGCATCTTCCACCATGCCAGACCTAGGGGTAGCAAGGACCTCTGGGGAGGGAATCACTGCCACAGACAACGTCTCGACTTGAGTCTGCTATGTGGGTATACTCATGTCTCAGCAGCCACAGACTGAGAAATCAGCTGGTTGGAGAGATCTGGCTGAACCTCTGAGAGGCACCTATGCTGGACCTCCGCTGCTGTGGGCCGAGAAATATGCTGGCAGGGTGGGTCTGGATGGAGTTTGGGAAATTCCCATGCCTCATAGCCAAGCAAGAGCTGACTTAAAGCTGAAGCAGCAAGCTGCTCAGCCAACAGAGTCTGCTCTGAATCAGCAACAGTGGTAGTGGCCAATGCAGAAAAAGACAAAGTACTCTACACTCAACCCCCAATACTCGCAGAACTCGAGTTCTGACTGCCAGTATGGTAAGGTACCTGGCTTAAACTTGGGGACAACCCAGATCACTGACTGCTCAATCTGGGGGATCACCAACTGCTCATTCTGGGGAGGAGCAGAAGGGAATGCCATAATGACTGTTGGGGGAGCAAAAGGTTCAGCCAGACCACCCCACCTTTCAACACCACTAAGGCCAAAGACCCACTGGCAGCAGAAGACACTACATGCCTAGGTGTCTTTCTTCTTTGTCCCCTTTGCATATGCTTACCCTTGAAGCTCTTGGAACCAGGAGCTCAGGAAGAATGCACAGGCAAAGGTGCTTTGACAGGAACCTTGGACTTAGGATCCGAGTGCTTGGACCCAATACCCTAGGACTGGCACAGGTGCTGGCTTTCCATACTTTTAAGACTTACAATCCAAGTGCTTGGACTGGAGCACTGACACTGGCCAAGGTTCCAGAATAGCTGGACTGGAACCGGAAGGTTTCGAACTGGGGTGCACCGGCTTGCATGACTGCTGCTGTCCTGAGTGCTTGGATCTGGAGAACCAAGATCTCAACAGCTGCAATATATATTTGGCTGAATTCTTTGGAGCAGTAGAAACAGCTGGCTGCTGAGAGGGGGTGAACAATGCACGGAGCATCTCAGCTTGCATCATCATTCTCTGTGACATGGTCTCCAAAGCACTGGCAGCCTTTGGAATGCTGCCTCCAAGAGCAGATGTGGTGGTTGGTTGGGGAACATTCTTTTGTGCAACATCCCCATGTGGTGATCTCTTGTACTTGACTTGCAACTCTGACATGTCTTCCCCTCCCAAGGGGTGTTCCGTGTAAAAACATCCATCATCTGGGACTTTGGACAAGCTGAAGCAAGTCTACTCACTTTCCTATCAGCCACATGAGACTGCAGATGAGCTGAAGCGAGTCTATGCCTTTTCCTCACGGGGGGTCAGTGGTGAGTGAATCAACCAAGCATGTAGATCTAAGAAACCACAGCATGTAGATCTAAGAAACCATAGCATGCTACTTGTGGTGTGATATATTGCTAGAAAGGACTAAAATAGTCCTTTCTCCCATCACACACTTCAAACCTCTGGTCAGTTTTGTTCATGACATTTAATTCTTTGCATGTGTGTGTTAGTCTTGTTTTAGAAAAAAAAGTCCAAGCATACTATCAATAAACAAACAAACAAGCACTTCTCATTTAAAAAAAAATCATCCCTTTATTTTCTTTAATAACACAGACGTGCCACGATTACTGAGGTTTTGAGGTGGTTTGTCTTTGTGTAGATCTTCTTTTTCATCTTTTGCAGCTTGGCTATTATGTGGAGGTCCTGTGCAACCATTGGAGATATAGCTGGTAACTCTTAACCGTTTTTTCTTGAACATGGTTCCTCCCTTTTGTTGATGAGAAAACCGCCATGGCTGTTTGAAGGCTCCAAACCCTGGTATATCGCTTTTAATCTTTATAATGGAGATGCCCGAAAAGGTAAAATAACGTCACAATTATGATTATTTCAAGGTTGACCCTGATTTTCCATGATTTCTATGGTATAACAGTTGACTGTCTTCACTACTCAGTAGTACATGCAAGTCCATGCTCTTATAGTATAGCGAGATGGCCTGCTACTGATAGATTTTTTCATTGCTACTTGTATTTTTTCCGTCTATAGATTCCATTCGATACTATCAATCCTTTCATGCTCCACTTTCTTTTTCTTGTTTGATACATTTTCAACAGATGTTTTTTTACAAGTCGGGCAATAATGGTCAACTTTGGACCTGTTTTCCACATATAGTTTCACAGTGTTTTTACGTAAGCCACCATTTCATTGTATTTGGAGTAAGTGAATAAGTATCAACAGTCCCGTAATGCTCACAGGCAGTTAGTTCAAAGGCGACCCTTGCTTGTGGCCATGCGAGGCAAGGTATTTTATGGTGTGGCTTCACACCATTCCCCGAAATTCTTTCCATTGTGAAGGATCATCACTTTGTAACCATGTCATATACAACAGCATGTCATTGCTTATAACAGGGTGTATTTTCTGTCTCATGTCATCGTCTTCACTTTCACTTGCTGAATCATCAGATATGGACATGAGGGACTTCTAATGATCTGCTGATAATTTTGCTAGCTTTTGTTGAGATGTGTGTGTTGTAGTATTTGTTCTCAGTCATTTGTAGTCAGGTTTTGTTGGTTTCAGATTAATCACCAGAAATCCGTATGGTTTTGAGGTGGTTTCCTTGTACATGTCCGTTATAAACTTTGGCTTGTCTGGGAACATGTGCTACATCATGGTCTTGATGGTCTGTAAATGCATAGGCATGTTGTCTGAAATTAAATACTGACAATTTTGGTGTATGGTCACTGTGCATGGCTTGTAGAAATTTGCATCAGGACTACAACACTCAAATTACCGTGGTGGTTAACTTTGGTGAATAAATCTGCCATTCTTTCATCTTTGCTAATTTTTGCCCATCAGATCTTCAAATACAATCACGTTCCTTTTGTTTGGGTTCAGAAAGCTATCTTGTTTGAAGTTTGAAGGTATACCTCAGATGAATTCTATATTTGAAATACTGTCGTGCATCTCATTACACAAAGGCTGCCAATTTGAGTAACGGATAATAATTCTCACCAGTGATAGTTCTGCTCTCTGTAAAAGTTGGTTTATGTATACAGTTTTGCCAAAACCAGCAGAGGTTGCCAAAATCATTGTAAAAGGGTGTTTAAAAGTGAAATGTGATCAAGGGTCCTTAGATGGCCCGTGGCCATCACAAGAGTGACCTGTGTCATCCAAAGACTGTCCTTTGGCCCCCCCAAAGAGAGACTTGAAGTTTCTCCTAATTGGTGCAAACTGGTTACAGCTTGCTTCAACCATTTTTGTCTTTCTTGGCGATTTTAATCATGTACTTGCAGTAAGTGTGTTTTTAATTGCCAAAGATTTGATTTCTAACCAATGGAACATGTGCGTTTATATCTGTAAGGTATTTTAGTTCACTTTAGCTTATTTGATACAATCTTAATCTACATAAAAGACTTTGATGTCAAATTCTCATAAGTTTGTTTTGCCAATATACCTGAACCTTCAACCATGGACAGTGTAAGCTCAAGTTACGTAAACCTGCTTTATCTGCAGCCGTATAACAGAAACATCATCCTTTGTAATACCACATTTCACATATAGGCATGTCTTTTGCAAATCGAAGAGGTCGGTAATAGTATTGTTTATGTAGAATTCCACTAGGCTGCCTTCCATAATGGAGGCAGAAGCAATTTTTCTATCCATTGCATTCTTTGTATGGCTTGACTCTCATGTAACTTATCAAAATTAACGAAACCCATGTTTGCTAACATGTGGCGAAGGCATCCCCTAAGATCGGTTGAAAGCAGCTGCCGGGAAGCAATTGAGCACCAAGAGCCATGCCTCAACTTCTACCAAGTCCCTTAGGTAGAAGGACACAGAGGTATTATGACAGCGCCATCTAAGGAAGGCCATAATATCCCCTACTGATGTGTTTTTTCAACGCATCCCAAGAGGCAGAAAGTGCTCCAGTCTCATGAGCCCAGAGTGAATGAAGACCTGCAAGCTCTTCATCCCTTTTGGCCACCTGGTAGGCCTAGGAAATCTTTTCCTTAACAACCCGAGATGGTATTAGGTGGCAGAGTCCCAGACTCTCTCTGTCGAAGAAGAAGAAATAGAAGTTTCCACCCAGCTCAATGAGTTTCAGTCCTACTCAATTAAACCAGAGCACTCTAATAGAACAAAGGGCTTGATCTGGCTTGTACCTGGGCATTGTCACCGAGAGTGACTTGACCCAAAAACCCATCAAAGCAGTTGATTGGTCATCAGTCACTTATGTCTCAGACATAAATCCCACACGAGGCCTCAGAAAAAAATCCTTCCCATCAGGAGACTACCTGATGAGGGATCCGTCCTAGGCATGGTTGTCCCTGCACTTAGCACCTGTGACCACAGCTAACAGGAAGACTGTCTTGATGTACGACTGGCCACTCAATCTGGGGATTAACAGTTTCAAAATGCTCCATAGCGCCATTGGATTTTAATCATGTAAAAATAACATTCTCAGCATAAAATTAATTAACCCTTAAAACTTTTTGTCTTTGTTTAGAAAACCAGTCTGATTGTTTTTCTTTTCTCTTTCGACCGAAAGGTCTCTTTGCAGCTGTGTCCAGGATGGTCCACCAACAGCAGGCCCATTTCTTAGGCCAATCCTGCCACAGTTTGGAGTTTAAAGTAAAAATTAAAATCATGACAATGTGGGCGTAATTTGGCTTAAACGTATTTTTTTATATCCATTAGGGTACAATTGGGAAACAGGGCAGAGCTCTGTAGAAATCCTTCTTGCAATAGGTGCAAATGTAGAGCCTATTTTTCATGTTCAATTACAATAAAATTTTACAAAAAATATTTGGCCACGCAGCTGTTCAAAAGGACATAGAAATGGAAGCTCTGGATAGCATCATTTATTTTTGATCCATTTAACATCTACCCCATACCCCCGATATGCATACATACGTTATGGGCACGTAAAGGATACACATAGCACACCGGACTACAGAATTTCTCTTTACCGATGCCGGTCAGTTTTGAGGTATTCTGGAACAGTTTCAGGAATACACTTATTTCACTTTTAGTTACAGTCGATAATCTGGCGTCACCAAGGTGCCAATTGGCTTGCAAGAAAACGAGTCTTGCCAGCCGTCATGCAAACTAATTTTGGAGTTGAACTTCAAGCGCCATCTGTATGCAGAACTCTCATATGCATGTATTTTTCATGTAGGTATGCTACGTTTGGTGCTGGAATGGAAATACTGAAACTTAGATGGGATTCTCCAAGTTAATGAGTGTGAAAACAAGAAGTTAAACTTCAAGTGTATGAAAATGAGTAACAGAACTTGGCTTGCAACATAAATACTATTGCAAAACTATATATTTTCAGGATAGTCGCCAACAATATTACACTTAAAATGATTGGTGGAAATTTTCAAAAGACTACCAATTGTTATTCAGTTGTGTCACAGTTATGGTATTTAGTGGTCTTGGTTAACAAGGATTAAAGGTTAATTTGGATAAAATGGAAATGTGCCATAAAATTTCCAGGTTGTGTGTACGACATGGTCTTGTTCTGCATTGTCCACAGTATGCGTTAGACAGAGGCTACTAGAGGAATTGTGCGATATTATACCTTCCTTTAGAAGTGTTGGTGAAGTAGATGAATTAGTTCCTGTGTGTGGAGCGAATGTGGGAGAGGTGGAAAATCATGTCAGAAAAAATTATGAAATCAAGTTGCCGACATGTAGCATATGTGTAGAGAATGAGGGTTGCAACTGAAAGGTCTAGGTTGTAGTGACTTTTTCTTTTACATGGACGATCATGTTGGCGCTCCCACTTTCTCGACACAACCTCTTTCAACTCACAGATGAACCTACCAAAGCAAATGAGTACTCCAATAGCTTAGGGGCCGTGTACAAGAAAAAAACTTCGAAACTATCCAATAAAACCATGGATGAAAATTTACCCCCTCCCTCCCTCTCTCCCCTGTCCAATATCACCTTTTTCCTGGAATAGGTTTTCACATAGAATTATTTCATTCTATCACCGTACAAGATAGGAATGATAATATAATATTGGCATAAAAAATTTTGATGTGTCATTTCATACAGCATCCCACGCTTGGATAGAAAATATATTAGAATACAGGAAAGTACAAAAAGCATGAGCTACAATGCCTTTGAAAGCTAACAACTACCAAGAAATTAACAATAATACTTGATTAAATGATCACTGATCTGATTCACCTGGACTTGTTTTCGACAGTGGTGTTTTGACTCTTATTTCAAACTGTGATCATTCTATTGTTTTCTGTTTTTTCTCTCTTTCTGTGATTCGAGATAAACCGTTCCAAAGACCCGGATGGAACGGGCCTACTTTGATGTTCTGAATACAGCCGTTTCTTATCCCCATGGGATATAGCCCACGAATTTGCGATTCTATCGAAGGCATTGTGTCTGATTGGTCTTATCTTTTTTGTTAGTACAGCTAAGGATTTTATTCCATTCAAGAGATAACTATTCTCCAAGAAACAAACCCTGGATAACACCTGAGAGAGAGAGAGAGAAAAAAACACACGCCTCACCGAAATCTGGCCTGGAAACGTTTTGAGCGTGTTTCTAACCAACCACGCCCTTATAGTTACGATGTCCATACCAACATTGATAGGCTCTGCTAGCTGTACAAAAACAATCCCGTAACTAGAATAGAAGATTTGCTACAAAGCAAATCTGTACGTGTGCCCTCAAAAGTTGTGAATATTAAATGCTATAACTTTTATCCTTTGGTTCTCCCCATGACATTACACTTATGGCTGGATGCAAATTTCAAAGTCCAGATAACCTTTACCTTTGACCGTTACAGATCACATGTATATTGGACAGTGTTACAATATCCACAATTCAAGCCCAACATGAACCAAATCGGATGAAAATTGACAAAGTTATGGCAAGATGAGACTTTCAAAGGGCCAAATGACCTTGACCCTTTTGAGGTTACATGTTCTCATTACAATGTGCAGTGTTGCAATATCTACAATTTGAGTCCAACATGATTACAATTGGATGGAAATTGGCGGACTTATTGTTTGACAAAACTTGCAAAGGTCCGAATGACCTTGACCTTTGAACTTAAGAGGTCACATGTAAATTACAAAAACGTGTAGTGTTACCATAGCTACAATTTGAGCCCAATATGAGCAAAATTGGATAAAAATTGACCGAATAATGGCACGAGGAAGGCCCTAATCGAAATGGCCTTTGACCTTGACATGACCTCTACCTGAAGTGAACCTTGACCTCAAAAATGACATTTTGGCTTTAAATTGACCTTTGACCTTGACATGACCTTGACATTTGAAATGACCTTTATGTTGCTGTGATCGAACTCCTTTACACTCGGAACCACATCTACTATAGTATATAAGATATTGAAGATTTAACACTTTGATTAGCTTTCATTTGCATAATTTTTAAAAGCATGACCTCTCATTTTAAAAAGGCCAGACTTCATCTATAGAAGCATAATTGTGCCGAGTTTGGAGTTTCTACGTGTAATACTTTTCAAATGAAATGTCGGACAAATTTGCCTGTAAAGAAAGAAAGCAAGAAAGAAAGAAAAAAAGAAAGAAAGCAAGAAAGAAAGAAAAAAAGAAAGAAAGCAAGAAAGAAAGAAAGAAAAAAGATTTGCTTCAAAGCAAATCTGTCTGTGCGCCTTCAAAAGTTGTAAATATTAAATGCTACAACTTTTATCCTTTCGTACTTCACATCACATTAAGCTTATGGCTGCATGCAAATTTCAAAGTCCAAATGACCTTGACCTTCAACCTTTACAGGTCACATGTAAATTGTGCAGTGTTACAATACCCAAAATTAAAGCCCAACATGAACCAAATCGGATGAAAATTGACCAAGTTATGGCAAGATGAAACTTTCAAAGGGCCAAATGACCTTGGCCTTTGCTCTTTTGAGGTTATATGCTCTTATAAAATTTTGCAGTGTTGCAATATCTACAATTTGAGTCCAACATGATTAGAATTGGATGGAAATTGGCCGAGTTATGACTGGATGTAACTTTCAAAGGGCCAAATGACCTTGGCCTTTGCTCTTTTGAAGTTATATGCTCTTACAAAAATGTGCAGTGTTACAATACCTACAATTTGAGCCCAACATGATGAAAATTGGATAAAAATTGACCAAGTTATGGCTAGAAGAAAGCCCCATCGAAAGTGGCCTTTTTACCTTGAATTGACCTTTGACCTTGAGATGACTTCTGCCTGAAGCGAACCTTGACTCCAAAAATGACATTTTGGCTTTAAATTGACCTTTGACCTTGACAATATCTATTACCTTGACATGACCTTGACATTTGAGATGACCTTTACCTTCCTATGATCCAACTCCTATACATTCGGAACCACATCTACTATAGTATATAAGATATTGAGGATTTAAAACTTTAATTTAGACCTCATTTGCATAATTTTGAAAAGCATGACCTCTCATTATAAAAAGGCCAGACTTTATCCATAGAATTATAATTGTGCCGAGTTTGGAGTTTCTACATGTAATACTTTTCAAATGAAATGTCGGACAAATTTGCCTGTAAAGAAAGAGAGAAAGAAAGAAAGAATCCCTAGAAAAACAATATGTCTGTGTTGGCACACAGACATAATACGGCAGCCAGTCTAGACTGCCATTCCATCCGTCTCTATTTGTCTAATCTTCGTCAGTAACTTGATATTGTAGTCTTGATTGTAAAGACATTTATCCTGAAGAAGGGTGGAATCTCCCCAAGTCTGCTTTAGGCTGTAAAATCTGCCAGAACACCCCATAATCATCGATGCTGATAATAAAATCATTTCCAATAACTCCGAAACGTTTGACACTTGATGCGTACTGCTAGTCAATGTGCAAACCCAACCCGATGCCGAGGCCTATGCACCATGTGCGCTGATTCCACGAACTGACGCTCGTCTCCATAGCATTACTTGTGACAAAAACAGCGTCTTCAAAGTGCTTTCCTCCATGAAACCTACTTCCGCCTCTGGTCCCAACAGCATTGGTGAAACCTTACTTTAAAACAATGCGAACTCTATCTATAAACCACCAACCATAATCTTTAAACTCTTACTTAGGGACCGTCAATAATAGTCAACATGTTCATCTGTGTCCAAAATGGCCATAGAGGGGGGGGGGGATCAGAGCCAGATGACCATAACTTTCAACCCTAAAAGTGTTCTACATCCAACATTTTCAGTTCATCTGTAACATTTAAATCTGCCACCAGGTGTCACTTTGCATCTTAACCCTTTGTTCCCATCAAACCCTTGTTGTAATCCTCATTCAGCCAGCTGGAACATATATGTGCAGATGCAACCATTGAACTTAGTGACACCGAATTAGCACAGCTAAATATAATGGACTAAAATCCCAGATGCGTGATACAAAAAAATCCTAAATCATTGTATGATCATGTACCAAATGGATATACCTTTGTACGCCAGCATACATCAAGACAGTTTATGCAAAGAACATTTCAAGACATTCAGCATCAATTTCCCTGATGAACGGTATTATCTGCAAAAATAGTTTGTAATATATATAGATTATAACTGCCACTACAATCAATCAATTCTTCAACGCAGGATATACTTTGTAGAATAGCGGTATTGTTTTTTAAATAATAAATAAATATCAAAGTAGAGTTCACTTTGTTTGTCCCATTTATTTGGTAATATTCGTGCAAAAATAAATTCACTTCATTAAGCTTAGACAAGGAAAACTGTATGCATTCCTTGTCTGAGCATATTTGTCATATTATATGATGTTAAATGTCTGTATTTGCAATAAGTCCGGAAAATATGTTGATGATGGTCGTTAAGGGGGGGGGGGGTAAAAAATTTATGGTAATTTTGCACATAGACGAAAATGTTAACAGCTATGGACGGCCCTTTCGTGTTTCCAAACTTACTGATTCTTGACAAAAGTCTGACACATGTCCTATATTTGAAAAAAAAAATTCCAACACACCTAAAATGTAATCACCGCCCCATTATGTTGTTATGCAATGTCTCCAAAATTTATGGATGCCCCACAAAAAATGACCCCCCTAAAAAAAAATGGCTTTAAAGCCAACGATTCCTCTGAGAAAAAACTGGTTTGTATTGTTTAAAACATCTACAATGGCCTGGAGCATTCCAAAGAAGACAGAATGGTTTTCAAGATGTTTCCAAGGCATTCGAGAAGGTTTAGCATCCTGGCCTCCTCTTCAAGCTGCGTCAACGTGCTATCTCTGATAAACTTGCAGACTGGATTGTCAGTTACTTGTCAAATCGCTTTCAACGCATAGCTATCCATGGTCAAACATCCAGCTGGTTGCCAATCGAAGCTGGAGTTCATCAAGGATCCGTGCGTATTACGGCACAATGACATCAAACCTGCAGCTTGCCTGGTTGGATAAAAACTGACCTCTCTTGCAAGAATAATATGGTCACACGAGCATTTTGGGGCTAGTCCATATACGCACTTACACATGAGTGTAGCCGTGTGGAACAGCTGCCGCTCTGCCATTGTTTGCCACTTTAATTCTCTGACGGGGAGATCAGCACCACGTACATTTACATAATCATAATTACCTGTGATTACCCGAGCAACAGCATTTTGTAATCGCTGATCCAGTTTTGATGCTGTTGTAGTCGTTCCCCACACGGTATCTTCTTATCAACACAAGGTAATATCGTAGTATTAAAAATCATTTATAATGTTTTCTTCTGTAGAAATAAACTTAACCTTCTTAAAACAGCCAATTTAAACATGATTTTACTATGTAGTTTTCCCACATGAGAATCCCAATTAATATTTTCACACATATATATATGCCCAAATATTTCGTATCTTGGACTTTTTGAATTCCTTTACCATTTGCATTATAAACATATTTATTTCCTGACTGGATTACCCAGCAGCCACATACGTAGCTTATCGAAGGGTTCTCCAAATATACACAAAAGCACAGAAATATATACAAAACAAACAGGACAATACACAAAATACTGTTGCCAAGCAGACCTCAAGACAAGTAGTTCCATACATCAGCTATAAGGAGTTGGTTCGTGGCTAAAGGTGTCAGTTGACAAAACGTCTCTCTGAGTATTGAAGAGTTATATTGCAATACAAATGTCATTATTGGGTTCATCCGAGAGGTCAGCACGACCACATAACATAATTTCAATGAATCTATCAGCAAGGAGTTTCAGTCTAAGTCAGTTTAGGTCTGGGAAGTTCATGGAGGAGACACAACAGGAAAAAGTGACTTGTATCTTCTTTTAAGTGGTTACACGGGCAAGCTGCAGAAGGCAAAATGTTTCTATGGAATAGATGATGATTAATTTCGAGTGCCCCAGGTGCAGCTGCGTGTGCATAATATTGGCAAAACAATCGCCAAACGTAAAGTGTTTTGATATTTTTTTGTGGTTGAAAACAAAAAAACAAAAACAAAAAAAAACTTGGCTAACTTTGCCTTAAAGATATTGAGAGACACTTTAACGTCGTCAGGTAGGTCGTTCCATAGGCTAATGCTAGAGGGCAGAAAAGATTAAAAATAACGGTCAGTCCTACACCTGATTTGTTTAAGTTGAACGAAATGTCTGGGTGGGCGGCCCGTTTGTGTTAATACGTAATTCGGAATTACGTCGTACAGGTAAGGGCTATTGAGTTTATTTAGTATATAAAATAAAAGAACTAGGTTAGAGAATTTTTTGCGAGTGTGTAGCGGCTCCCAGCCTCCTATTTCAGCGAGTAGCCGGTCATTTGATGTAAATTTCATAACACCATTACATATTCTGGCTGTTTCAAACAGTAAATTAGGAATTGAAGAGGCCCAAGGATACAGCCTTCGGGCACACCAGCCTCCATGGGTAACCATGAGGAGCACTGACCGTGTATGACAACCCCTTGTTGGCGATTATTGAGAAAACTGTCGAACCAATTTATAATGGCAGGGGTGATGCCGAGCTGCCGCATTTTAAAGAGAAGACCATGATGCCATACACGGTCAAATACTTTACAAATGTCGAGAAAGGAAAACCATCCTGGCCTCCTTGCCAAGTTTCAAGCTATTGTAGATTTTATGAACAATGCTAACTAGTTGGTTTATAGTTGAGTCGTTGGAAACGACACCGCAATTACGCCTGATCAAGAGGTCATTTTGCATTGAATATTCATAAAGTTTGTTGTACACCAGTCTCTCAAAACTTTTGACACATTACACAGTAAAGATACTGAGCGGTAGTTAGACTTCAATTGTATATCAGATTCCTTGTGAACAGAACAAATGTTTGATTTTTTTTATTTCATATGGAATTCACCAGCAGATAGTGAGCTGTTGAACACTCTAGTTTAGGACTTAGGTATGACAAAGCCAGTTTGTTTCAGTAGGAAATTACCCAGGCCATCTGGACCCGTTGCAGACCTGGTTTTCCGTGATATATTAGGATCTTGTAAACATCATTTTCATCTACTGCGAAAGGTTCCAATCTAGCACGAGTGCGATATTCGAAATCAGGTAAGGGAGTGGATTTTCGTCACGAGGGGTTCTACACTGACTGGAAAAATGTGTAAAGACTTCAACTTTCTCGTTATTGTTTGAAATAATGTGATCGTTCTCAATAAGAGGGGGGATGTTTGGATGCAACTTGCATCTGAGAACGGAATTTGATCGATTCCACCATTTTTATATTTATTTCTTTGCTGTCAAGATCTGTCCGAAGTTTGGAAAAGTAGTCCCGGATTGCTTTCTTGTTGGCCGAAACAGAAATATTACGATACCTCTTATAATATTGATAAAATCTATCTGTAACAGGATTTGGGTTACCATTATCTTTTTTGATAAGTTAATATCTTTTCCAGGTGCAGTTCCGTTTCCGTTAGCTCCATTTAGTGTTAATAGTAACCCAAGGTTTGTCTTTAGGTATGATAAAAATGTCTTTACATGGGATTTTTTTTTTTTTTTTTTTTTTTTTGCAGTATGAACAAAAAAGTTGGGTCCAAGATTCCACCGGATAATGTATCGACGTAAATAAATAAAATCAAATGTCCCAAGGAGCATTGAACAGAGTCTCATTAAGATCATCAAAGTTCCTTCTTTTGTAGTCCCAAACGGTTCTTTTGAAAGCTTTGTCATTGGGAAAAGAACTTGGAACAGTACAAAATATAGGAGAGTGATCGCAGTTAGATATGGGAGGGAGCACACCGCTGTTTACTATAAATCCGTGTGAGTCGGTTTAACAAGTTTGACCACAAAGAAAACAATGACATCACTTCTTTCAGGATCGTATCTACTTTGCAAGGTGTCTGTCTGCGTTCATGACAGCACCATAGTCCAACAGCACCAGCTTCATTTTCAGATATAGTCAAAGTGGAATTATAACATGCATTGTGTACATCGTAACGTTGAAGCAACATCACCCTTGTTTTCGTGTTAACAGGATGACAATACTTCTCCCTACTATGTGAGTTTGCCTATTTATTATCTTTATTTTTATGAGCTAGTTGATTTTGCCTTTTTGCCTTTTTTCTCTTTGTCCGGCTCCTGTTTTGGATATGTAGACTTATTACCTGTCTATTTAGTCGGGCTATAGGGCCTAACCTCCCCTTCAGTCGCTCCCTGAGTTGAGGATGCATTTGCTTGTTTCTAAATCTGTTGTGTATATATGCATATTTTTTATTGGATTGGAATGTTAGATATTGAGTTTGTTGTTTAATTGTATTACAGCATGTCTACCTGAGTGCCTAGTCACATGTTTGTAAATTGTATTGTCCTATGCGTCTTGTATATATCATTTTGTGCGTCTCCGTGTCTGGAAAACCCCCAGATAAATTATACTCTGTACTATTGGGTAATTCAGTAAAAATAAATATGTTTCAACTAAACTAAAACTATTATTGTTTTTTTTTCTTACATCGTTTGACCGATTTTGAGATGTTAACCTTATCATGACAATCAACATAATCACTGTTACTGATTGCCTTGCCAATATCCTCGATCTGAGACTCTGTGACTTCATCTAGTTGCGATTCCGATATATCAAGCTCACGATTATCCATTGGAGACTCCTTCGAGTTTCCAGTCATTGTGTCTTCCTTAAATCAGTATACAATGGAACTTGGGTACTGTGACCTTACTGACCTGCTCTTTGCGGGGGGATTCCACAGTCTTGGTGGTTAAAAATATGTAATATGCACAATAATCCAAACTTAAATTGCCAAAACCGTATAACCTCTGGTTTCACCAATGTATCAAAGATAATTAGTCAAATCCTGGTGAAAATCAGGTGAGTATATCCGTAATTTCTTGAATTAATCCTTTGCTGCCATCAAATTGTCTAGCGATTCATTGCTGATCACGTGACCTTATCTTCGCACGGACTGCAATGTAAACTTTTTCATTAAATGTAACATTTGGTAACAAAACTTGTCCTGTACGCCCTGTAGGGCCTACACTTATTATGTGTCTCTCCGTATCTGGGGAACCCGTTGTATTTGCCATTGTTTCGATCATTTGGGCATTAAAATAATAGTTACATATATTTTTAAAACATCTCGTCTCATCTGGCAGGACGGAGGTCACGATGTTAAAGCCCAAAGGAATACAGTTTCATGAACAAATTATCATTATAATATATAATACTAACCAATCACAAGAGATGTGATTGGATACAATCATCAGGCAACAACAGTACTGCAAGCCAGTCACCAAACTCACTTTTAACCTTCCATGAATATTATTTAAGTGGGAATGAAAATGTGAAGGAGCGTAACACAGACACCAATAATGTGTTTGAAAAAAAATCTTTATAGATGCTTTCAATGAATACATGTAGGCCAAAGGAAAAACACATGCCACGTAACTAGAATGAGGGAGGAATGACAGTATCTTTTTGGAAAGCTCACGTTGAATCAGTGATCATCGTTACATGTAGGCCTTAACGGCCCACACGTTTCAGTGCCCAACACAGGACTGGACACGTCATTAGCCGGGTCCTCGCACTGTAACTTGTAAGACTATTCTACCGCATTGCACACGCGTATAACAACATCCAATATGTTTATACCCGCATAAAATACGATATTCAACATATCGCCCCGCTCCCTGCCAATTCATCCAGGGCTTAATGACACCCTTAATCTATGAATGCGTTTGACATTTTCATGCGCCTGAACATAATCTCCTTAAATCAATCGGGCTTTCCATGATAGACTCAATATAGGAACATTGACTGATCTGTGGCGCACTTCATGCGTGTCGGTCAGTGTAATAAACACTGACAGTTTGCGTCTATTCACCATGGTTGCATGGGATATATATGGTTTACGCGCCTGCGCAAAAATACTCTGATACACTCTGATAAGCGTTCATAGGGCTGTTATTTTACGATGCAAGTCGGATGGCCTGTATACGAAATGATGTAATAGTTATATGCTATCAGTGTATCCATATCTTGCCGAATTAGACAAAACCTGGCAACTGTGACTTCCATCCATTCAAAGTGGATGGTTAATCTAAATATTACCAAGTTGACCTGGAGCTTACAAAAAGAGTGATCCTGGTCCGATTTGAAGGAGACAACAACCCACTTTACTCCTCAGTACTGCGGACCTAATATTTTGGAATAACTCAACTACAATATCAGCATATTTTCCAGTTTCTTAGTCAAGATGTAGAGAGTTAGGTTTTCGTCTTGGTCATCTTCAGATATGACACAGTCCTTGACAGCGTGTGCGGTTGCGTTGGTAGCCATGATGGGCTGCCTGTTAGTGGACCAGGCCATGCAGGAGATTGCCTCAAAGACGGATCTTGGTCCAGGTAAATATCAACAATCATCTTGTTGTACATGTCTTGACATTAAAGTACAGACGCAAAAACCCAACAAACCAATAAGCCCTGATGATTAAAGTTCCTTAGCAAGTTTGGACTGTGAATCCTCGATGAATGAAGACCATTAATGAAAACTTGTGCCTATGGTATATTGTTTTGATTTCATAGATTTAGATAATAATATTACTGTGGCTCTCCGCTTATGCGCCGCGGTCCTGTGTGACACAGGTGGCCTAGGAAGAAGTAAAGGAAAGAAAAAAGAAAAATAGATCAGATGGAGGAAACCATAGAGTGTATTAAACTCCTATGGGTACTCTATTGAAGTGCCATATTTGTTATTTCCTATTAAAAATCTCAATATGGAAAGAGATGCGAATGTTTGGGATTTGGATCAAACTGATAGATTTTTTTTGCACATTTCCGAGAACCATTTTTTTCAGTGGAGACTTCAATATGTTCATATTTGCTTATTATGCCTCCACATGGGTAAAAAAAGCGAAGTGCAAAGTTTTTTTTAAAGTTTGGAAAATTCGAAGTTGCACTTTTGAAAAGCTGAACATAGTGAAAAAAAACATGTAAATAATGTAAAAAAACCAGGGGTTTTCGTTATTAAACATGAATAGCGAAGCAGGTCTCTTGTAAATATCGAACTGAAGTAGAATCTGGTTCAAAAATTATATTTCGATTACATTTTCTTGACTTACATGCTAATGACTTTCATTTTTTCTGACATACCTAAGTACGCATTTACTCAACGTCAAAAATTACCCAAAATTTGACAGTATTTATTCAAATGTAACAAACTTGACCCATTATGCTGAAACATTAACTCAAGGTTGGCAGTGAAATAGAGCTGCATTGTTTGGACACTTTCAAAGTGATGAGAAGGTGTCATCATGTTTTTTTTTTTTTTTTTTACATTTCTGGTGTAGGATGTTCATTGTTACAGTACTTGGTAGGATTTCCCTCGGTTTGTACTGGTTGTCTAGCAGTAACTGTTGATTTTGTAATCACTGGGACAGAATATAATGCCCCAGTTTGTTTCTACTTTAGTTGTTCTAGTGGCAATTAATTACTAAATTTGTTCAAGTTTCAAGTCAAGTTCAAGTTAAGCTTTATTTCGTATCGGTTTCTCGTAAAATAAACATTAGCTCGTTGGAGCTATTTTCCGGCATGGTATAAAAGGTATAAAACATAGAAAAATCTAATTTAAAAAACAGGAAGTACCACTAAGTTTATCAAATACAAGATAGATCAGCAACAATGAAGTAAGTCTGCCATGTAGAGACCAGGTAGACCAGCAGGAACCTGCCGCTATCCTCGATGGGCACCTGCTGGACCACTCGGCCACCACAGAGCATACATAGCACCCATTACTAAATTACATATAAGGAGGTTTATTTGCATGCTCTTGTATAGTACAAGTTCAGATAAGAATAATTTGACTTAGAGTTGAACCAGTATGTAACCTTCAAGCTGGATAGCATACCGTAGTAACACAACCTGTCAGTGCATAGCTGCGAAAATGTTATTTTAAAAAGTTATCAATCAGCGTGCAGCAAGCCTTTTGTCATGCGCTCCGGACTCCATATTATAGTATACGATCACTGTACACAAGCCATCAAAACCATATGCAGTTTTACTACTTACTTTGTCATTCCTTCGACGAATGAACGAAAATGAGGCATTTCATTTTTTAAGCCAATGAGACTGGAGCTTAGTGGAACATGCAGTTCCCCCATATGGGATGCATTCTTAAACTCTGCGAGCGAGAAGCGAGGTGCTAGTCCAGCAGGAAGCAAAGTTTCTTCTAAATAAAATGGCGTGTAGGTTAAGCAAAGAGTGTTTAATACACCTACTTTACTTAGGTACTTTTTACTTCTTTGGTGGTGGTACGAATTAAGATACACATTTTTTTCTTCAGATAACATTTGGCAATGCAGCAGACATAGAGCTTGAATGTGGTGGGTGGGGGATGGGTAAAGTATGTACAGACATGCCGCTTTTCAGGGTTTTTATAAGAATTTCAGTAGGATTGATGAAACGTGATAGGCAAAAAATAATCTTCAATCTGTGGGAACAATTCAAATAGAAAAACCGATAATAGTTGAAACACTGTGCCTCTGCATTCCTTGTCCTGCATGTCATACACACGTAATTTACACCATGGTCACGTAATTATTATGGAAGTCTTTGGCATCTTTGTGTGTACAAGTTTGCCTGCAACGCAACCACATGACAGTAAATACTACTACTACTACTACTACTACTACTACTACTACTACTACTACTACTACTACTACTACTACCACCACCACCACCACCACAACTAGTATTAATTTATTTGGAACACCTACTCCATTACAATGGGGGCAGTGACGGAACGCGGTTAAATCCACGGTGCGTCCAACATATTTACTCAAGCATTACCTGCTACCACTTCGACCATGTGAATTTATCACAACAGTTAGAGCGAATAAGAACGTTCAGCTGTAAGCTGTCCGCAGGAACCCATTTCTAAAGTATTTGTCGCTTCCCTGCAGGTAAGATCGTAAACCGTCAATTATGCAACTATTCTATTGCATGTCCCTCGCAGTAAGCCTAGACATAAACCACTCATTGCGAAAGCGTTAGGACCTATAAATTACACATTTCACATATAATATATCAAAAATACATTTATTATCTGCACTAAACGTTTTACATTCTATTACAAAATCAGATGTCCAAATAAGTTTAATATTACAAATTAAAGGAAACAGCTTGATTTGCAGACATAATTTATGAATGAAGAGTGCTAACAGTACATGTTAAAGTAAAATATTCTATGCCTGTTGTTTATTGTAAAAAGTTAATGTTTGTCTAATTGTAACTTCGAAGCCATATATTAACTTAGCCTTGGGTATCTCTTGCATACTCTGCCAGAAACTAAATATGTATGAGTCGTTGAATAGCTGATGTGTAATATGGATTATGTCGCAGTTTTATTTTCTGCGGAAAAATCTGTGTCCCACCATTAATCACGTAATTTTTTCATTACCATTTTTCTTCCCCAAAATATGATGAGCACAGGTGTCACTGGTCAAAACTTTGGTAGTGTGTACAGATTTGTTTGGAACAACTTGAATATCCCACTGCCTCGTACTAAAGAGATAGTTGGTGGGGAGACTACCTTGACCTTAGAGGATGTAAAAGCAAACATGAATGAGAAATCATCAGATTTCAAGTCCCAGTTTAATGTTGAAGCAAAAACATGGCGTCTGTCTTCACTAGACTGCAGGGTGTGCATGGGCGTTGAGGGAGACTACACAAAGAATGGTGTTAATTTGTTGAATTAAGGATGTTCGACGAATATCTGAACTTGAAACATGCTTGGAATGTTTAAAAATTTTGCCAGGTGGCACTGTAACTGTTCTTCCGCCATGTGAGTCTATCTGATGTGTGGATCTCTGTACATAGTGCATAGAATTGAAGGCACTGTGTCACACATGTAAATCAAATGGTCATGTGCACTGGAACCCTAAATAGAGCGCCTGCAGCAAGTGTTTAAACTAATCTCAGAGATGCTTACGTGGTGTAGTAGTAGCCAATGTTAAGGACAAAAAGGGGAAAAAACTTCAAAACACTGGCATTGATCTATGATATGATTTTGGGTGACAATAGCACAGACATTCTCAATTTGCCTGCTACCTCAAAGGCATCTCTGATCATTGCCAAGGGAATTCCAGATCCTTCCCACTGGGCCAAGAACTTGGATCAGTCATTGCAAACTGGTTCCTTTTTATTCAAGAAGGGAGGTTCAACAGGGCATTACTGAGAACTCTTGAGAAATAGAGAAACCTCTGTCAGTGAAGAGCTGAAGAAGCATGTAACAGACAAGTTACTGTGAAGGAAGGTCACAATGCACACTGGACATGTGTTTGACTCCAGTTCTCAGGTCTGTTCAAAAAGCGTTGTCACAAATTAAACATTGTGTTCACACTACGTTTCCAAAACCATTTCAGTTGTCAGAAGACAACACGGTTGGTGCTTTTACACATCCACTGAGCATTACCACAGACCCTGGTGTAAAATTGTGTGTGGCTGATTACACCGATGGTTGTGTTGTAAGTGTGAAGCTGTGTTCAGCCGTTGTCACAACTGTCGGGGATACACTGGACAAGCCCATGGGACTTGCTTTTACTGGTAGTGTGCTTTTTGTCTGTGATAAATCCTTAAAGTAGTTTAATGTATCTGGTGCGGTTGATCTCAAACCAAACAATCTTAGTAAATCACAAATCAAGCACTTGCCAGAAGAAGGACTCATTGCCTTTGAAGGCCAAACTCTGAAGCAAATGTGACAAGCCATTCAGAGATGGCTGACGCACAATGGAGTTGGCTTATAACATACCTGGCAACAAGTACAACTTCATATGAGCATGGTCCATCCAAGATCAATGGACGCCAGGTATGATTCACAAATCAAGCAGTGGAGAGTAGCTGTCAGTACACTGAGTGACAACAATGTATATATTGTTGTAGTTCAATCCACTGGAGCTAAGTTTAAATGTTTAATCACTCCACTACTACCTTCAGGCTCTTTAGACCACATCACATGTATCTCTGGGCTACACATCAGTTCAAATAATATAGGTCTCTTTTTAGCAGACAACCTGGCTGAGGGTGGTCTGCTGCACTATAACACTAGGACAAACAGCATCAGAAAGCTGAATTTTGTCTGGAACACAAAGCTGCAGCAGCAGGTATGATGTTTTTATCAAAGAACTTGGTTATGTTTACTTCACTGACAATATTCAAAGGAAGGTCAAAATGCATGATGAAAAAATAACCATGCTGTTGATGGCTGTTGAAGGCAGACTGAAGAATTGATTTCAGTAGATGACTGGGAGTAAAGCTCAGTGTTGTGCAGCCCACAGCTATAGCATGTGAGGGTGAGACACTGTACATCAGTGGCACAGCAGTTGGTTTTGTAAAACTTCTCACTCCAGTTAAGCCATATGTCAGATACATGGAGGCAGTGAACTTATCGATGAGAGATTTTGGTATTCATCATGACTGTACAGCTCTATTACAGGACACAAATGATGCTCTGACTGGCACAGTGACATACCTACAGGAAATGATGCTCTGACTGGCACAGTGACATACCTACAGGAAATGATGCTCTGACTGGCACAGTGACATACCTATAGGAAATGATGCTCTGACTGGCACAGTGACATACCTACAGGAAATGATGCTCTGACTGGCACAGTGACATACCTACAGGAAATGATACTCTGCCTGGCACAGTGACATACCTACAGGAAATGATACTCTGACTGGCACAGTGACATACCTACAGGAAATGATACTCTGACTGGTACAGTGACATACCTACAGGAAATGATACTCTGACTGGCACAGTGACATACCTACAGGAAATGATGCTCTGACTGGCACAGTGACATACCTACAGGAAATGATACTCTGACTGGCACAGTGACATACCTACAGGAAAAATGCTCTGCCTGGCACAGTGACATACCTACAGGAAATGATACTCTGACTGGCACAGTGACATACCTACAGGAAATGATGCTCTGACTGGCACAGTGACATACCTACAGGAAATGATGCTCTGACTGGCACAGTGACATACCTACAGGAAATGATGCTCTGACCGGCACAGTGACATACCTACAGGAAATGATGCTCTGACTGGCACAGTGACATACCTACAGGAAATGATACTCTGACTGGCACAGTGACATACCTACAGGAAATGATACTCTGCCTGGCACAGTGACATACCTACAGGAAATGATACTCTGACTGGCACAGTGACATACCTACAGGAAATGATACTCTGCCTGGCACAGTGACATACCTACAGGAAATGATACTCTGACTGGCACAGTGACATACCTACAGGAAATGATACTCTGACTGGTACAGTGACATACCTACAGGAAATGATACTCTGACTGGCACAGTGACATACCTACAGGAAATGATGCTCTGACTGGCACAGTGACATACCTACAGGAAATGATACTCTGACTGGCACAGTGACATACCTACAGGAAAAATGCTCTGCCTGGCACAGTGACATACCTACAGGAAATGATACTCTGACTGGCACAGTGACATACCTACAGGAAATGATGCTCTGACTGGCACAGTGACATACCTACAGGAAATGATGCTCTGACTGGCACAGTGACATACCTACAGGAAATGATGCTCTGACCGGCACAGTGACATACCTACAGGAAATGATGCTCTGACTGGCACAGTGACATACCTACAGGAAATGATACTCTGACTGGCACAGTGACATACCTACAGGAAATGATACTCTGCCTGGCACAGTGACATACCTACAGGAAATGATACTCTGACTGGCACAGTGACATACCTACAGGAAATGATACTCTGACTGGCACAGTGACATATCTACAGGAAATGATACTCTGACTGGCACAGTGACATACCTACAGGAAATGATACTCTGACTGGCACAGTGACATACCTACAGGAAATGATACTCTGCCTGGCACACTGACATAACTACAGGAAGCAACTGCAGAGGCATCTGCTTGATCCAATGTAGGGCCTCATTCAGTTTATGGCCCACAAGGGGTTCCTGTACACAAAACTGTGGCCAGGATTTTAGAACTTGATAGATTTTTGAAATCCATTGCAACTGCTCTCAATCCTCAACTTATTCCTCATGTAAACGTGAAATCACTCACAACATTGCCAAGTGAGCACTTGTACAGTAGTATGAGAAAACGATACCCAATACCTCCACAACTCAAGTTCTGTCAAGAATTTGTTCCAGTAGTGGAAGAGTGTGTGAGTAGGATCTCTTTCACAGGGTTCCACTACTATTCAAGCTGCTATTCTCATTATGAAGTCCCAGAAGGTCTGGTCCCATTTCACCAGTTTCCTTTTGCAAGCAGATTCTGTTTTTGGCGCAAGTCCAAGAACAGTTCACACTCTTTGTCTAGGTCTAGCAGATATTAATGAAAGCCCTTTCATCCTAGTCAGAACAAGGTGCCCAGTGATTCACCTACAGAGGACTGAGTGTTGACATCTTTGCTGAAAAGCCATCAAACTGTCTGTGCTACTGAATGTGTTCCTCAGATGTTTTAATTCCAGTTAGATTGCTGTCCCATCTGGTCACTGGTGTTTGTGGAAAGAGAGATCATCTCCTAGAGAATAACATTTACTCTTAGCCAGTGTATTGCAGTAAGTAATAACTATGGTTCAGGAGATAGTGAATATGAAGATGTAGTCCCAGTGCTCTCAACTACACACCATGGCAGGCAAATTAGCTTACGTTGTTGTTTTTCATTATTAATGCGAGTGTCCTTTTTATATAATTCAGAGAAACACACTTCAGAATAAAAGCATGTCTTTTGCACCATTTACGGTTTCCACATTATTTGGGTCCAAAACATGTACCTCCAAGCAAAATCAACTTGTTTTTGACCCAATCTACACTTGATCAAAACACAAGGCTTACTGGGAGCAGTGACGTAGTTCATATTATGGTCAAAATCTTGAAACCAGATATTACCATCTGTGTATATAGTTAAGTGAAGAAAGACTTTGAAACATCTGCCTACTCTCTATCAGTCACGTCTTGTGTCATTCTGCTTAGCGTCCCACTAAAGCAAAAATGTCCGAAGTAAAAATGTGGCACTTTTAAGTTATATATACCAATGGACAAGAGACCCTTTGTCTTCATATTTACAGCATTCCATCTTAAAACCTGTAAAAAATTATCCTTTAAGGGACCAAACATTGAATGCAAAATGGTCATCTAAAATTTTTTAAAATGGCCTAAGTCACATAACACTTTTGTTTAATCTTTCTGAAAAACTGACCATTCATTTATTTCATAGGAACCGATTTTACTAAAGATCTTAAAACGATGTATTTGTTGGAATTGAGTGCAAAAAGTAGCTATAGTAAATACTGATCAATATGAACCTTGGTCTTAGTCAATTCATTTTGACCTATGTCACGCCTATGTCATATTTAAATACATTTTGGCCTAAGTCAATCACATTTTGACAAAAAGTTATCTTTTTATGGCTATATTAGGTGCAGTATACCAAAACCGGTATTAGTCATGAGACATGGGAAACACGCTAAAGCACTTCATTTCGTCATAAAACCAGAAACTGTTGGTTAATAACATGGAAGTGGGACAGTTTTTTGCGGTTTTCTCAAAACTGCCAAAAATGATTGAAGTCGTTTTTGCTTTAGTAGGATGTTACGCTGGTGTAGCGCCGCCACTCTATCTGTCCACGTCTTGTGGCGTTCTTCCTTACACTGAATTGTCTCTTAACTTGTGATACGTGACATCTCTTCTTTAATCTCTTTTGTGTGCACGAGGGATTCATATAGGGCCTTGCTCTGTTTCCCAATTGTATCTTTACTGTAAAAAATATGCATAAACCAGTAGTTGCAGATCTTATTTGTCAGATTCTTTTTAAAAGCTTGATTTGAATGCGAAAGACTATTCTACTACAGTAAAACCTTCTTGTAATGTCACTCATATATATATAGTGTACATTCAGTAACAGAAAGTATGAGGAAAATGTCACTGTTTTATTTATGTTTTGTGACCACGGAACGGCCGGGTCTCAAACCAGCAACCTACGGCACCAATCACCTGGCTGAAAATGGAAAATGTACATACTAAATGTGTGTGTGTGTGTGTGTGTGTGTGTGTGTGTGTGTGTGTGTGTGTGTGTGTGTGTGCAGCAGATATTTCAGAGTTTTCGAGACGTACATGGTGTTGTTTATCAAGTTTGGTTGAAAATATGACAAAGAGAGACTTTAAAGATAACATACCATAAGTTTTCCCAGTTATGTATAATGGAGACATTCATGTTCAGATGATTAGAAGATTCGATTGGGTTATTAACAATTTCAATTAGACTGATGTCATCAGCAAAAGTCTGACATCACACGTGATATTATCAACTAGGTCATTAACATAAAAACCAGAAAGAGAAGTGGTGCCAAAATAGAACCCTTGGGTACGCCATCTTAAATAGGTAGGCATGATGAAGATTGTCCATGAATAATCACTCGTAGGAAACGATTTGAGAGATAACTGTCAGTCCATGCTACAAGATTATCTGAGATGCTGTTGAAGTTTAAAAAGGAAACCAGGATGACAAACCTTAACAAACGCCTTGAGCACATCTAGAAACACTATTCTGGCTTCTTTGGACTGTTCTAGGCCGTTGCAGATATGTGAGGGATGTACACAAGCTTATTTACCGTAGAGTCATTGGCCTTAAAGTCAAATTATTGGAAGTGAGTAGGTTAATTTGTGTCAAGTATTCAGAGAGTGCATTAAAGTTCAATCGTTCACACACATTTGAACATTACATAGCAATGAAATAGGGTGATTCTTGTTTTTAATCTGCGTGTTGGCCTTTTAAAAGATAGGACATATGTTGGATCTCTTCCAAGCATCAGGAAAGTGAGAAAGACTAAGAGAAAGTTGTCAGATTTTTGTAAGTGGTTTACAGATCGAATCTGCAGTGTTCTTAAGTAGGATGTTCCCTATATTATCTGAGCCTGATTCAGAAGATAGCCTCAGGGTAGATAAAAATTTCTTAACAGTGTCTTCATTAACGGTAATATTGTGTAAACGTGCCTCAGTTCGGAACGTGAAATTTGACAGAGATGGGGCATTAACCTCAGGAGGTGTTTTACATTGGCTTGCAAAGTATGACTTAAAATTTTCACATTTTTCGGTGATACATGATGCGATTTTGTTATTGTCAATGGGGGTATATCTTGATGAATTTTGCGTCCCAGGACAGACTTGGACAAGTTCCACCATTGTCTAGGATTAATGTCTTTTTCATCAAGTCGAAGTTGCAGATTAGAAACGTAAGAGGAGAGAGATTTCCTGATTATGGTTACAACCTTATTGCGATATTTTTTTTGTAAGGTAGGTATGACCTGTCTATCTTAACTTAAGGGTTGTAATTATGGGATCGGTGTTTGTTGGATGCTCTGTTGAAGCGTTCCCATGCACGATTATGATGTCGAATATGTTTTTTAATATCTGCAGTTATCCAAGGTTTGTCTTCAGGGCGAATGGTAACTTCCCTACAGAGAATAGTCTTTTAGAAAGAAATTAGACCAATATGATACAGCATCATCAATAGAGTCGAAGACATCATGAACAATGTTCCAAGGGATTGTACAAAGGGCAGCATTGAGGTCACAAAAAGAAGCTTTACTGAAGTCCCATACTGATCTTTTGCTTGTCCTCATGAAGGGACAGGAAGAGAGAACAAAGTCTCTCAAGTTTATCGGTACTTCGTATGCTGCGAACGTGAGAATGAAGAACTTCATAAGGCGGTCTGTTTGAGTTAAGAGTGGGAGTTCTCGTGAACATCAATTGAAGACAGGAAGAACGTGTAAAGGAAAAATATAATGTGTTTTACACAGGATTAAACACAGAGACGCGTGTTTTTGTGTAGAAAAGCCAATGAGGAGTAGGAGCATATTTGGTTTTCGACAGGTGGACCTTGATGGAAGTATACAATGAAAGCGATTTTTCGAGTTTGGAGTTGAGAGACCTTGAGCAAATTTACCAGTTTCATTCAACCAGGTGAAGACAATAATAATATAATGCACAAAACCGTGGTTTAAGAAGATGCGGGTCAGATAAATTACTAAGGTTTAATCACATATAAGAAGCGGTTGCAAGAGTGAAAAATTTCTGTACAGTATGTGACAACTGCGATGATATTACGAACGAAGGTTTTGTTGTTGTTTTTTTTTTAATTAGTGATAATTACCTTGGAGCTTTTAGTCTTAAGCAAGAGCATACATGTGGCGGAAACA
Source organism: Hermodice carunculata (assembly GCA_964020975.1). Taxonomy (NCBI): domain Eukaryota; kingdom Metazoa; phylum Annelida; class Polychaeta; order Eunicida; family Amphinomidae; genus Hermodice; species Hermodice carunculata. Next base: position 10,692,981 of record OZ026630.1, read on the forward strand.
AACAGAGATCATATTGTACAGAACAGATGAACCCTGCAGATTTGTGTGACTTACATGACATCTATGCTGTCTTTGTACTTCATAATACATATAGATAATCCAATGAGCAAACGACTCAGAAAATTGTAACCGAAGGAGATAAAGAGAACACAAATAATAATAAAGTTGGAACTTTGAACTGTTGCAAGACCTAGTAGTCCATGTTTCCTAATTACAAGCGTATATATATATATATATATATATATATATATATATATATAGTCATAATAAAATATCAAAGACAGACCTGTAGGTATCTGATCAAAGAAAAGAAATATGATGCATAGTAAGGTCTTTAGCAAGAGCATAAATGAGACGCCAACAAATAGCGGAAACATTGAACGGAGCAGATGAGCAATGCGTATCATGTAACTTACATGTCATCCATGCTTCCTGTGTACTGGTGATACGTAAATTTCATTATAGATAGTCCAATCAACAAAGGACTCAGAATAATGTACCCGAAAACAAAAACAAGCAAACAAAAACAAAAAAAACAAAAAACAAAACAAAAAAACAAAACCCAAAACACACGAAAAACCCAAACAAACAAAACAAAACAAAACAAAACAAAAACAAAAAAAAGCAAAAAAAAAAAAAAAAAAACCAAAAAACGAAAAAACAAACAAACAAACAAACAACCCCCCCCCAAAAAAAGACATCCCCCCCCAAAAAAAACGAAAGCACTATTATAATTACCTCGGAGCTTTAAGCTGTATCGAGACCCAGGAGTCCATGTTTCCAGGTTGCAATGAGGCATATTTATATAGCCTTGATAAAATATCAAAAACAAGTTTACATGCCAAGACACATGTGAAGGTATTTAATCAAAGAAAAGTAATAAAATGCATAATAAGTTCTTGAGCAAGAGCATGCAACCATGAGGTGCCAACAAACAGCGGAAATATTGTACAGAACAGATGACCCTTGCAGTATTGTGTGACTTCCATGGCATCCATGCTTCCTTTGTACTTCATAATACATATAGATGGTCCAATGAGCAAACGACTCAGAAAATTGTAACCGAATGGAGAAAAAACAGCACAAATGATAATAAAGTTGGAATTTTAAACTGTTGTGAGACCTAGTAGGCCATGTTTCCAGAGTACAATGTCAATGAGGCGTTTTCATACAGTCATAATAATATATCAAAGACACACCTCTATCTTATCAAAGAAAAGGAATATAATTCATGGTAACGTCTTGAGAAAAAGCATAAACCAGGCGCCTAAAACCCAACGGAAATATATCTTTTACTTGCCTGCTTAGCAGACCTATGGATATCGACTGTTGAACCGGGACAGGCCACTAGCAAGCTACGGAAATGGCCTGACAGTCCACTAAGCAGGCAAATGGCTCAAATCTGGAATAGAATACCTAGGTTTTTAAGTAAATTGAATATCCCACTCTCATGGTTGTTATGCTCTGTTACCAACTCTTTGGCAGTGTCCTTTTGTTAATAGTTGGAAGCAAATATATAAGGGTTTGCTTATAAAAAAAGGAAGTAAAAAACATTATCTTATAAAAAGTAAAAGGAAGTTTAAAAAAACTATTATAAAAAATTAAGAATGAAACTGGAAAAAATATAAAAAATGAAGTGGGAAACAGCCATAATTTCCACCCCCCATGTGGAGCCCCCTCATTCATTTGATAGAAAATTACTAGCGGCAATTGGTGTAAAGTCTGTGATCATTCTTCACCAGGAAAAATGGTTCTGTCTGAATATTTCGTCAACCATTGAATGGGATCGTTTCAGTTCTGGGCATTGTTAGCCCTGATGACCAAAGGTCGCAGAACTCATGCGATCACACGGCTGTCCAACATTTCTTCCGTTAACTTTTTGGTGGGCGTTATTCCGCATCCAGCCCCACATTTTCTCAACATTGCCGCCAGATATCACCCCTACTATCCGTAATGACGTAGGCTTTGTGGAATTCCCTCCCGGCACATGACGCCATGTCAAAATGGGCTTGATATTCATCAGAAAGCGGGTGCCAAAGCGACGATATTGAAAGCGATATCCGCTGAAGTTATGTATATTCAGATCACACCCCGCCCGTCACAAGGCCCTGGCACAGAAACTGTTTTAATCACAATAGAAATAATTATATGTGTTGTGAGTTCAGGTTCTTTGCAGCGACAGTAGAGCGTACATGTGCTGAGAGCTATTGAAGGCGAAGGAGCATTAACGGTGGGAGGTTATGAGAAACAGAACTATTTTGAGGGAGCAAAATACAATTGTACTGCTGATCTTCAATGCCGGACTGGGTGTAGGAATGATAAGATTGGGGTGCGGGTCAATTTTCTGTTGTCGCTTCTGTATATCATTAGGTGTTTTATAAAAAAAAAATTTGTTGTTTTCTGCAAAACTTGACGTCTAATCTCAAAAATGTTCTTTCGCCTTCTGTCATATTGTTTTGTGTATTGTGTAAATGATTTGCTGTGGCCCAGTGTTAACGCAATTTTCCAGTTATCCCCATATAACTTGAAACATTACAAAGTGCATGGATATCTCAATGGAGATCAAGATTTGTAGTGCCACCTACATTATATAATGTATAGGTCGCAATGTGAAAAACTTGTGAACTCTCCAGCATCATTAATTTTCGATAGACCTTCGTGAAAATATGCTGGAACTGTGGAGTAGGTCCCATGTGATGCTTGCCGGGGATACTTGTGGCGCCACCTGTACCTTGACGGAAATTACGAGCCAAGATGTGTTGAAAAAATTCCTTATCTCGAAAGATAATTGAATTTAATATGCCGAATTTATATGATATATAAACCATGTCTAATGCTAATATGCTATTTAACACAAGTGCCCCCGGCTGCGCCTAGGTAACAAATTAAACAGACGTCAAAGGAGGTTATGTGTAAAAGGGGAAATAATATATGTGTGATTCCGATAACCCGACCCTAAATAAAAAGTATAAAACATCAACAACAACAAAAAAAAAAAAAAAAAGTTTCAAGCTGCCCTTGCCTAATAAACATTGATCAACCCTGGCTGAAAATTTTAATCAAGAAAGTGGCCGTCATGTGCCCTTATTTTGAAGTAAAGTCACAAACACAGCATTTTATTTCAACTTGTCTGGAGGGTTAACTTGGGACTGTTAAACAGCATAGCGACATAAAGTTCAATAAGGCATAGCCATGGTTGTTCGGTGAAACAGCAAAGCCAAGGTTGTTCTTTGAGCATTATCTTGATATTTCGCTAGGTTCCAGGTCTCCGTTCTCCGAGTTACCAGTGCGAATGGTCATCAAAGTACTTTTAAAATATGACTTGCTATCTTAACTTTAATCTGCCCGCTCGGTTGTGTCTGAAGCAGTTATCATCGTCAGTTACAAATCCAAATAATACACGATACCTCGAGCCGGCAAATCATGCACTATTTTGAACATGGCGCAATGCATTGCAGAACAGTTGCACAAAAATTTATTTTATTTGGATATCAAAGTGAATCGCAACCACAGCACATATCATATCATTATTGATGCTCTGAAATATATTTGCAAAATATGTACTTTTAGTTTCATATTTTATAACCCCCAACCTCGTCCGAATACTATCCTCATTTACAAACCATTGGGTGCGGAATATACGATTTTCAAAATGGCAGCCAATCGGTGGGTTAGTCCCGATGGGATATTTTGAACAGGTAGTGTCGAAAATATATGTGCCATTAGTGTTAACGGGAGGGTAATTTGTCGAATGAATGAAATGTAAGATATATAATAGGACTTTTCCTGTGTGATCATAACGTAAAAATGTATATACCACGCCTTGTTGTTGGCGGCAGTGGGACCCAGATTATGAAAATTGTATCAGACACTGAAGTCGCCCCCAGGCAATGATTAAGTAGCACCACTACTCATAGGAGCAAAGAGCCCCCACTGAGTCAAAGTTGGAACTTAGTGGAGAAAGTTGCCCCAAATAGTGGATACAGGTCCGAAAGTACCAGCGGTTTTTTTTATATAATTGGTAATCGATGACCATGACTCATTTTCGTTAGGTCACCAGTATTGTAAAGATGAAAGAATTGATCCTAATGCCAAGGTGTAGCTTGGACATCAATGGCAATGACAATTAAGCTATACCACATCAAAATTGCACTTGACTGCATTGTACCCAAAACTGTGCTTGGTGACCTACATTTTATGCCAACCTGACCCAATTATTATGAAGTTTGGTATTTGCCCACCTATGCATTAATAATAATTATGAAGTTTGGCACTAATTTATTGTTTTCTACAATAACTCGAAACTATATCAGAATTTGAACAAACAGATCATGTATGGAAAGCTGGACGCTGGGCATATATTTTGAACGGATCAATTTTTCAATCCGATAGGGGTCACAATGCAAAAATCTATTGAATGCTCTACACCCCACAGTGTTTGAGTTAGGCCCATATAATATTTAGGGCTTATAAAGGGTATGAAAATATAAATTGACTTATGTTGGTTACGCCACCTACAGTTTTATTTGATATATAGGCAAAAATGTGACCAGTGTATGGATAAAGATACAAATCAGAGGAGGGGCAGGCAGACCGACAGACAGATATATATATATATACATATATATATATATATATATATATATATATATATACATATATATATATATATATATATATATATATATATATATATATATATATATATATATATATATATAAGAAACTGATAGTTTGATTTTACAGCTTAGGCGTTTACATTTACTGCGGCAGTTCCATTACTGCAGATGTTCAAGTTGCAATAACGTTGCGGCTGGCCAGTCGATAAAAATTGAAGTTGACTGAATGTATCAAATGATTCGGCATGCTATCTTTATTCCCGTCACACGTGTGTTTATCCATAAGGGGAAACAAATGAACCCTTCCTGTTTCATTGCAGTGAGGCCAATAAACAGTGTTCGGTCGAAGCTGTGTAATGGTAATACACACGAAATCATATACTGAGTAGCCATTAGAGATGGTCTTCTCTACAACTTATGCCCCTTTATCATAAATCATGCTGTCAGATAATTACTATCATTTTGTCTTCAATATACTTTTAATTCAATTTTCGGTAAAATGTTGTGATTGGCCACAAAAGGTGTACTGTTATTTGACACAAGGTCCTCACTTTTATCAGACACAAACACCACATTTGATTGGCTAGAGAGATGTGCGCAGCCACTGGGCATTGTGATAAAAGTAGGAAAAATGATACAGTGAAAATCCTTCTCTCTTCCTTCTCGACAGAACAAGCTGATCACATTCGATGATTTGACATCTTACCTTGAATTGCTTATGTTTACAGGTCAGCCCTGTATCGACTCCCAGGGAAACAACAGATCTGACAAAGAGACATGGCGTACACCTGATGTCTGTGACAGTAACGTTTGTCGCCACAGCCCAACCAACAACTTCATTGTAGTGTACAAGTGAGTTTGATTCATATTGTGCTCCTCCGAGCCGAATTTCTATTGTTTTGGAGCGACAATGAGTGGAGCAGGTCAAGTGCCATTGTCGGCGATTTCTCTGCCCAAATTTAGTTGTTTATCATATTTTTTACTTCTATTATGGAGGTACTTTATGTGGTTCTGGATCGCATGTGTGTATTTAAGTTTAAACATATTTATTTCAACTGGATCGCCCTATAGTACATCTAGATGTCACTAATCGGGGGGGGGGGGGGTTCTCCAGAATATGGAGTGACACACAAAAAGTATATTACAAAACACACAGGACAAAACATGAACAAAGTTACCCAATTAACAAAGAAGCTGTACACATGTTTCAGTTTTGTGCCCCGCATACAGGAATCAAAATAAAAACGTCACCAATATGCAAAACAAAGAATGATAGTTCACTACGGGTAGAATGCACACACATATATGTATACACTGTTCACAATATTACAGACCAGCGGTAAAAAAAAAAAAAATAAATAAATAAATAAATAAATAAATAAATAAATGAATGAATGAATGAATGAATAAATAAATAAATTAATTAATTAATTAATAAATAAATAAATAAAGTAAAATAAAGAAAGAAATAAAATATAAATTTAAAAATAAAAATTTCATTGGACACATGAGAAATAAATTTGTGTAAGTCAGCGACTAACCCAATTGACATGACTGCTTGTGCATAACAGAGCTAAAATATGAAGCGTCTTGTGTCTACGATGTATCTGTGGAAAGCATCACAAATTTGTGTGTTGAGGGGAATGGACAATTCGTCGCTACCAAAGAGAAGGATATGAGCTAGCCTGTCACTTGCTGTGTGTATAATCAGATTTGGGTGGACGCCGGGAGCAATAATGGGGATGACAGAGTTGAGAAGTTTAGTTCTGTGAGTTGAATACTTTGGACAAAAGAACAGAAAATGTTGCAACTCTTCAATGGGGTAGGAACAGGAACATGTAGGTTGCGGGATGATGTTGACTTTAAAGAGATCAAAGTTAAGTCTCGAGAATCCAAGACGAAGCTGGGTATGACAAATGTTGGCAAATCTGTGTCCTTGGGTATAGTGAACCGGAACATGGTCCACTGCTAGTCGAGTTGCTTTCAGTTTTGATTTAAATATTTGGAGTGAATTTGAGTCTCTTATGTCAGAAGGAAGATTGCTCCAGAGCTAAATAGTGTCAGGAAGGAGGGATTTGTCTAAGCGATTAGTTTTGCAATTAATGGGACGTATGGAGCCAACGTGGCGAAGGTTACGAGCATTGATAGCTGGGGGAATTAGTTGAGAGAGATAGGAGGGTGTTAATTTGTGATACATTTTGTAAAGAAGAAGTAACTTAAAGTACTTCCTTCTGCAGGCGAGTGTTGTCCAACCAAGTTCACGTAGGAGATTGGCATGTGATGTGTGTCTTAATGCACCTGTGCATATTTTAGCGGCTTCAAACTGTATGGATTCAATAAGATCAGAAAGGCCATGACCACAATTGTCAAAGAGCACACAACCATATTCAAGAATTGGTCGAATCATAGTTAAATAGAGTTTGATAAGAGCTTTGCGGGAAAGTTTATATTTGAATCTACGCAGAAGGGCAATTCGTTGGCTAGCTTTGGTGGTAATGCGAGTAATGTGAGCATGCCAGGATACATTGCTACTGAGAAGAATACCAAGATGCGTGTGTGAGTTTGCCTCAGGTATGTCAGAGTCTCCGACGAACGGGTGGATGGTGTGGTTTAACAAGCTTAGTTGAAAATATCACAGAAAGAGACTTTAAAGCGTTAAAGATAACGCGCCACATCTTTCCCCAGTTATGGATAATTGAGAGATTAATGTTCAGGTGATTAGAAGCCTCGATGGAGTAATTAACAACTTCAAGTAGACTGGTGTCATCAGCAAAAAGTCTGACATCACATGTAATATGGTCAACTAAGTCATTAATATAGACCAGAAAGAGAAGTGGGCCCAAAATGGAACTCTGGGGCACGCCAGCTTCGATACGTAGCCATGATGAAGATTGGCCATGAATAATTACTCGTTGGAATCGGTTTGAGAGTTAACTATCAATCCAGGCTACAAGATTGTCAGAGATGCCAAGTTGTCGAAGTTTAAAAAGGAGGCCAGGGTGCCAAACCGTATCAAATGCCTTGGACACATCTAGGAACACCATTCTGGCTTTTTTGGACTGTTCTAGACCGTTGTAGATGTTGTGAAGGATGTGCACAAGCTGATTGACAGTGGAGTCATTGGCCTTAAAGCCAGAAGTTTTGGAAGTGAGTAGGTTATTTTGTGTCAAGTATTCATAAAGTGCATTAAAGACCAGTCGTTCAAACACCTTTGAAACATTACAGAGCAATGAAATAGGACGATAATTGTTTTTAATCTGTATGTTGGCCTTTTTGAAGACAGGACATATGTTGGATCTCTTCCAAACATCGGGAAAAAGGGAAAGACTTAGAGAAAGTTGAAAGATTTTAGTAAGTGGTTTACCGATCGAATCAGCTGTGTTCTTAAGTAGGATATTCCCTATATTATCTGGGCCTGATGCAGAGGATAGTCTCAGGGAAGATAGAACTTTCTTAACACTGTCTTCATTAATAGTAATATTGTGTAAGCGTGCTTCAGTTCGGAACGTGAAATCAGGCAGGGGTGGGGCATCAACATCAGGAAGTGTTTTACACTGGCCGGCAAAGTATGAGTTAAAAATTTCACACTTTTCCGTAATACATGAAACGATCTTGTTATCGTCAATGATCGGGGGTATATCTTGCTGAATTTTGCATCCCAGGACAGACTTGGACCAGCTCCGCCATTGTTTGGGATTTATGTCTTTTTCATCAAGTCGAAGCTGCAGATTAGAAAAGTAAAAGGAGACATATATCCTTATTATGGTTACAACCTTGTTACGATATTTTTTGTAGAATTGGTATAACCTGTCAATCTTAAGGTGAAGGTCGTGAGTATGGGGGCGGGGTTGATTGGATGCTTTCTTGAAGCGTTTCCATGCACGATTACGACGTCTAATATGTTTTTTGATGTCTGCAGTTATCCAAGGTTTGTCCTTAGGGCGAATGGTAACTTCCTTATAGGGAATAAATTCCTTTGCAGTAGATAGAAAGAGATTAGACCAGTATGATACGGCATCGTCAATAGAATCAAAGACATCATGAGCAATGTTCCAAGGGGCGGTAGAAAGTTCAGCATTGAGGTCACAGAAATTGCTTTTTTGGAAGTCCCATACTGATCTTTTGAAAGGCTTGTCCTTGTGAAGGGAAAGGGAGAAAGAACAAAAGATTACACAGTGGTCAGAATTTGAAATTGGGGCAAGGGTTCCAGAGTCTAGAACAAGACCTGGAGAATCATTAATGATAAGGTCTAATAAATTATTCGAGTATTCGCTTATCCTGGTGGGTTCATCTATAAGTTGAAAGAGATTGAACTGATTCACAAGGTTGACCAGAGATAAACCTAAATCGCTATCCTCATGTTGGGAGTTCCAATCAGAGCACCTGTCGTTGAAATCGCCAGTTACTATTAGGATGAGAGGGTTGCATTCAATGGCAGAGGAGATGGAAGATGCCAAAGACCTGAGAAATGCATCACGGATTTCGGCGGACTGGCCAGGTGGACGACAGTAGTTACCAAATAATACCTTCCCGCGCTGGGTCGAAATTTCAACCCAGACGCATTCGCAATCTATGCTTTCAAGATCCGGGTGTCTTACGCACGCTAGAGAAGAGTGAATAAATGTCAGAACCCCGCTGCCTCTTCCCGTTGTGCGGTCTGTACGATACGGAGGTTGGAATTCGTCGATGAGAAGGAGCTGATCGGGGAAATATTCAACCTGCCAGGTTTCAGATAATGCAATAATATTAAAGTCACCTGATTGGGCCAGGAGATGGATCTCGTCAAGTTTACCGGCACTTCGTATACTGCAAACGTTAGAATGAAAGAACTTTAGGTGGTTGTTTGAGTTTAGGGTGGGACCGGGGTTCGCGTGAACGTCGATTGAAGACAGGAAAAACATGTAAAGGAACAATGTAATGTGTTTTACACAGGAAAAAACACAGAGGAGTGTGTTTATATATAGAAAAGCCAATGAGGAATAGGAGCATATTATTTGGTTTTCGACGCGTGGACCTGGATGGAAGTGTACCATAATTTAATCTCTTGTTATCATTTACCTGTTTTATGGTAACTTTGTACCTAAATCCGACTGGATGAAGTCGAGATTCAGTTAAACAGAACAAATCATTCTCTTTCGCAACAACGTGTATATTTGGCCAAGTCACTTAGTGCAAATGTTTTTGTTTTATAATTTTAGCCTTGAGATGACATTTTTGCGAAGAAATCGATACGAGTTCAAAGGTATTTTTTGAAACGGGCTTTTTGCGCCAGAACCTTCCAAACAACTTACCTGGTAGCCACCGAAAGATTTATAGAGATGATCATTCAACACGGGAAGTTACCTTTTTTTTCTGTTATCATTTTTTTTTGGGGGGGGGGGGGTTACCGAGCTAGTGACATAGTGGATTTTTCTGGATCAATAACTTGTACTCATTCTTTAATCGACATGTCTCGGCTTGTGAGTATTTACTTCATAGCATTCAGGAAAGTGTATTTTTCAATATTATTGTAACAATGAGTGGTACATACAAAGCATTTCGTGAATTGTATTGTCCTGTGTGTATTTTATATATTCTGTGTGTCTCTCTATGTCTGGAGAGCCTGTTTTTTAGTATCTCGATGTATACTATTAGGTGATTCAGAATAAATAAATATGTTTAAATTTAAAAATCTTTCCCTATTGAGGGCTATTCAACTAATTAAGTTATCTTAGTAACCAGAACCAAATTTCTCTTTTTGTCACATTCCTGGGAAAGTTTCATCATACTGCCCATTGATGATGATGATGATGATGATGATGATGATAATGATGATAATATATAATAATAACAATAACAATAACGATAACGATAACGATAACGATAACAATAACAATAACAATAACAATAACAATAACAATAACAATAACAATAATAATAGTAATAGTAATAGTAATAATAATAATAATAATAATAATAATAATAATAATAATAATAATAATAATAATAATAATAATAATAATAATAATAATAATAATAATAATCTCCAAGTAATCCAAACTCTGGTCAAGAACAGCTATTTTCACCACTGTGTTTTAAGTGTTTTTAAAAAGTTGTATCTACTGACCTAGTGACCAGAATAAAGAGCACAAATCACACTGAGGCTGGACAGTTTAGATGATAATTTTGCTGGAACTCGTGTGCGACAAGATGAACAAACTGACAATTTCGGTTGAATGTGATCTATGCAGAATGATGACACACTATACATAAACAAAGTCCTGTGTCTTAGCATTTCAGCTTCTTCTGTCGTTTTATCCAGAATACATAAAATGACAATTTCCGACCACAAATGACATCATACTTCGATTCATGTGTACTAAATTTGTAAGATACTAAAATTACATCACAGATGCAGGAAGCGACCTCTGAGTGAGAATCGTGACCCGGCCAACTGCAATGAAGTTGCTAATTCCACAGCTCCGTTCCCTGCATGTTGTCCCAAGCTGGAGTGCGACTCTGCGGTACCGAACACTGCAATACCACCTGGCAAGTAATATTAAGATTGTTTTTTTTCCTCTAAAAAAAGCATGCCTTTGAAAGTTTCGTCATTTTGGTCATTTTTACAAGCAAATAAAAGAATGTAAAGAAAGCGGGAGCAGATTCTTATCGGGAAGGAGTGAGCCATGCACTGAAAAAGAGTACCATGTGTACTGTTTTGAAAAATGACGAATATAGTGAACCATCCAGTAATTACAATAATTAATATCCAAGTAGATTTAGCTCTACGGTTCGTTTTGCACCCGACTCATTTTGCTTAGTTTCTGCGGGACTTTATGCATAGTCAGGGAAATAAAAGTGCAAGATAAGCCTTCTCCATATAGCAATGCACCAATCAGAAAGTTAATCAGTGAAATTCAGATTTCCCAAGTGCCACTGACGGTTACCATGGGAATCAAAGATGACAATCAGTGACAGGGTCCGTTTTAAAAAGCTAAATACTATCCCTGCAGAAAGAGAACAGACAATTTTTTGTGGAGAATACATGGAGCTTTGTCCGACCACTATACAACTTTATGACGGTAAATACCAAAAAAGTATTCTGGGAAAATCCCCTGTGGCGATGCAAAGAAAGAAATACGCTGGAAAATCTGATCAATCTTGATATACCACTATTTGTAATGAGCATGTTTACATACCTTGCTCTGTGATACAAGTGTACTTGTGCTGTTTGTAATGAGAATGTTTACATACATTGCTCTGTGATACAAGTGTACTTGTGCTGTTTGTAATGAGAATGTTTACATACATTGCTCTGTGATACAAGTGTACTTGTGCTGTTTGTAATGAGAATGTTTACATACATTGCTCTGTGATACAAGTGTACTTGTGCTGTTTGTAATGAGCATGTTTACATACCTTGCTCTGTGACACAAGTGTACTTGTGCTGTTTGTAATGAGAATGTTTACATACATTGCTCTGTGCCACAGATATCCTTGTGCTGTATGTAATGAGCATAATTAGGAACGCCAGCAACGGTTCAAAGTGAGATGAAAACTTCAGAAGCTTAGTTTTGGGACAGATGCCCCTCCCGCAACACTTCAGGTCGCTTTACATTGGGTTAGCATCTTAAACTCAGGTTACATTTGGGATGAGAATACCTTTTTTACATTTCCCTGTATTAATTATACACACATTTTCTCTATACTTTATAGTATATCTTCAATTGATTTAAGTTTTTTCAACACTGTGCTCAGCTTGTTCGTTTTTATTGTTCTCCACAAATTCACAAGTTTTTATAAAGCTGAAAGGAAGCCAGGCTTTAAAAAGCTAACGTCTATGTTTTTACATGTACATGACAATATGAATTTCTAAATCTTGTCAAACATAATTTTGTAGAGTACACTGTATCATTTGCATGTGTTGAATCTTGTCAAATAAAGTATTGATTGAGTATTCAGTCTTGAGCATTCTACCATTTGCACATAATTATTATGAAAAAAGTGAAATTTTAATTGAGTATTCTGTCGAACATTGAGCCGTTTGCATATGGTATCAAAATACATAAAAATGTGTTCAATTGAAATGTGCAGTTCTGTCTTTATTCCTCGTGTGTATAGTACTAATGTATATATATATATATATATATATATATATATATATATATATATATATATATATATATATATATATATATATATATATATATATATATATATATATATATATATATGGTCCAGCAGCAACTGTTTATTTTACAATCACTGGGACTGAATATAATGCCCCAGTTTGTTTCCACTTCAGTTACCCACTGGCGGGTGGTTTAGCTGGGATAGGCTATCCAGCTAGAAAGGGTACATATTGGCACAGGGGAAAGTCAAATTGTTCTTATCTGAACCTGTACTACACAGATTTAATAATTATGGTTTGTTTGACAGGTATTCTCCTTTCATAATGAAGCTCTGCATTTAAATAAAACTTCACGTATTTAGCTAATTCATCATTTGCCACGTTCATATTTATTATGTCTCCCCGTGCAACGGGGGGAGGGGGACATATTGTTTTTGCGTCCGTCTCTTCCTCCTTCTTCTTCTTCTTCATCTTCTTCTTCTTCTTCTTCTTCTTCTTCTTCTTCTTCTTCTTCTTCTTCTTCTTCTTCTTCTTCTTCTTCTTCTTCTTCAACACATTGTTGCGTGCGTTGCGGACGCGATAACTCAAGAAAGATTTGGCTTGGGAAGTTGAAATTTTTTGTCAAGATGTTCCCATATAAAAACTTACTTGGGATTGCAGATGGGTGACTGTGACATAATGTTCAAGGTCACATGGGCATGTCATGTAAAATTGACGCGGATGCAATAACTCTGCAAGGATTTGACTTAGGAGGTTGAAATTTTGTATGATTATGTACCATGATATGAACTAGCTTGGGATTGTAGATGGGTGACCTTGACGTATTTTCAAGGCCACATGGCCACTTTTAAAAAAGCGTGGTAGATGCACTCGAGAAAGATTTGACTTAAAGAGGTTGACATTTTGTGTGATTATGTTTCTATGGAAGACTTTTGTAAGACCTTGCTTGTTACTGCAGATGTATGACCTTGACCTATTTTTAGCGGTCATGTGGGCATTTCGTCTAAAATCAATGTGGACGTGATAACTCAAGGAAGAATTGACTTGGGAAGTTGAAATTTTATGTGAAGATGTTCCTACGTATGTTCTTGCTTGGGATTGCAGATGGGTGACCTTGACGTATTTTATAAGTTCACATGGGCATGTCATCTAAAACTGACAGGGATGCAACAACTCTGCAAGGATTTGACTTAGGAGGTTGAAATTTTGCATGTTTATGTAACATAATGCCAACTAGATTGGGATTGTAGATGGATGACCTTGACCTAGTTCCAAGGTCACATGGCCACTTTTTAAAAATCATTGCAGATGCACTCGAGAAAGATTTGTTTTAAAGAGGTTGACATTTTGTGTGATTATGTTTCTATGTAAGACTTTTGTAAGACCTTGCTTGTAACTGCAGATGTATGACCTTGACCTATTTTTCAAGGTCACATGGGCATTTCGTCTAAAATCAACTTTTTTAAATGTCAATAAAGAGTGTACCTTCACCATATTTGTAGATCATTGGAATCGGTACGCCTATTTATAAAAATAAGGGTGACAATAGTAAGGGCGCACGGGGAGACATTTGATTTTCTGTTGTAAAATCAGCCTGTTCTGGTTCATTATTATGTGGCTTGTCTTTGCTGAACATCTAGCTTAGACAAGGAGCCGCTACTCAGAGAGACCTGTACGGGTAATGAGCTCCGGAACATGCTCTGAGTAGTTACCGGCTAAAGACCCTTTAATTTCTTTGGGCTAATACAGCTTATGTCAAAATTTTACAGAGGAACGTGTGCAATATGGACAATAGTACTTCCATATGTATATAGGTTAGACAGGGACAGGTTAGCTTATGTAGAGTAAAGCGTTCGGACTGCGGAATAGGGTAACAACTACTAGGAAGTGGTTCTGGACAAAAAGACACAAATACAAATATATGTGTGTGTGTGTGTGTGTGTGTGTGTGTGTGTGTGTGTGTGTGTGTGTGTGTGTTTGTGTGTGTGTGTGTGACCTCTCGGTGTCAGTGACACACGCCAATAAGTTTGATATATTGTTATTTTTTTTTTTTGGCTCAAACACTGGTTTGGTAGAGAACTAAATGGGCTTTTAACTCCACCCGCCCTCCCCGGTCAAATCGATTTAAGATTTCACCGCACATCGATCTTTGACGGCGCCCCTTACATACTTGGCTCTGTCAGACAGGTACGTTAGTGCTGTTGCTGCCACTTGTGATGTGCGGTTCACTTCTACAAAACTCGATGAACTTCCCTATCTGCGAAGGCTTGCTCTGTAACACCACCTTCTCTACCAAATAATTATTGTGTGGCGCTTACTAAAACCTGCGACTTAGTCCAACACACAGAGACACCTAGCAGTAATACTTAGCACTGGGACATTCTAGTAAAAGTATGATTACAATATTCCTGTGAAACGTAATGTTCCTCCTCACTTGCTGTACCACATGGGCTGCTGATGTAGTCGACGCTAAGCGTAAATATTTAACATATATTGTGATTTAGATTAGTCATTCATCTTGGTTTTTAACTGTACTTCTAGTTTATATGTCATGTATGTCGCGTTCATCCTATTGTGTAAATATTGTATTGTATTATAGATGTACATTCTGTTTTATTGTGTGCTGGTCCTCATGGAAGGGCATGGTTTTAACTGAATTGGATACTCTGGATGATTATCTGTAAATAAATAATTGAAGGAACGAACGAACAAATAAACAAATCAATAAATAAATATAGCTTTATGAATGTCAGATCTAATGAGTACTCAGTCAATGTATTAACTATTCTTTGTAGCTAACCCCGGAGTTACAACTTGAATCAGTTTAACATGTGACAGTCGCAGCTTGCTTTAAACATAAACGAAAAAAAAAAAAAAAAAACAAGAACAAACAATCGGCAAACAGGGCAAAGCCCTGTATTAATCTCTCTTGTACATATAAAGACATAGAAATCAAAAGACATTACACACCAGGTAATCACAAAGACCAAGTCAAGTAGTAGTTAACATCACATTACACTACATATAGATGGCAAAATGCTGAGACAAAATATTAATGATGTAACCAAGACAGTACGCCACGTAGCGGCAGTAGATGGGGGTACTGACTGAAGTGAATGATATGGAGTTATTGAATTGTTATATCCAAGGTTGAAGCTTAGAATTACATAAGAATGAAACCGTCAGAATCACGTCATATGGTATAATTATAAATCAGTTTTCTATTTACACAAAATTGTAGATATTTCATTACATTAACCATTTTCATACTTTTTGCAACTAGGCTATTGATATGACTTGACAAAGCTAAATCTGATCTGACAATTAGACCTAAATGTATATGTTCTGTTACTTTTCTACAATTTCATTCTTAAAAAGCAAATCATGTTAATCTAAAGGTATTCGCTTTTTAGATATTATCATACTTTTAGTTTTAGTTGGATTGAAAGAAACAAGCCACTTTTGTGACCAGTCATATCTTGTAGGTCAAAATTGAGAATATCAGTTGCAAGAACTGGGTCATCTATATGAACAAAAAGGGTGGTATCATCAGCAAATATTTACATTTGTTATTTTTGTAAGCATTGAAAGAATAGGAACGGTAGTGTAGTTCATGAGGCAATGGTTACACTAGAGCATCTCGTGCAACCAACGTGCTGAGCAATAATATCCTCATGCTTGGCCTGGGACTATTTTCACTTCCCAATTGTTAGCGCCTCCGAAGCGTTTGATTCATAGGCCTAAGCATAATGGGAAGACGGTATCAGATGATCAAGAATTGCATATCTACTCGTCAAAACTTGCCTAAATGTTTTCTTTTACCGGTTTTGCAAGCTTTATTGAAATAAAGTTGTTGTGACATTCGGAACTATTTTTTTCCTAGTTTTGTGTTCCAGGAGTTGCCTTGACAACTGATGGCTGATGTAGTAGCCCCGCCTACTTGGCTCCTCCCACTAGTAAACAAAAAGGCGATTTTTTGTAAATTAACAAGCTAAAAACGATTTTAAATCAACTATCAATGATAATACTTACTCTTATGTCAAAAGAAATTGATGTTAAATGTAAATATAAGAATTAAACTTTCTCTCTAGCATAATTACGGGCGCATGGTTGCAGTTTGTGTGACAGGCATTTCTTTGATGACGCGCTACCGCGCGTCATCAGAAATGCCTGTCACACAAACTGCAACCATGCGCCCGTAATTACACTAGAGAGGAAGTTTAATTCTTAAATAAACGAATCGGAGACTGCACAATGTATAAAATGTCACTGGTAAAAAAATCAAGAAAAAGAAAGGTCCTAGAACTGAGCCCTGGGGGACTCCTGCTTTAACTTCACCCTTAGATGATTCAATTCGCTGTACAACAATCCGTTGTTTGCGATCCTGAAGATAATTCTCAAACCATGATAGAAGGGAGCCTCTGACACTAGCCCTTTCTAATTTATGCAGTAGCTCAGGATGATATACACAGCCAAACGCCTTTGTAATATCACAAAATACCACTCTAATATCTTTTTGTTGACCCAAGGCCTCACAAAATTTTTTGATACAAATATATAAAATGGTTGTGACAGTACTGTCACCGGGTATGAACCCCGACTGATACTCCGGTAAGACCAGATTATCCCGAAAGTAATAATAAAAAAAGTTTGAATATTACTTTTTCAAAAACTTTGCTTACGCAGCTCAACAGAGCATTGTAGGAGCTGGCACATCCATGCTTAAAAATTGGCATAACATTAGCCTTTTTCCACTCCAATGGGAATTTTTTTGCACGATTACGATAAGTTGAATAACTATGCAAGAGATTTGGCAATACTGGGCGCGCCCTCCTTTGGTATGCGTGGACTGATGCCATCCGGGCCATTTACCTTGAAAGTGTCTAAACCTTGCAAAATACACTCATCTTCGTCTTCAGTAATGGAATTGTTTTCTAACGGAGTTAAATCATTAACAACGCTGTCTGGTAGGGAGACGTTTGCGTCATCAACAGCACGCGGGGAAAAAAGAAGTCATTTAGGATTTGCGCGTTAGCTTCATTGTCTGTAAAGGTTCTATTATCATGGAAAAGTGCACGTATATCAGAAGTTTGATTTTTATCAAGGACAAATTGGACAGTGTGCCACCAACTTTTGCCCTTTAGTTGAGTATTGCTATTGATATTAAATTAACTTTGCCCCCGCTACAAACTTGAAGTTGTATTTCACTTTCAGTATTTTATGTATCTGTATATATCACATTCTGTATTATTTTATTATGTGTATACAATTTACTGTGCTGATTTATTATGTTTATTGTATTTACTTTGAACCCTTTGTACTGGGCCCCAGGGAAGAACAGTCTTTGACTGACTGGGTTACCCCAAAATAAATATATTTTAATAAATAAATAAATACAGTCCTCAATTTTCCGTAATGATTCTCTTCAGCATGCCTCGAATTATCAATACATTTACTCCGAAGTTGTCTAAAATATGGCCAAACAGGTGCTTTCTTTTTCGCTCTTTTATGCAAACGCTCGAGTTTGCGTTTTTCACAGCGAAGTTCATTAGTGTACCAGGGCTCATCGTCCGGCCGTACAGTTACGTTTTTGTTCGGGGTTTTACTTGCATGCAGCAGCCAGGAAGGTATCAGTCCACGCTGTACACACATCATCACTATTACCAAGCGCAAAGCAGTTTTCCCAGTTTTTCTCTGAATATTTAATTAGCTTTACTATAATCCCAAACTTGTCCACTGTAATTGGAGTTTTTTCCGTTGAAAAAGAAGATTTGCACTTACAGGGCAGTGATCGTAGTTTGCTAACGGAGTAGGAACATCTGTACATCGAACAAAATTTGGAATGTTAGAGACGATTTGGTCTAAACGTGATGAAGTTCTTTCAGTTATCCTAGTAGGTTGATCAATATGTATTGCTAAAAAGTTAATATTACAAAAAAAAAAATAATAACTTTCTACCATGATTGGTATTGGGATCAGCATTACGATCGTCCATTAGAATAATTTTGTCCATATCTGGGGTCTTTGGTTATGTTATATGCAGGCTTAAAGTTGATATTTCTATAAAGAAGAAGTTTGTCAGATCTGAATAATGCAGTGTCCAGTGTTTTTGGCTTCGTGGTTAGTAAGACTTTTTGGTGTAGAAAAACACGTAGTGTGATTTATATACTCTCATAATCTAGGAAGTTGTGCACAAAATTGTAAGAAAAAAAGAAATAACAGGGTCGTGATTTGGCTGTGTTTTAGGATAAGTAAGTCTCTTTGGCAATTAAGTATTCCGGTAGTGCGTTGGCCTTGCTCGTCAGAAGCTGTGTCTGCGTCCACATTTGTGCAGCTGAGCAAGGAAGTGCTGGATTATTGGTACAAAACCTTTCTGCTGCCTGAGAATCGTCAGACAGCACAGGGTCTGAGGCTGGGTAGTTGTATTGCTTTAGAACAATAGAGTAATTATCCTGAGAATTAGAAGCTGTGTTTTTTAATCTTTAACACTTTTGTGGTTTTGCCAGGTGAGTAGAAGTCGATTTTGTGAATGTTTGTATGTGTGGATTTCCTATTTTCTATGTCTTCTATTAGTCTGTTTATTAAGGGTGAGTGTTCTGCGTGCTGGCCTTGGGTGTAAGCTTGTGAAGTAGCTTAGTGTTCAATAGTCAACCAACCACAAACACATTGTACTGATGGTGTTCCCAGGTTAATAAATTTGGTTCACATTAACCATGTCACCACTTTCCCGGCCTCCACAGATTAAGCAAGTGACTTAGCTGTGCTAAAAGTCCCCCCCCCCGTAAAGAAAGGTGCGACACTTGATCAATTGATGTTTGCAGATCATCCCCAAAAAGATACTAATGTGCTGGGAGACCGACAGACATGCAACTTCTACAAGAAACGTATTATTGTGTAAACGCACCTCAATCCAAAACATTTCCAACTTAGCATCTTCAAGATCACTACGACGTTTGATGACTAAAGACGGTGATGCATATCAGGCCACACTTCCTCCGGCACCAGCAGTTCTATCAAGCCTAAGAATTAGGCGAAAGCCTGGGATAATTCACTGTCAGAAGTAGTATTGGATTAAAAAAATATTTCAGTCAATACAATGATATCAAATGAATTGGCCAAAGACGTTTTAATAGAACGCAGTTTATCTGTTGATAAACCACGAATATTTGCATGGCAAATTTTTAAATCTGCATATGAATCTGCTGGGCCTGGGTTAGACTGTATATCGCCCGACATGAGTAAAAGTATCGCCCAACACAACATAAGTAATCGATGATATCGCCAATTACTATATGCATCATAAAACAATATGCCAGTTGGCCGATGTTTCTTTTGGGGCGACTATAACAAACACCCCTACGTCTGATAATGACTAGGGCAAATATCCATAAATAAGATACGATACAACATAATAAACCTAACTGTGGTATGATCACCATGCATGACATTCCGATATGGAAACTTAAGTGTAAGGGTATATCCATACTATTGATCAAAATATTTTGGATGCCGTTCAAAAGTGATATATAAACTGCCAAAATAAGAAACCCCATATAACGTGGGTAGTATATCTATAGCAGCGAGTTAACATAATTGTGATCAAATATAAACTAACGCATGCGTAAAACCTCTCCAAGCTGAAAGGTGGGCATTCCATGTACAAATCTGAACCAACAATTCGAATTAAAGTGACTTGATAAGAGAAATGTTGGTGTTAAAAATAGTAACCTGTTACATAGAATTCTATACAATTTCACAGGTAGAATAGTACCCACATAAGTCCGACAAAGGGAGAAAACTGTCATTAGAACAGGTGCATGACAATACAATACTTCATACACCCTGTGAAAATATGTTAAGCATGCTATGCATATATCTTCAAATCAAATAGTTCCATAAATTTGAAGGTCAGATACCCCTGGAAAAACACAAAACAATGAACACATAAAAAGCATAAATGTAATAAGCTCGTAGAACTTAGGAAAGAATTTCAGAATGTAACAAAAATGAACACTACACAGAAAAACGTTCATAGTAGCAAAATATGACAATAAGTGCCAATCAGCGGGAAAAACCTGGGTTGATGTCAGCATAGAGCGACACGTACACGAGGACTGGGTAAAGTTGATTGGAACTGACCGTCATTGAGATGATACCATTGTAAGTACCCTCATAGATATTTCATCAAATTAAAGTGAAGTTCAAGGTAAAGAAAATACATGTCCGTAAAGTCATTCAAATATTAAGCATATAATATAAAAACATAGTACATGTATTAGGCACAATAGGATTTTGCATGACCCTGTACATGCTAAATTTGCTTGGATGAAAATTATAACAGATCGATAGGAAATTTGTTGGGCATCTCCCTCAGCTGCCAGTATATGCAAACGTTTGAACAGAGACAAAACGTGTACATCACCGACACGCAGCCGGGTAAAGCAAGACAAAAAATACCGTTCAAAGAACGCAGTACCCTTCGGCCGCCTCCAAACTCTTTTGCTGAAAAGTGAGGTGAAAAACACTTCCCAACTGCCATATACCTATCTTTGGGGCATGTAATCGAATAACCCCCGGCAATTTATCAGGGGATACCGAAATATAGGTATATGACACAACCAGCGTTAACGTATATCCATTGTAGGGCAATGGCTTCATTCAGGTAACTACAGCAAAACTCAGAAGTCGGATTCCATGTAGCCTCTATTTTGGTTTGGTGCCATTCTAGAAACATGCAAGCATTATGTAAGAAAAACCCTGTGACCTGGAAAACTGTCTTCAAACTAATTGCAGGCCTTAGAGAGGTGGAAAAGCATGCGGTGCTTGTGATACATGTGTGTGATGTTTATTAAAACTGACTTTAAAACTTTCTTACCTACACAAATACTACTATTGTACACTTGACCTTTGACCTCAAAAACATTAGGTCAAATATAGAGGTATAACCTTGACTTTCAATTGCCTTCTAGATCACCCTATGTTGCTTCTTTTGTTTCAAGATTTAGATTTCTAGATGCACAATGTCACTCAGCAAACTTGTGACCTTTGTGTGACCTTGAGAATTAGGTCAAGGTCAACTATGCTTGCACAAAATGTAGGCCATATAGGAGTGTTCTATCATGTGCAATTTGAAAGTCCTGTCTAAAAAATTTCTGATGTTATAGTGGGTAAACAAAATTTCAATGAATTGGTGACTGTAACCTAGATACTTGACCTAGTGACCTACTTTTGATTCATGACACATTCTTTGGTTGTGATACATGTGTGTAAATAAAATTCCATGTAACTGACTTAAAAACTTCCTTACTTATGCCAATACCACCATTGTGCACTTAACCTTTGACCTCAAAAAGTAGGTCAAATATAAAGTTATGACCTCAATTTTCGATAGGCTTCTAGATCACTCAATGAAGCTTCTTGTGTGTAAGATTTAGATTGTTAAATGCAGGCTTTCAATAGTTAGAGCGGTAACGTTGCTTAGCACATGTGACCACTGTGTGATACATGTGTGTAAATAAAATTCCATGTAACTGACTTAAAAACTTCCTTACTTATACCAATACCACCACTGTGCACTTAACCTTTGACCTCAAAAAGTAGGTCAAATATAAAGCTATGACCTCAATTTTCGATAGGCTTCTAGATCACTCAATGAAGCTTCTTGTGTGTAAGATTTAGATTGCTAAATGCAGGCTTTCAATAGTTAGAGCGGTAACGTTGCTTAGCACATGTGACCACTGTGTGACCTTGAGAATTAGGTCAAGGTTAACTATGCTTGCACACAAAGTAGGCCATATAGGAGTGTATTATCATGTGCAATCTGAAAGTCCTGTCTCACAAATTTCTGAAGTTATGGTGGTAAAACCATGGGACGGACGGACAGACGGACGGCGCAGGGTACGACAATACCCGTCGGCCTCATAAGGCCGAAGGGTAAAAAATGGGCCCCGCACTGCCAAACAGCGCTACACGTGCATGTAAATATACATGCACACATACGTAGAGAACCCATACCACTACACCAGTCGCAGCTTGTATTCCGTTACTGGCGACCGAACAAATGACGTCATAGTTGAGGACACGAACTGTATGTCACAATGGTCTAAACACTTTTCTATCAGTCAACTATTGAAATATTCAAGCAAAATTTCGTCGAGTTAGTTAAAGGCGTACACGTCACACAGATTTTGAAGTCCTCAACATATTAACATATTATTGTAACGAATAGCCACTATATATCTGGTCTCATGAATGTCATACCTCAACTTTGTTCTGTATACTTTGTCACCACATCATGTCTTTTGAACATTTACTATTCTTCTAATATCTCGATGTACAAGAGCAATTAATATAAGAGAAACCCTGTTTTCCAATTGTTCAATAAAATATATTTAAATCAAAGGTTGGGACAGGGGGTCTCTCTGAAAGAATTCAAGTACGTCAGCCGGACATACAAACTAATAGAAATGAATGTCAGTATAATAAAACTAAAACACATTTCATTGAAAACCAAGTAAAAGTCCGTGTTCTTAGAGTATGTTTGAGCATTAAAATTCTCGATTTTCTTAACCAACGTTCCGTCTTTTTCTGTCTCAAAATTGTGACATGATGAAAACGTACGAAATTAAAGTACAAGACTTCCACGACAGACCATTTTAATAATCCAAACATGCAAGAATCGAATCTCCTATCTGATTGTCCCTGGGGCTGTGATGCAGGTCTCCCACATGTGCAAGTTGATTCCACAAGACGCTACAATATAATATGGAATCCGTTACCGAGTGATTTGTTTCTTCTGAAAATGTGAAAAGAAGTGTACTCAAAGTTTAAAATGATATGCGAGCAGATGGGGTAGGGGATGAAGAAATACAACAAGGCGTGCAGACGTCCCTGCATAATGCAAAAAAAAAAAAAATGTACATTCCCTACATTAGTTATATGTACGTCTGTACGACATTTTATGCATGTGTTTATTACATGCCTATGTTTTCTCTCTCACACACACACACGTGTGTGTGTGTTACTGTTTGTGCAAAAACCGGTGGAAAGATGTAAAATGCAAATAAGGTTTCAATTTTAAGAATATAAGTTAATCAGCATTTTGAAGACATGTATCAAGTCAAGGCACATTAAGCAGCTGTGTGCTGGCTTCAGGTGTGCCCGCACCAGACAAAACGCCACCTGTCGCGAGTGGGAAACACCAACTGATAAAAATGGCGTACATGTATCATGATATCAAGCCGCCTTCTGCAGCAGCGTGAGCATGGCCACGCCCGCGAATACCAACACTAGAATGTTTGCCCTCCATTTTGTATTGTAGCCTAACAAAGACCTGGAAGCATAAGAACATTTTTTTTCTAAATTAATATGCTCAATAAGCTATTGTAAGAAACTCGTTTAGATATGAAAATGCATAATACACAATTTATTCTGATGCTTAATTTCCAATGCACTGTTAAGCAATGTGTAAGGTGATCTGCGAAATTAATTGAACAGATCACGCGATGAAACATATGCATATATAGCCTATTTTATATATATATATATATATAATTTATACTACCTGAACATGTCCGTCAGTAGTTGAAACCATTATGAACTTATGGCACACCCAATTAACGCCTTTCTTGAGGGCTCAGTCCCATGCAGACCGTTGCGGTAAAGAAAAAAAAAATAGCAACAGATTGGTACCAATTCTCCCTTCAATGAAAATAACCAATGTTAGTCATTTATGTATATACTTTTCAGCCTGCTATGATCGAGCAACTGACTTTTCCTGTTCATTCTGGAAGGCTCTTAGTGGCTGCTTAGAGGGTAATTTCCTGTACAACTTCACCGTCACGTATTGCCGGAAGAAATGCAAGTAAGTTTTACAATCAGTTGCCTTCATGGCAAGGCATTTTTGTTCGAAAACATGCTAGGAAGTTTTGCAATCAGTTGCCTGCATGACAAGACATTTTTGGTCGCTATCTTTTGGACTCCGCGTGCATTGAGCACCCATAGATAAACTACTATTGAAGGATCAAGCAGCAAGAGATGGGGCCAGTTAAATGATAGGAAGAAAAGAAAACCGAAACTGCACATACACGTAGGAGAAGGAATTTAAAAAGAAGACAGTCCTTAAATCAAGTGTGGCCTGTGTTAAAAAATGTGTGTTTGTTCTGGACGTATAGGGATAGGCCTACATATATGCAGTCCAGAAATATTTCTGTCCAAGACAGACTCTCTCTCTCTCTCTCTCTCTCTCTCTCTCTCTCTCTCTCTCTCTCTCTGTCACACACACACACACACACACACACACACACACATTCAAATTGTTATCATGTGGTAGTTGCATTTCCATAAAATCAACGTACTGATCTACTGGCCAGTTTCAAAAGTTAGTATGTGCTGGTCATATTCTTTCAATGTTTTTCGCCCTCATCCACCAGAGGTCGCCGCCACTCTGTCTTATTTTTATGCGACAGGCAAATCGCTGGCGACGAGATATTGCCCCAAAGCCAAAAAATGTGTGTGTGTGTGTGTGTGTGTGTGTGTGTGTGTGTGTGTGTTTGCACTCGACAGCTTACCCCAGCGCACATCCCCATACATGCCTAAATCTTATTCAAATATTGACATAAGTTTTTAACGGGACATGAGTTGGTGAGTGGATAAATAAAAAAGGTACTATCTCAGAGGTTCAGTGGCGGAAAAATTAAAATTAGGATATATATAAAATTACAAATTAGTAAAACACAATATAAATATTCAATAAAATGTAAAGTCAAGGTAATGCGCAGCAAAAATGCTGTTGCTGGTTGATATACATACAATAAACTTGATATGATACAACTAGTTATTATTCACTATTAACACAACATGGAATTAGGACCGTGTCAATGATCGTGCAGTTCAGTACCGCCCTCTACAAGCAACATAAGGAATTATTGTTTGCATGTTCAGTTCCAAATCGGACGATCGCAGCCAACACAAGAAATACTGAATCACACGATAATCACTTGATAACACACTCGCCGAGATACAGAGAAATTGAAAAAAAAAATGCTGGAAATACATGGAAAATTACTTCGGAGTTTCGAAATTATTGAAACGTTTCGGTCATTAATCAGCTCGCAAATAAGCTTTTACCTTATATTAACCAATAAGTCATCTCGGCATATGCAAATGCTGCCAGAAAAAACATAGACGCAAATTCATACCACAGAAATGGAATTATGGCTGTCAATGTATCTTTTGTAAATGTAGATCATGACATGTACGATTCAACATCAAAGATCGAAGAAAATTAGATGTATACATTCAATATGTATCAGTCTAAGAGTTAGGTGGAAACCAAAAGTAGATATCTACAGTTGTTCTCCTATCTCACAGGCAACGAATAATTGCCAAGAAACTTATGATGCTGCCAATGCTATTAACATGTATTACTAAGTTACAATGAAACAGTGGTAAGCATGATTTGGAAAGGATTGGGCGTAACCAAAACTCCTATGTGGGAAGGGAAACTATGCACATGTATGAGACCACACAAAAATACCTTGAGCATATCGTTGAATCTAAAATTGAAAACAAAGGCGGTATTATGTGAGCAGCTTTATAAAGAAATCTACCATGCAGTGGCCTGAAGTATATTATGAAACAGCATTGACAGGTTGATTTTTTTCTACTTTCTTATCCATGATAAATTTGACACTAACACATTCCATGCGGGAGTCCCCGGACGGCAGTCAATGTACGGATATTCGTGGAATAAAGAGGACTGAGATGCACCGAATGACTACAGCCGGATTAAATGTATAATAGATTTACGAACGCTTAGTAAATACGTACACGCAGAGATTGTGTTAAAACGGATACAGTAAACACATTAAATAAACAAACAAAACCAGGAAGTCTAAAAGGTTAGTGTGTTGCGCAGCAAGGCTCGCCACAATGCCTATGGACCTGAACGTTGATGAATTGTAATTACCAGTTGACCAAGTGGGCTGTCATTACTGGGCAATAAATCTAGATTTCTCTTTGATAAAGTAGGTATGCGAGCCTGGGGTGTAGGAGGACTAGGTGCTGCACAACTTCTGTTGCTGTAGCAGTTCCGCCCGCGGCGCTCTAGATGTAAATATTGTTATGATTTCAACGACAAGGTGTTGTGTATTGGTCGCGTGCACGTGCCTGCACGTGGTCGCTCAAGGCTGTATAATTGCCAATTAAATTGGTATTTCATATTTTGTTCTAGCCAAATGACGAAATGTTCGCGGTTAGAAATACGTACGTTTCATAATGAACTGCCTTTCCAATGCGAAGAAGCTGCCGATTCCAGACGGGACTGGAATGCAGCGAGAAATGTCAGACCGTATTTACAACTTAACTAGGTCATGTTTGAAATGCTGTGTTCCCTGTTTGAAGTTACTCTGCGAACGGTTCGTTACATGCCTTAACCTTATGAAGTGATACATAGAGGACACTTCAACAGTCAAACGAATTTCAGGTTTCACTTCCGTCTCTCTCAGATAGGTTAAAACATGAGTCATAAGTGACATTTTACTAAATATTCTCTTGAAAAGTAGTGAGGATCTGTCAGACACTGATAATGAATTCATCTTTGAGGCTGTTCAGACATTCTTGTCAGAATCTAGACGTTTTATTTACTAATTTGGTATATGGTCTAATTATAAGTCTCTATTATTTGGCATAAATTGTATTATTCGTGTACAAGCCGTGTATCTAGTCTTCTGTTCTCGTCCAGTGTGTATTGTATGTATTCCTGTGCGTCCTTTTATGTACTGGAGAGCCTCCAGATTAGACTTTGTATACTATTAGGCAATCCAGAGGAAAAAATACATTTATAATAATAATAAGTCAACTTGCGCGCGCGCGCGCGCGCGAGAGAGAGAGAGAGAGAGAGAGAGAGAGAGAGAGAGAGAGAGAGAGGTGGGAGGGGGTGATTTTCCCGAAAACAAATGAAATGAAATTTATCAATAAATAAACTCACCAAGTTATTGAAACTTTAAAGTGCTGATGGGCAAGGGGTAGTGCACGTAACGAGTGACCAGCCTGTACAGAGGTTTGTGTGACGACTTAGCCGTTATGTACAAAGCCGTGCCCAATTGTCGGACGCACCCGATTCTCGGAAATCGACGATAATTTTGCCACAAGATGTGTAAAAAAAAATAATTTAATAAGCACAAATAGACTGTTGTACGATCGAAGACAAGTTGACCATTTTTAAAATTTGCAAATTTTTAGACGCAATGTCAGCTTTTAGATAGAAAATGTCCATTATAATCGGCAAGTGTTATTCAACACCCATGCAACGAAGTTTGCAAAATAAAGTTGTAAATCCAACCTGTGTGTTAAAATACAGAGGTTCTCACCTCAAGGGCTGGAGTAGAATTTCCAGCAGAGGGTGAACAAAAATAACGTGGAGCCAAATACCTTCCCGTGTCCGAGATTTCGGCACACCTGACTTCCTGCTCATGACAGGATTTTCTTGGTCATCTGTTGTAAAATGTGTGCGCGTTCATAATCCAAAGAGTGTGATTTGACAAGGAACAAACGCAAACAATCCACAGTGTTTGGTCTTTTAACCATCACTGCCAAACAACATCAGTAAATGTAATTTAGTTCTTACTCTGGCAATCAACGCAAGCGGTTAGCTGTGAGACTATTGGGCAACCCATTAGGCCTATGCATGTATTGGAAAATTTCAAATTTGAATGACGTATGATGGTAACTTAGGAATTCCATTGCGTGGGGCATGGGTCATGTGATTGGGATTTTAAAAAATGTTTGTGTGATGTGTCCTAGGTAGGTCTATGTCCAGCGGTCCTCCTTAAGAGCAGCCAGCAATACCGCTTTTGCTTGCATATGTATAGGCTATGCTTTGAAGTCAAAAGACACCAACAATACTATTTGTAACGTTAGGTTCCTGGGAATGCCCAAGAAACTTTAAACCTCCATTGGGCCAGTCACTTATTTCACATAGGCATAGGACTGTGACTTGTAAGGTCATGAACTTTCTGGGCTGTTCAATCGTGTATTGAAGTAGGCTATGCTATTCTACTCCCAATTCTGACCAAGTTTGAAAGGCCTACATTTATGATATAGGCCCTGTGATATTAATATAGTGGGAACGCAGGTAATTTTTTTTCTGTTCAAACTTGCATTTTAGCAAACAAATGCATGTTCATAAATTTTCATTTATCAGTTGTCTTAACAAAATGATATGCACCACAACAGGAGGGAAGTCTTTCATACATGAATCAAGTTGCTAGCCAACTCCTTTCTAGTTAAGGGGTGAACTGTTTACTGTTACCCTCGACCAACGCCGATTTATTAATCATGCCAGGTACAATATTTTCTTCTTTTTTCATCTTGTTTCTGGAAGTATTTGTCGAGCATCAATTAAAAATTTAATGGGAAGCCTGTGCTCACCCAAAGTTTACTCTTTGATTGGGGAAAATGCGAAAGGAAGCCATAGCCGAATTGGTGTATAACTATCGGGCCCAAATAAAACAAGTGACACATATTCGTAAAAAGTTAGGCCTAAGTACCAAGAAAGCGGGCCACACATATTGCGCAACGACCAAGAATATCGATTCTTGACTTAAATTCTTGAGCAGGTCATGAATAAGGTTAGGCATTTTGGGGTACTGGTTAGGTGCACAACAGATAATACTCCGTAACAGGTCATCCTAAGACTGTAGCTAAGCCTTTGGTCTATGTCATGTGTCAACCTCTTCGAGAATGCGCGAAGGAAAGATTTTGATCAGTAGCATTTCATGCGAAAACAAACAGAGAAACAGACAAGCGAACTTCGAAAAAAGAAAAAAAAAAGAAAGCGAACAGCGCATGGAACCTAATAGCCAAACTTGAAGCAAGTATAATCTAGGAGTCATGGCGGGTTGACATGGTTTCAGCTATAATCAAACGTGTCGCCTTCGAACATTTCCAATGTAGGCCTTGTCGTGCAAACATGCCGCACAAGATGTACCAGGTCTGACATTAATGTAATGCACAGATAATAAACTGGACAGCAAGTGGCAAATGACATGAACGCTGTCTCTTGTGTCAAGGAAAGGTCGAGGTAGAAATTTTAGACGGGCCGCAAGTGGGGCACATGCACGGTGTTACTGAGTACAGTAAGTGTGCATATGATTTCAATGTGAACATGTCGACCCACGCAACGACCCTTTCATAAACTTGGGCCGTGACCTGTGGCTATATCATTCGAACATCTTAGTTTCCTTCTTATGTTTTTTTTTCTTTTTTCGGTTATCTATTTTTATTTAATAATTATCAAACGTTAATAATGCACAGGGCCTACATTTCCGAATGACACAAGGCATTTATAACCTTCCAGCTATTCACAATAGACGTATAAAACCACTTCCATTTAAAATCATTTTGACTGTTGCAGGCAAAGAAGGAGGATAGGCATGAGCGTTTACATAGGATACATGTACTGAGTGATATACATCCTAGTTTTTTTTGTGCCAGCCATATGGAAGTTAACTAAGTATGCCTTCGTATGCCTACATAGGCCTAGCCTAATAGGTAATATACACCTATAGATAAATGCAGCGAATAGACAAATACATCAAAATGATATGATTACACTGCATTCAGGGTAGGCTAAGTTCCACATGGCCTCTATTTGCAAAAGCTTTTTTTGTGTCGTGTCGTATGGGGAAGCCAGGCGTTATGAACACAAACTTTCCCTGTTCGCTGAAACTGTCAAATTGATCAGAAATCCTTCAGATACTTGAGATGACATATTTCAATCCAATTTATGTCATTTTTTTTTTGACATTTCAAGCAGAATTTATTTCGAATCTTAGCATTTTAATGGTTAGGCATATATATTCTTTTTTCATATGGAAGGTATAATTTATGTTTACTGCGCGTCATACGATTCAGGTAATCTATGATTTGATGGACACAGTTTCCTGAAGTTTCTTCCGAAGTCAGAATTTTGGATTGAATCTAAATATTTGGCACTTCCAGCACATGCTGAATTCATTCAGGAGCTCAACACATGGTGATTCTTCACTTGATGACTTACTCTCGTCAATTTGTGCGGAATGTTATCTCTTTTTTTAAGATAGCAAAACTTATAAACTTTGCATGTTTTGAGATAATTTGTTCCCTGGTGTTGGAATTCCTCTGTCACAAAACATCATTTAGGAAATAATTATATGACGATTTTCTCTGTGTTATGGACTGTGGTACTACCTGAATGCTCTTTTCAAAACGTTTGCGGGAAAAGAAGGAAACAAAACAAACAAACACCCCTCCCCCCAAAAAGAATGAAAAAGAAAAAAATCTATCAAGTTCAAATAGACATAGTATATTTACAGCCATTATGGTATACTTATAGCACCTGCTTGCACATCTTGACTTGTAGTTACTCATTCACTTTGGTAAAGTCAGATTGCATGTGAATTAATTCAAACATATCATTATCATGAGATTTGTGACGTGAATCCCAAACCTCACTTCGATTTTATCAAATTTGGTCACAAACTGTGTCAAAAACTTTGGCAAGGCCCACACAGAAGAACAATTAAAATGATTCAAGTCTTGTCGAAGGTGGCAAAAGACTTCGGAGTATACCTGTGTGGCTAATCTTTTGATTGCGGTTGCAATTACCTGAGGACGTGAGTATAGTATCGAAGTACCCCAATGTTAGATGCTATTTGTATGAATGCTTCATTGATCAAACGTTTTAAATACATCAAGCAAATTATATATAATAATTTGAGTACACCTGTATATAGACAGCATGAGTTTTAAAACCGTTCACTGCGAGCCTTTGTTATCCCTAACTAAGGAACTGACCAATGAGAGTGCAGGAACCGGAGGTCATAGTAGGAGTACTACGACCTCCTAGAGAAAAGTTACCGAATATTTGACCAAATCAAACTTACAACTCAAGAACAAAATATAAGAATCAACCAGGCCTTGAATCAGTATAACAAACATCAAATCATGGCCATTTATATAAGCTTATGGGGCAAATAACTAATTTATGACTGGGGCCTTTCGTTGCGCTTTTATCGTTCCACAAGACAATTGAAGGTTTGTGCCGCTACATGCCCGAGAAGGATGTATCTTTTAGTCCATCAAATTTGGTGTAGAAATGTGCATCACAGAATTTTAAGCGTTCATTAGAACCTGGTAGGATTAGCGGCACGTGCCTTCCCAGATGGAATTTCATGAGCATTGTGTGTGTGTGTGTGTGTGTGTTTTTAACTGGTAATTCTTTACGCCTTATGTTACTTGTCAAGATGCAAGTTTTGACAGTGATTTTGAGTATTTCTGTTTGATGTTTTTCTTTATTTGTGCTTGTATCGTGTCTCTGTATGTTTTGCAAAATATTGCAAATGTAATTGTAATGCAGCTAATAAAGTTCATTTCATTTCATTTCATTTCATTTCATGATAGAGACTTCAAACTGCGGAGTCATTGCTTCACAGAAAACACGATATGATTTAGCCACGGAACTATAAACAAGAATAGGTCCATGATTTAGCAATGACGGGAAAATGCCTTACATTTAACTGCAACATCTGTATTTTGACATGAACATTGGCACTGATGGTTTCATTTTCATACCGTAGAGTTACCGAATTCTTGCCTGCATAAAATATTACGCTTGTCATCATGTTTTGGTGAGTTCCATGGCTTTTTTGAAACCGTCCTTAAGCTTTCTGCTTGCATTTGCACTCGTTCGGTTTTGGAGTTTCTTCAGTCAATTGACCTCACTGTTAGTGCAGAAAGAATCTCTTTACATTTTAACATCAACTGGGATGAAAATTATTTCCAAAATTTAAAACTATAAACAAGTTTCTAATGTTTAATTGCAAATTTAAGTGATTTTTGCAAACATTCTGTAGCCATGGTAACCAACTGTTGACACTTAGTATCTCAAACTGGTTTCTTATGAAACGCTTGTATAGTAGGTATGCTGATGCAAAGTTGTGAAATGGTACCAGGTATGTGCATAAAGTTATGGTTTACAAGGTTCTTTCCCCTTTATTTCATTAAAACTTAATTTCGTTGCCATGGTAACCAATATAAATACAAATTGACCGTGAAATTGATAGTACACTCTACCTAACTTTAAACTTCACGGTCTTAACTTTTGATTGATCCCAAATCCAACCGGGTATTTTTCTGGTTGAACGAAAACTGCTCTGGTATGCCGTGTTTGTTTACGTTCGATCGTCGCAGTTATTCCAAGTCACATGTGACGTGTGATCAAGCATCTTTGGTCATTTGATCTACAGTGAGGTACTACTTTTGAATTTCACTCTAGAAAATGACAATTCACCATCAAACATGCAATGAAAAGAACAAGGGTCCCAGGATTGACCCGTGGGACACTCCAGTGGCCTTATAGGTAACCAACCGGAGCATGCATCATCAAATTGAACGTAGAGAGTTCTACTTGTTAGGTAACTCTTAAACCGATGTAGTGAAATGGCACGTATGACATAGTGCTTTAATTTTTGAAGAAGGGCGTTATGATTTAAGGTGTCGAATGACTTTGATAGATTCAAATATTTATCCAGTAATTATAGCTGTATCAGTAATTAAAAAAACAGGAAAATATGGACTGGATGACATCCTGATCCATATCACCCGAGTAGATATCCATGTCGTCCTAGTAAAACTTGGGTACTATTTTAAGAGTGTGCTTGTCAATTTCAATTTTTTTCAGAAATAAAAACATTTACATTTATACATGATCTATTTTATTAGCTTTTACAATACAGCAATAAAAGACAAAAAAAAAAAAAAAAACAAAAAAAAAAAAAAACACCTGAACTCGATTACCATGGCTTGCAGTATTGTATATTTGGGTAGTTTTATTATCATACTTATCAGTAACTCGCCTTTATCAAGATGGTGATCATCCAGATGTAGCACTCTGGATAATATGCAAATAAACATCAATGCAAGACATTAATATACAAGGGAGACATACAATACATTGGGGAAGTGTTTGCAGCTGATTTTTGTGTATTTGCTGTAAAAGCAATACACTCATCAACGCCGTTACTTCAGTTATGCTTGAATGGAGTAAATTCAGAAGGTTATCAAACTTGTGAAAATTGAAAACACGTTCCGGTTAATTTACGAAAGTAGATCTATTGTAGTTAGAAATCATGTAGGCTTTATATGGTGTACACTTTTCGAAATTTAGATTTTGTGCGCAGCACAGCAATGACAATGCCATTATTTCCTTCATTAAAGTTCAGTTTTACTTGTTCCAACACCTTGTGTCGTCATTATACAGCCTATGAATACCCAAAGAGCTCGAGCTTCATGAGAGTAATTAACCGAGTAATTTCAAGCTAATAGGCCGAAATGACGCAGATCTGAATCATAACCTTGCCCACTTTCTGCACATTGAGTGGAAGAAGGTTAAGTTTTGATTGGCTCATATTTACTATTATCATAAGCAATCACAAAAGTGCTAATGTTGCTTACTTAGGTGAGACATCGCAACCTCCGGAAGAATCAAGAAAGCAGACAGGATACACTGCACATGGATGCAGCAACCCGTGTCAGTGTCTTGACAGTAACATTATTTTTGACCGTTTGCTGTGCTCGATGGTCACGACCCTTTAATTAAATGTTACATGGCCTTGCTATAGTGAGTTTGTTCTACAGACCCGTGCTACCTGCTACTTACATGATATGTATTTCTTTTCTTTATTAAAAGACTAGAAATGGGTAAAATCAATGTTAGGATATTTTGGACCACACAGGAGCCTCTGGGCTTTGAATCATATGACCTGTGGGCTTTTGGGCTGCTTGAATACCTATATGCTTCCAGCGTAGTTATTTTCAGACAATCTCATCAATATACATTAAGGCACGTGTTGCCCATGGGCATGTCTCGATGAAAGACTGAAGCAACATTTGTCAGCCCACGGGGCTTTTAAATGGAACCTGGAAATGGAAATTCCATAATCAGAAAAAAGAGGAACAAACACAACCACAGTTCCGCACATATATTCTAAGCGGGAATTGTTAGTTGAATATGATATTTACCTGCTGTGCAGACCTACTTGGTTCAGGGCTTGCGAACGCCGTATGCTTGACCAGCAGGCCCGTACTAATTGGCTAATTGTCCACCCTGATAATTTTCAATGAGGACTGCATTTACAAGAATAATGCATCCTGACTGCACTAGATCAAGGACAGCAGCGTCTGATTGATATTCCACTCAGGTTCCGTGATACAGCATGATAGACTTTTAAACAGATAAGAACTTTGAATTGAATGGACTGTCGCATTCGCGTTCAGAAACTGTTTTTGGATATTTGCTTGTACAATATGGAAAAAGAAATCAAATACAATACTTATGTAATTATAGCAATGATGTTGAAAATATGAGCTGATAAATTTAACTTGATAAAAATGAACTGCACCAAGCCAAATGACAAACTTTTCTACGAACCGTATTTATTATGCATTCATGGTGGCAGGCTACATCTATTGAAACTTCTGATTGTCTGAATCGTTGTATGTGGCATATTCCATTGCAAACAATGGTTTACTTATGGTTGCAAAGCAAATCGCCCCATCTAACTTGTCAAGTTACCTTTTCATAAACTTTAAAGCTTTTATTATCATAATGCACCACACAATGAAATTTTAAGTCTAAAAAGAGTTTCATTTTCGTGCTATTGAATTTTTTATTAAATATTGTGGGTGAAAAATGAAAACTTCTTCAACTCTCTGGTCAACAACTTTTATCACAGCGATCAGCGCGAATCGAAGTTGATATTCCCTAGGAAAATGTTTCGCCAATAATTCTTCACTTTTTCACCGTCCTACCAAAGGTTTCATCAAGAACCTGGCCTTCTCTTCTTTATTTCATTCACTGTGTCTATACGCACAAGATTTCCGTTCTTTCCTATGGTTCAACCCCTGTTTTCGGGGCCCGAAGCATGTCAAATGATTTACTTTAAATAACGTGTGCAAGTAACTTAGTACATGTATTGCTATACAATAAATTTGAGTAAAGTTCAAGTGATATAATGGATTAGACTATCCTGTTTCTGCTTAGAGGAATTTATCAGGCAGCTTGTAGGTTCGTTTGAAACATTATTATAGTTGTAGCAGGGATGACTTCAGCCAGTGATAAACAAAAAGGTAAATCCGATTGCATGAAACATTTTATTTGTTAAAACAGTGGGGATGGAAAGGGGCAATGTGCATATGTGGGCTCTTTGGCCCAAAATTGTAGTAAATACGTCACTGCAACATATGTCCCGGCGTTTGCGCATCATCAAAATTCCATGATGTGTATGGGTAAGTTAAAATGACTTTGAGGTGGATTCACGTCAAAAGAAAGCAGACAAAGGAGACAAAAAGGAAACACACACACACACACACACACACACACACACACACACACACACACACACATAGTAGCAGAATGTCCAATTAAGACCAATAATTGACGGTCACATTTTATCCTTAATAATTTTTTTTATTTAGACAATTTTAAGTCCCTCAGAATGTGAGCTATTTCACTGTATATATGTATATATATATATATATATATATATATATATATATATATATATATATATATATATATATATATTTATATATGTATATGTATATATATATATATATATATATATATATATATATATATATATATATATATATATATATATACATTTATTTATATATGTACACATGTGTGTGTGTGAATATATTCATCACTTCCACACCTTTTTATGCAATTTGAAAAAGCCGCCCTTTTACTTTGCACGTTTTCTTGCCATCTACTCGAAAACATTTTGTGGGTCATTGATCGCAGTAAATATCATGTATATTTCCTCATAATATGTGCCTCGTACGCTTATGATAAAATAGTTTAATACGTTTTGCTGTGATTGAGTGGCAACTATTGATGTAGCAAATATTCTTTATTGCAGTTTTTGCAGTCCGTGATGTGTATATTTTGAGGCGCATGACACATCTTGCTGAAGTGCCTGATCAAGTCGACGTATCTACCACAAAGCTCAATGGAAGAATATGGCAAAGTATATTTAGAAATGTGTTTATGGGCTGAGTTTCTAATTTAATAATATATCTACGTGCCGAATGTTATCAATTTGTGCACGATGGATGTTTGTTTCCTCGGAAGGCTTCTCCGCCACGTGAATCTTCGATCAACTTGGTGGAACTGACCTCAAACGTTTGAACATAATCTATGTATATACATGTTATTATGTTACCATACATATATACATACATTTACATGTATCAATGTGTTTATATTGAAGCACAATGTCGTGCACAAATTAAATTATTTGGTGTTATTGCAATGATAATTACAATAGCTCTGCGCATGACTTGTAGATGTGCAGGCAGGTATTTCAAATGCTGCTAGATATCTATGACTGCAAGTAGACAACATGCATCTTGTACGCAGCCCCCCCCCTAAATATTTGCAAGAATTTTTTTTAGGTTGGCACAGCAAGTACACATGATAAGTACATGTGCACGAAAGTGGGAATTTCAGATGCGACAAGACATAACCTATTGGAGACAATCTTTGTTAGCTGAAGGGCCTGTCTGCAGACACGATGTTCTATGCACAACTATTCCTACGGTTCAGCATATATTTCTTTCAAACTTGGCACCATGTCTACTAACAATGTGTAGATGTGCAAGAAAGCAAAACTTCAGCTCACGACTAAGATATCTTTAATTGTAAAGTTATCTTTGACGGTCCACAGTTTGCATTTGTTGATCTGTACACACAATCGTGCGTGCGCAATTCTCCGGGTGTTTTTGCATTGATTTTTGTTCAAACTTGGTAAATCAACCACACATGGTATTTAGATATTCATGAAAGCGCAGTTTTCAGATGCGACAAAATTTCTTTCATTGCAAGCGAGTTTTGTTGCAGAGCCTTGTGTACGCAACTGCTGCGGCGCTTTCGGACGTATT
Organism: Hermodice carunculata; assembly: GCA_964020975.1. NCBI lineage: Eukaryota > Metazoa > Annelida > Polychaeta > Eunicida > Amphinomidae > Hermodice > Hermodice carunculata. The sequence goes on from OZ026630.1 coordinate 10,730,697, forward strand.
TCTTTCAAAGTTGGTACAGAAACTATGCATGATGGGTAAATTTTCATGAAAACATCAATTTTAGATGCAACTAGGTATCTCCGACTGTAAGGTCTGCTTTATTCCCTTCCGACCATCTTTCCGTCTCAGGACACAAAATTTTTAACGTTGTTGTGTATCTCCATTATGAACAAAGCTGTTCAGCTATAAACCTATGCAGCAAAATTTAGATTTCCCTGGGACATTTTTTCAACTATACTTAACGTGAAAACACTTGTGTTACTTTGGATAAACTTGGTAGCATTTTTCAAGAACTGTGGAACACAACTTTGCAGCAATGCTCCTGTTGGAAACCCTGACTCAATTTTTAAACATGCCCGGTATATGGTCTCCAAAAATATTATAGGTACAGGTAATTAATCCAACTTCGATTAATATGTTGGTAACACTGCACATTTTTGTAATTTACATGTGACCTCTAAAGGTCAAAGGTCAATGTCTTTTTCACATTTGAAATTTTCATCTAGCCATAACTCGGTCAATTTTCATCCAATTTTCACCATGTTGGACCCAACCTGTAGGTATTCCAACACTGCATATTTTTGTAATTTACATGCAATGCCTAAAGATCAAAGGTCAAGCTCATTCAGGCCTTTTCTAAATCTAGCCATAAACGTAATGGAATGTGAAGTACCAAAGGCTTTGAAGATTGTAACAGTCAAGATTCTGGGGCCCGCTTTGGTAATTGATACTTTTAGCCCAGATAAGAGAGCCTGGGTTTTATATCAGGCTACGGGCAGCATGCTTGTCTGTATGTGTGCCCCTGAGTAGCACACAGAATGCCGTGTGTGACTGCTTTTGTCATGTTTACACCAGACAGACAAGACGCAACTTAGAAAATTGGAACAACACATAATTAATTAATAGGGTAAGACAGAACAGATTCAACTGAAAGCCACAGGAAGCTGTAGTTTTCCTTGCAGTGAGGTTGCAAGGTGAGAAACCGTACAAGCCACAGGCAGCCAGGTCAGTGTTCAATGTAAACAAAGCATGCACAAATATGAATAGACTGACGTCTACAAGTTGTATCATGCTTAGAAGACTACTTGGTTCATGAGAATGAAATGGAAAAGAATGATAACATAGTCTGTGGTAGTTTATATATCATTCCATACTATCAAAAATATTGTCTTTCTTTCTTTCTTTCTTTCTTTCTTTCTTTCTTTCTTTCTTTCTTTCTTTCTTTCTTTTTTTCTTTCTTTCTTTCTTTCTTTCTTTCCAGACAAATTTGTCCGACATTTTATTTAAAAAGTATTACACGTCGAAACTCCAAACTTGGCAAAAATTATACTTCTATAGATGAAGTCTGGCCTATTTGTGATGAGAGGTCATGCTTTTCAAAATTATGCAAATGAAGGCTAATTAAAGTTTTAAATCTTCAATATCTTATATACTATAGTAGATGTGGTTCCGAGTGTATAGGAGTTTGATCATAGCAAGGTAAAGGCCATCTCAAATGTCATGTCACGGTCAAAGGTCAGTTTTAGGCCAAGATGTCATTTTTGAGGTTAAGGTTCACTTCGGGTAGAGATCATCTCAAGGTCAAAGGTCATTTCAAGGTCAAAGGCCACTTTCGATGGTGGTTTTCTTTAAGGCAATAACTTAGTCAATTTTTATCCAATTTTGATCATGTTTGGCTCAAATTGTAGCTGTTGCAACACTGCACATTTTGAAAATTACATGTGACCCCTAAAGGTCAAAGGTCAATGTCATCCAATTCTAATCATGTTGGACTTAAATTATGGGTATTGTAACATTGTACATTTTTGCAATTTACAAATGACCTGTAAAGGTTAAAGGTCAAAGTTTAAGGTTACTTGGACTTGGAAATATCCAGCCATAAGCTTAATGGAATTTGAAGTACCTAAGCACAAAAGTTGTACCATTTAATATTTACAGATTTTGAAGGCGCACAGACAGATTCGCTTTAAAGCAAATCTTCCTTTCTAGTTTTACTTTGTTTTTAATGATCTTCAACATCTGAACATCAACAATTGGTGTCATTCTATCATGAAGCAAATGACGCTCAACTGGTCCCCGCTCTCTCTCTCTCTCTCTCTCTCTCTCTCTCTCTCTCTCTCTCTCTCTCTCTCTCTCTCTCTCTCTCTCTCTCTCTGAACTATTAGTAAAACTATTTGCACAAAATCTATATAGCAGTCTGCGTTGAACAAATTTTCAAATGTAAATATAAAAATTCATCAAAAAAATTGGAATACATATTTCCCATAAAGGAGGACAAGTGGTGATTAAAACTCTATGTCTTCAATTTTCAGATAAGGGTTAAGTCATCTTAACGTCAGTGAAGCAAATTCCTTTGGTAATTGCAATTTTTTCAAGTGTCGTAGGGATTGAAATGTACATGATGAATGCAACTTTAAAAGCAAGAAATGATTAAAGTGCATGAAGCTGTATCGGCAGGAGACGGTTTCTTTTGATACTTTATGACAGGTAATAAACGTCAGTTCTATAATCATCACTTTGTATCTGGCTGGTCCAGAATTTTGGGAAATAAAAGTTTTCAGTACACAATACAAATGGATTTACAGTTTCTCTTAAACCACTCCCTTGTATCGATAAATTAGTAACTACGGAAGAGGTAAGACATCATGATTCCAAATCACATGGTGCTTCAGATTCAAACATGGAAGTTATACAATTTATTTTTATCGTCCAAGCATGGTTGCTAGTCATGATTATGTATGCTCATGTAATGAAATACTTGGAAAGTGTGGTTGAAGACGCAATAGAGATATCGATAGCTTTTGTTGCAAACAACCAAGATATAGAAGCACGATATTCCAGGTTTTAGACGAAGATCAGATATATCAAAGGCAGTCCCAATAGAACTGCGGGTCGGTGTTGTTGTTTTATAAATCAATTATGAATTTGTTTAAACTGGATGACCCAAGATGTCAATATGTTATTTTTTACATGAATAAATATTTATATACAGAAATGGAACATGTTAGCTGTAAGTATTCTGGAATTATTTCTTATAGATCTGACCAAAGTCTGAATTTTTTACATAATGTGGTATCATAGCGTTAATTTGGTCGTCGTTGCACCAATATTTTGCACAATTTTCAACAGAATGGCAGCACTAATTTCATGTGCTACACTGGGTGGACGCCATTTAACACCAGTTGATCTTGCCATTCTTGTTTTGGTAAGTCAGGTACATATTCTTACATATTGACGTGACTGTATTTAAATATATATATGTAAATATATATATATATATACAAACCTTTTGCTTGAGGACTTTTCGAAAGTGAGATATAAGGGTGTGCTGGACTATGCACCGGCGCAAGGTGTCTTTTCAATCTGCTGGTAGAAATTTTAATAGAATTAAAACTAAGTCAACCAGTTTAATATCTTTGTATCAGACGCCAGCGACAAGCAGATGTATTTGCAAAAGCTGCCGGAGTAACTTAGGCGTAGCGCTTTCCAAAGTGTTTGTGAAAGTTTCAGATTATGTTGGAAAGATTTCAACCCGTTTTTGTAAGAATGTTGAATACAACACAGACTTCCATCTTTCGCAATTTCTGCCTCACGTGACTGAGAACTCCTTTTTGCGACTTACAGGTTTACGTTAGTCGTGTGTTTCTCTTAATTATTAAAATGAAAAGTTTCAAGAACAAAACAAGGGCAGATTTCTAACTTAGTGTGTGACTTTGACCTTCAAGCCACAATGTACTTTGTATATCAAGGTAATACCCAACCTGGCAAAGTGACTTCACTTCTGGGCTAAATATATCAGACTAAAGCATTCCTATATAATAAACCTTAATTGACCACAAGGCTTTGCAGAATCTGTCTGCACTCAAGATGGAACTCTACATTCAAAGTTGTTGTATAAACACAACCGTTTTGGGTAAAAGAGTGTTTTTTTATATTTCTTAAGAAATATTCATGATAAAATTATCAAATTTGTGCTATTAGGATCCCAATACATGTATCTACAAAAAGCATCAGGGAATTTTCATAACTGCATCTGTATTTTTAAAATGGTGGTACAAAATTTGTAAAACGGCTGATTTTGTCAAAATTGATAAAGGTGGTGGACTCCCCAGTTTTGACACATTAAAAAAAAAAACACTGTTCGTTTGTTAGAAAATCCCTCGTGCGTTTTTCCTCGAAATTTTTTATAGTAAATAAGTTCATACTGGATCAAAATCAAATAATCAGTTTTAGAAAAATATCCACATCACCGGGATATTTTGGTGCAAATGCCTGTTTGTCTGTAATCCAGAATGAAGGTTAACATGGTCCATTGACTAACGTGTTAGCATTAAAAATATTTTCTCGGGTTTCTTCAGATTTTATTGGAACTATAGAACTACCAAATTTGGACAACTTATAGACCACATAGATGTCCAGCAAAACGTTCCAAAATTTAAAAAAAAAAAATTATCCACAACTGGTTGGACATTACCTTAAATCTATGCATTATATTTTGAGTCGTTTGGAGAATTATACGCTGCGATAGACGATTTGCAGTATTTCTATGAAGTTTGCCACTCGTATAGCTCTGCAGATCAGAAAGATGCCACTGCCCTGAGTATGAAATTTCTGAGTGACATTCAACACTTATATGAACTTTCGTTTGGCGCCCGTTCATAGAAAGTCATGCTAGTAAACACATTAAGTCGAGTAGAACCGTACAACCACATTTCCAAACTAAGGATATATACAAGTGACCAGAACGAGCTTAACTATACTATTAACTTAGATTCTTGCAATTAGGTATGCTGTCCAATTTTTTAAGAACTACCAAAGGGAGGGTTGGATGTATATATATATATATATATATATATATATATATATATATATATATATATATATATATATATATATATATATATATATATATATATATATATATATATAAAGGGACATGTCTGTTTTCCGAGCCACCAGTAGACAAACACACCCCGAAGGCTTTTCCATCCTTTGCGCAAGCATCACTATCGGGAGTGCTTCAGGGCGTGTCAAGAAAAGTTATGCAGACCGATCTTGGGAAAGTAACTATGTTTGACCGCTGGTCACTGGGTAGACCACTGTCTTTGGCAGTCACCCACGTCAGTTGATCCGTGGAGAATTACTGCAGGCATAGGGCACTTGATTTGTACGACTATAGCAGTCACGTGACTTACTTGGCATGCTACGCCATTCACAAAATCAACCAGACTTGGCAAAGTCACAAAACTGTGCATATACAAGTGCGAAATGTACGCAGGCTATATTCCACTCACAGAGAGAGAGATCGCAGACGCCCCTATTAGATATTCGGAAAGTTTGAGAGGATCGAGAATCCGTTATCCTTGGTCGCCCAGCCGTTAGTTTTTGCCCAAGGTGCTAGTGCTAACGGCACCACAGCAGAATCTAGGTGCTGATCAACATTTGCACGCACTTGACCGTACTGTCTTGCCTACAGCTAATTATTTAACACTTTGCCTCCTTACCCCGAGAAATGGCCTGCTCATTTGAATTCGAATAACGAAACAGAAATTCGATGTTTTATGCATTTGTTCAAGTATTGGCAAAAACAGCAAACCAGTTTTCGCGTGTCTTTTCCAGTCGTTCATAGCTCGTGTTGGTTTCGATTCTTTTTATCAGTTAGTTAAAATATGTAAGTTGTGATAGCCTTTTTTACCGCAAAACTGAACTTTACCCCACCAATGTAAAAACAACAAAGGAATTTTCGCGTGTCTTTTCCTTGTCGTTCACAGCGCGCACTGGTCTCGCTTCTTTTTATCAGTTAGTTGGTATATGTAAGTTGTGATAGCCTTTTTGTAAACAACAAAACTGAACTTTACACCACCAATGTTAATATAACTAAACATTGTGTGCATACAGTAAGCACGCATCAGGAAAAGCATTTGTCAGATGCATCAATGACAAGTCAAAAGCATTGTTAAATGGTGACAGGTAGGCCTATATCAACACTAATTAAACCTTATTGTTTGCCGGACTCTGTAAAGCGACGAACTATACAGATCACCACGTGGCATCATGGCGCCGAACAGCTCAGTGCTGGTAGCTCTAATGCATGTATATGATTTAGTCTAAGGAACAAACGTTGGCTTTGCTTTAAGTTTGCGAAGACTCGGTTTTCCGCTAGCTTATAAATGTTTGCGGGTTTGAATTTGAAGTCCCAAGAAACCAGTGTATGTTCGCATCGATAAATCTGAATCCGGTTTTGATCTAACACATCTACCCATTATTACGTAAGTTATTAAATTCACATCCGTGATGTTATTAAAAGACATTGGCCACTTTTCAAAATGTGTTTCAGGTTTGAGTTGGAAACATTGCAGATTGACAGTGCATCCCATGCAGGACGCTTGGTTTGTGGCGTTGTCCAAACAAATTGAAACAGTTTTCTTTTGTAGCTGTATTGATTCAATGTAATGTTGAAATCGGGGAAGGTAACATGTGTGGAAATATATATGCATAAAAATGAATATCGGCAATCACAGATCAAATATATATGGCTTCGTCCAATTAACCATAGGCATATGTTGCCTACCCTTGGCATTTCAGAAAATAGCCCTCGTTCAAGTAAGCCCGTCATCCAACTCTTCGTATAATTCCCCTGGTTTTATCACGTGCCGTGCTTTATGAAAAAAAGCAAGACGGTCGTACATACTTATATGGTAAATACATTCCTTTGGTCGAGCTACTTACAAATTCGGACAAAGGTTTCAAAAGTGGTGATGCTGAGTGCATGCACCTGATGTCTATATAGGCCTGTATGACTGAGAATTCATACGGTTGGCCACCACGTAATTGTACCCGCATTGACTGCTAAGTTATGATTTGTAAACCCACACTTCCCTGCAAAATTAACCTTCGACGACAATTCAGGACGAAAGATTAATTATATTTTTTATTATCTCTGCAGGACACGTCTTCGTGTTTGCGATCGTGCGCATGCACGGAATTGTTTACTCCCAATGTGGTCTAAGAACTAACTATACCTGGGGCTTTTTGAGGTTCTTTGGCGCTTTTCATGTTTTTCGATATGATGTATGTTTTATTTACACAATAAATCAGAATAGCTTAGTGGCAACGCACTGATGAGTCTATTATAAGGATCAAAGATTGGATAATATATAAAGTGCCATGTTTTCTGTGCATCATGATTGACTCATTTATCCATGCACAGTCCAACCTGTCCATGTGCCCATTTCTGCTAAAACACCCACCTGTATGACAACAGCCCCAGTTTCCCCACTCCGGGTAATTTAGTTCAATTTTGCTTGTTAGCAGGGACAACCTGTTGGAAGCCCTGTGCAATTTTGTCAGGATCTGTCAGCAGTCTCCTAATCCAGGTTGTACTGTACCGGTCCCTGGTGACAAAGCAACCAATGCCACGAGTGTGTGTTGACTACCCTGACCAATCATACTGGCCAACCAGTTTTGATGAGGAAGTTAATATTGACATTTACTTGCGTAATTATGCTTCCATAGAATTGTAATAATGACCATTTTCCGTAACTATGATGGCGTTTTTAGTCAATAGCGTACCTTGTCTACTTCGCCGTCTCCAGAATGTTTTGCGGGGTGTTGTATCACAGGTCACTTAAAATAAACGTTAGCCCATCTGATATAATCCTGTTGTTGTAAGCTTATGATAAAAAAATTGGACCAATTACACGTTTATAGCATACAAACATGTTGACTGCAGCCTTCAGATGAATGCACTTGTACTCACCATCTAAGAAAATTTCTAGCTATTGTGTATTCAATAAGAGGTGCAAGATTAGGCTGTTTATTAACGTATTTTATTTCATGTACCAATGTGATTACCGTCTTTCAAAGTTACACTTGTCATAATGCACACTGGACGATTTCATGAGCTACAAATAATATACAAATAAAATCACGAACTGTCTTCATTTTATATATAAATATATATACATACATGTGATGTTTTTGTGTTGACTGAAATTGAATGCTTTTGGTTTTGACGGGTCTGCATGGACACTTTTAGGCGACGTCATGCCTAGAGCTAAATTTTGAAAATGGTGTGAAAATTTGAATTTCCGCTGTTTTAAACGTAAATGCTGATGCATTTTTGCTGTAGGCTTAGATATGTACATGTATATCTGGTAGTGGTTTTGTAAGTGAACTTGTTCTAAGGCAATTTGGCATCGGAGTATAAAGGTAGTAGCCAAGTGCCTGTAGTTTAAGATTTACAGCAACGTTTAGTAACGGTGTCCATTATTTTCAGTTCAAGAAAAAAACTGCATTAATTTTGTGATGAAGCTGTAAACAACAGCCCATTACATTAAACAACACATTAAAAATGTGATAACTCATAATGTTGATTGTTTTATGAGTGTTGTGTGGGCCTAAATGATGTACAAAACTGCACAATTAAGTTGAAAAATGTTCAAGTGGAAAGCAATGCCGCATCAGGCTTTCTTGTACATTGGCATGAACCTTTGTAACGTCACAGGAATTCCAATGTGCAGATAATTGGGTTTTTTTTGTTTTTTTTTTCGGGGTAAATGGGCGATAAAAGTACATTTCGTTTGTAGCATTTTCAAGGATACTCATGGATTCTTTGATCCATATAATAGGTGCGTTGCTGCTGCTATCCCTGTCAGGTAAATTTGATCGGGAAAAGAGACAACGTGGTTGCTTGCCTTAGACCCCTCCTCCTGGCAATTGCGAAAAAAAAATTTGCTGTCGTTTGAAAAAAAAGTCTGCAATAGCTGTACAGTTGAAGTAGACAAGAAGTCTGGGTCTGATGATACTTTATTCCACCTGAACATGATACATTATACATCATGTAAAGATTAGTACATGCGGACATTCTGCAGTAAACTGTTTGAGCTTGCATATAATATATGCCTTTGTAAATGATTGTATGTTGTCCTTTTTCTTTGGAGTCATAGCAATAGTCCTCATTTAATCTATCAGTTCCATGGGCGCAAATTTTCTCTACCAGATGAACTGCTGTTATACTCAATGGGAGAGATCGGCTTGACATTATACAGGGACCTTCTATAACAACTCATAACGTATGATAACCATGAATACTTCATGTACACAGTACTGGATGTATTCTCTGGGCTATGTAGGACTGATTTGTTATTGTGTATATAATTTTGTATAATTCTACTGTGTGTCGGGATGTCTATGCAGTATTTATGTGTGTATGTATCACAACATAAATAGGCATAGGAGGTCACCGATGGCACGACTTACAGATATATTGCCCCGGAGCGGCACCTCTAGCAACAGGACAGATACACGTCTACATCATCGGTACCATCTTAAGTGTTTGGAATTCCAACAGAGAACATCGGTCACAAGACAAAACATAACTGCATTAGCTCTGTTGTAAATTCCCGGCGTAAACTGCCTTGAGCTAAGTCCAGCTAGTTCTACATGTCATCGGCTGTCTCCTGGAGACGGGTGACGCACTTTGCACCATGGACTAGGCCAAGCGCAGTGTGTCACTTTAGGCACCACTTAAGGTCGTTGGTTCAAGTGGCTTATGCTTCATAAAAAGTATAGCTTGTGGCCATGGACCTGACACTCTCTGTACGCAACATGGCGGAAAAAAGAGAACGTACAGTGTCGCTTTTCTTTATGTTCTTCCTAAGTCTCCGGGAAAGTGTGTTATTGGCCTTGTCAATCCAAGGATAACCGTCAGTCTTTGTCACCACAAAGTATCCCAGATATCTTTAGTTAAGATGTCGAAAGCACGTCTTTTTGACAAGAAAGAAAAGGAAAGAGGCTAGTTTTACCCATCAAATCTGTTCGGAATAATTGAATAATGATTTATTTCATTCTATTAAGGGACATATCGGTCAAATAAATCCAGGCTGTTTTAAAAATAAATCCAGGTTCCCAGGGAAAGAAATGCAGCCAATGCATAAATAATATGCTGTCGGCTTTTAATTCATTTTTCTCGTTGTTGCTGTAAGCTTCTTCGGAGGAATCCTCTCACGACGTTAAATATTATCATTAAGAATAGCTGAACACTTGCCTGGCTTAACATATGCCTGTCTCTAAATATAAACAATAACCAACATAGCAGCCTAAAGGCTGAAGCTTGTGGTCTGACCTGTTACATATATGTAAGTAGACTGAAAGTGTACTGGGTATTGAAGTAACCACGCACTACTATAGAGACTCCAGGAGAAAAAGAACCACGCAGGAATAATGCTGCTGCTGCTGCTGCTGCTGCTGATGATGATGATAATATGTTATCTTCAAATTTGCAGGGATTGATGATTATGGGGGCGTGCACAGCACGATGGCCAAGTGTGATACACACATGCATGTTAGATAAATGACGTCACCATTATACCTTACGTGGAAAATGATATTGTAATATTCGGTTCATATCGTAGTTACCTGATATCTTCGTTTTTGCTATCATAAAGATAGTGTCTAGCAGATACAAAAAGGGTTAAAACGTCTGAAATATCAATTTTCAAATATATAAATCTGCTTTTTGCGTTGAAGATGGAGAATCGTGTTCAGTTTATCAGTCAAAACGAAGAAGAAAAAAACAAACAAAAACAAAACAAAACAAAAACAGACAGCCCAAATTATTTGCTTGTAAACTGATTCGGAGTTCACTTATGCTATAATATACAGTGTTATCTAAAAACAAGGAAAAATAAATACTATTGATGATTGAAAATGACGTGCGATATACTGCTACAATACATGATGGGAGATCACAAGTATGCATGTTATAACCAAGAGCTTTTGGGACTTTTGAGAAAAAGAGTTTGCCAATTCTGTACAGGTTAAAGACATTAATGCTTTGACAAGCTTTCGTTATGGCAGTATAGATGATCTAGCCAATTTGTGCGCACAAAAAGTTTTAAGCTGTGCTTTCGAAACTAATATCTAATACTTCTTACATGTTTTGCTCAGCTGAGCTTGTAGTATGGTCAGACAGTCGTCCCTAGTCAGTCCATCGTCCGGGATCGTCATCGTCATCCGTTCACATTTTATATTTTCAACTTATCCCAAACCGCTCGTTGGGTCCTCGTCAGATTTGGGGGATATATATCTTGAACGGATCTCTGCCAAGTTTGTTCAAATAGTCACATCTCCAGCAATTTTGGATTTTTTTGCAAATTTCTAAGTTCATTTCTTTGAAAAATCTTTTTAAAAATGTCCAAAATTGGTCGGCCAATTGCTTCGAAATTGTATAGGAACGCTCTGGGGGACCCAAAGAGCTTGATTTGTTCAAGAGGTGCAGCGTCGAGTTCTTCGATATTTTTTTTACATGTTTTTGTGTTTTAAAACTATTGTACGTCGTATTCTTCAGAAGCAATGTGTAAATTGTGCTCAAGTTTGGTTGAAATGTACCTCTTCTCCAAAACTCTCACCAGATTCACTTCAAATGTGGTGAGCATATACTGAATAAATTCAAATGATCACACTCGTGATTTTTTTCGATTATTTCATAAATTTTTTTTTTTGGGGGGGGTTAAAATCTGAAAAAAATATTTTCCTAATAGATTGGCATATTGCTAACAAATTGCAGAGGTACACGTCTGGGGTCGAAATGGTACCTATAGGGTTTCTCTTGGTGTTGTTAATTTCGCCCTTGAGTGACCTTGAAAGGTTAAACTGGCATTTTGGCTTAAACCTTTGTAAAGGTGGATCCTGTCCTCCACTCATTTAAAACATGATAACTCTAAAACTATGTGAGGGAAGATTATTATTGTAAACAGTGGTGATGCTGCTACAGGAAGCTGACTTTGACATTATTTCAAAGGTCACTGGACCATTTTAGTCTCTGAATGTCAAGTCAGCTGAGCACAGGAATGTCATAATCCTCTAGTTGATCGATGGGAGTTCAGTACATCGTAACGAGATTAAATGTTTTATGTTTTTATTAAATAGTAGAAAAAGATACAAAGGGATATGCACGTGCGGGAAGTAAAATTGTACAGATCATTCAAATTAAGGTCTCAAATGTATTGGGATTTTCACGACCATTTTTGCGAAATTTGGAACTCCAGCAATTGAAAACGGAACGTATATAGTCTCATTTATCTTAAAGTATGACAGCTGGCTTTCTTTCAAACAACTCTTTTCAGGGATTCCATTCCCTTTACATTCACACATAACACTTCAACAAGGAATACGTAAAGGACGTATTCAGGCTGTTGCTGAATTTATTCTGGTAACATTGCCCTTGCAACCGATGGATGTTGTCTATTTTAGAAACGTGTTTTAATAAAAAGTCTTGCTTCTGTGGCATAAAGCTGTTTTGCTCCTGTTATTCATCCCAAAGTTTCGTCCAAACGTAAAAGATAAAAATGTAAATGAGCAGACGTAATAGGAATAAATTTGACTATTCGTGGTTGCATTTGAGCGGCTAAGTTGAGTAGTCTTGCAGAAGGCATAAATTTATTGCTTGACAGTGCTCAGAGCTGTGATGTCGTCGGCGCGTGGTGGAAAGGCAAGGAATCCATCAAAAGATGCAACAAACAAAACAAACCAAAAACCAGAGTCTCGCACAGTGCTGAGGTGTATCTCAGTCACAGGATCTGAAGCAAATACTTAGTAGTTAGTTACAAAGCGTAATGTCCTTGGACACACAGGCGCATGGACATGCTTGATGCATTGTGTTTAATTTTTAACAGAAGCAAACACTTATCACATGTCAGACTAAAAAACACATGGTTCCAGCATAATAATGCTATTAATATGATTATGTCGATTTTATGCATCGGAATAGGAATGAGACAGTCAAAATATATTTGCAACTACAATCTGACTGTACCACCAACCCGCATCTGCTCAAGGGGGGCTCCTGCATCAACGTTTCTCTCACTAAGGGTAACAAAAATAATAAAATAACAATGGTGATGATGACGATAATAAAGATGATGATTTATTTCCGGAGAGGTTCTTTACAATAGGAATACTGTCGTCTGCATGCAGGGCATGACACCCAGTGTGTCAAAACAGATGAGAGTAATTCCATTAAATACAAACGTGCGATCATTAATTAGTACCTTGGTATTGTTGAGAGCAGCAGTTAGAAGACAATATCAACTAAAGTTGTCAACATAAATCATCTCAGGTCATCGACAGACTCGCGCCCAACCACCATTCTGGTCCTTAACATGGCTTGCGGACAAATTATGTCCTGAACTAATTGATAAACTACAGAAACAAGTTCCTTTTGAGTGCAAAATGTGCTCAAATCAGAATATCGTCTTTATTTTTTTTTTGCATAACATATACGTTTTAGTTTCGTCACATCGCTTGAATTCAGTTCCAAGTCACCAAGCGAGAAACTTCAGCAATAGATATGTGTACGAGTTTCACTTCTTGTAGTCTTCATGTACGAGTTTCACTTCTTGTAGTCTTCATGTAAACCCTGAATTAAATCTAACGACAACGTCTTGGCAATACTGTTCTTCACTGGAAGAACCTTGAAGGCAAGGACCCTTCACTGACACACCAAAAATTATATTTTTGTTTGCTTACTCTAATAATATGCCCTCCAAAATTTATTATTTAGTTTGCTTACCGTGCGGTTGTTCACTACAGGAACGTGAATAGTATCTTTCTGTTGCTTGGGAAAGTTACATTGGCAACCACAGAAATCTCAAAATGATTCCAAGCCTACCTATCAATAGTTTTATATTCAAATAAGGACCAATGTTGGCATTAAACCATTGCCAGTTGATCACTACAAAACGTCCGTTCCTTTCAATCAATATGATTCCAGTTTCAAATTTTTCATTAAAGAGCCTTTCATTCAAGTACCAACATTTATGTAGTTCAAGAGAATTTTATGATGGCCCACAACGACAGATTTTCTTGGCGTTCTTTTGGTGTCAGCAGCCTCCTTTGGGTGTCAAAAGCGCTCCTTCAAGAGTTGTTGCTTCAGTATACAACCTGGAACATTAAGAGTTCAGTGACCCCCCAGGATGCCCCTGGCTAGGTTCTGTAACAACACAGTTACATTTTCTTGAGTAATAGTCACTTATATTTAACCTGTTTCCTGATTTTTGGACATCATGTTTCCATTTAGATGATACTTAAAGACACTTAAATCCAAGCCACAAATTAACATAATCTTTAAAACGACATCGCACTTCCAATAATGTCGAGATAGGCAATATCTAAGTCCATTTGTTATCTTATAATACGCCTTTCTTTTTATATAGAATTTTTGCGTTTAAACGTAAATTCTATCACATGAGACCCACGTTTTTAAGCCCACATTTTAATCGCAGATATAATTCATTGATATTTCTATAACTTTACCTGTATGTCCAATATTGTGCAAGAGCCAAACAGAAAGTGGATAAACTCTTATCATAATGTAAGCGTATTTTTGTAATGCAATATTTCGGATACATAATACCAAAGGTACCCATGCACATTCTAGTACATTTTGCGTGGCTTGCACAATTGTTGGAGAAAACTTTTTTACGCATTGCACTGGCGGCTTGAGAGTTTACGTTCAGTTCATGTACTTTTTACTGCGCACATCTGTACGCGTTAACTTACTTTCCAGTTTCTGCGCGCCTTCTTTACCAAACAGACTGGAACCCGAACTCGTTCATGTTGATGACTTGCGTTATGGTACATTGTGCTCTGCGTCAGGTGCATTGTAAATTTTGTTCAGAACGTGCTCCTGCATTTTGGGTGCATGACTTGGTGGCACAGTGCTGGATATGGTCATTATTACCATGCACTGATTTCATCCTGGAAACAATAATAAAACAAGAAACTTTACAGGAAATATGTCTGTGTGCTACAAATAGGGCAATATCGTATTAAATTTCGCGACAGGGTATCTTTCAATGGAAGTGCCATGGCGACAAACAAGTGAGAAGTAGCTGGAATTGCCTGTCGACTTATAACAGTTTTGAAGTAAAAAAAATGAGATCGTTCGAATTAGCATATTTTAGCAATGTTGCATTTTATCCTGTTGATTCGCTATGATAAGGGTTGAAATTGCATTTCTATTTATGATACCTTTGAAGATCGTAAAGTTTCAAAATTTGAAATTGCCCTCAGGGGCGTATCCAGGATTTCAATTAAGGGGCGGGGGAAGCTTTCAGAATGATTGAAAGGCATATTCGAGTGGCTTTTGAGCCGCTAAATTGTACTAGAGTTCGTAGGTTTGTTTTCCGTAAAATCTTGAAATTGCACGTTAAATGGTGCCTTTTCATAGCCAAAATAAACATAAATTCATTGATTTTTGCAACTTTAAGGAGTAAAGTAAAATTTGAGGCTCTCATTATCAAGGCGGATACATTTTCGTATAAAAGTCATTGGAAACCGAACACAGAAATTTCGAATTTTGCGACAGCTGAAAACCCCCATTTTTCAAACCATACTGGTTTATGAACGTCAAATTGATGTGTAAATAGGCCTTGAATATTAATGTCATCAAGAGTGATATTAAATGCTGCAATTCTGGCCATGGTCTTGCGTATTAGATGCCCAGTCCTCAGATATAGATGCCCAGTACTCCGAATTCGGGCTCTATCTATAAAAGGTTTCATAGCATTTAATATTTTGAATGAGCCGAATTTGCGCAATTTTCCACAACCTTGATATTCCACACCACGTGCACAATGACACTACCATGGCTATATCAATGCCAAAACTGGAGTGCCAGGCATCAGCAGTTTTGGTAAAATAGCTCCGGACAACATTACAACAGAAAGAAAGAAGATGGGAAGAGAAAACAGAAAACACATGTTTGGCACAAACATAACTAAGCATTAATAAATGACACGTTGGGTCTCCAGCTTTTACAGCCAACTGAAAGATCTGTTTCTTTTGTAAGTTATGGAGAAAGGAATCATGCTTCACGGATTGGTCTGCTGCGCAACTGTAACTAAGGGCGAGTTATTTTTTTTGTGTCATAAATGACATAAAATCTGTCGAAAATCAAAACAGCTATCTTATGCAGAAACAAGAATGTATAATGGTACTCTCGAAACCAAAATGCTACTTTGCCAGTATCATTTGTCATTGTCATCCGATAGAAAGTTAAGTTTGAAAGTACGTGCATGGTCATGTTCAAGGATTAAAAACGTATGCCTATATTTAGTTTTCTACAAACAAGTAGAAACTACAATGCATATACCACCTGTTCAGTTATGTTTAATGAAGAAACAA
Organism: Hermodice carunculata; assembly: GCA_964020975.1. NCBI lineage: Eukaryota > Metazoa > Annelida > Polychaeta > Eunicida > Amphinomidae > Hermodice > Hermodice carunculata. Next base: position 10,746,885 of record OZ026630.1, read on the forward strand.
AACACTTCTGGCATATAAACAGTGCCTTTATCCACTGATATATTTGAAGAGCAGCAGTAATTATGTTCTGGTATTTTCTGTCCACAAGTGACGCTTAAGTACACACTTGTACAGCTACTAGTTTGAAACATTCTATACATGCTATTGTCTCCAAAAACCTCACAACATGTACCACAGGAACCAGGGGCTCTGTACATGAGACAAACAAGCTGCCGGCATGAGGCAAGTTCGTACAAATTAAGCCTTAACCTTCAGACTTAGCCAGCCATGAAAATTTCTTCAGCGCACAAAGTACCCACGGCAGGCCGACGTAACCGTTCCCTTAGGACATATTAATTTTGTAAGGTCTCAGTCACGCTTCCACTAAAACAACAAAAAATAAAACACAACAAAATAAAAAAGCTAGAAGCAAAAAGTGATCAGAAAAATTACACAAAGTGGACAACATTCTAAAACACTTTGCTCACTTTCGACAAATTTGAGCAGAACAGTGTCAATCTTGAGGAGTCATTGTTCCAGCTGTGTACATGCAGATGCAATATTGCCACGAGCAGCGCACTGCTTTCATGTCCAGTGGTAGCATACGATTGTTGTAGGTGCGCATGGCATTGATATTCCATGCAAGGACATCAGTAAATCAATGTTCGTGTTATCAGTGCTGTAAGATTCCTTGTTACGAAATTGTGTTACAGGGACATTTTCATCGGAGGACACAGTTGAATTTCGGGGAAAACATTCATTAACAAATGCAAAAGAAATCACGAAATTATATGCTGTCTTAAGGCACAGAGTTGCCGAACTGTCACTTGGGACCTAGTTGATCTATTTTTCAAGGACATCTTCGTATGATGAAAAGCAGTTGATATTTATGAAGTTTTCACCAGGTTCAATTGCCATTTTCAGTACATGTAGTATATATACAGAACCAATTCGGGTGGGGGTCGAGAGCAAAAATGACTTAGTAGCCTGTGGCGTGGCCGCAGAGAACCTGTCCCTTGTCTTTTGTGGTAACATTATTAAGTGCGTGTGCCGAAATGGTTATGGACAAATAAATGATCTCACATGCCCCGCAGAGAAACAATAATGCGTGTATAGGTCTGGATGCGCATACAGTTACCTGGATATTTCCACGTGAGGAAGCATTGGTAATTAACCTTATGTTGGCGAGCTAACACATTAATCAGGCACAGAGAGACTTGTGACAACTCCAGATCTTGGCATTTTCTTCCGAATTCAAAGGCACAAAATCATATGTTGAGGAATGCAATATATTATATCACTTTGTTGACTATCACAAAAATCATGAGTTCTGACGTGTGGCTATTTAAGGTCAATAGAAATCATTTGCGGCTCATTGATCATCACCAGCTGTCATTAAGTAACACACATGATTAAATGTTTGGTCACTTCTGTTGGTGCGACAAAACATTTGTGCACTCCTCTGTCCGTTTGGAAAGCAAAAGTAAGACAAACTCTCAGAGTATTCACAAAGACGAAGCCTTAACTTGGTGATCTCTTTCATCAGAAAAAAAGTTTCCTTTGCTTCTTGACCTCGAGTCGATAATGAAAAATTGCTGCCGTTAAGATGATGCGGTAGAGCTGGGGATGCGATGCTAAGACAAAGGTTGAGGGCGTAATCAAGGATAAGTGATGGGTTCAGAGCACAGGCAACGTTGTATTGTCTCTCCTCAAAGGAGAAAGTACAGCTTTAACGCTATATGGGCATCCAAGTTACACCAACCCACAAAGCTGTCACTGCTACAATACATTTTGACAGTAAATGAGGAATCTCCGAATAGCATGCATCGTCTCGATTCACTTACAGAAAATTTTTAAAAGGAAAATGGTCATGCTTTACGCTAATGAACTTTCAAAATGCTTTATTCTCGGGGTGCCCGGGACATAAATTTGTATAATCTGACAATGCAGTTACAAAATCTCGACCCTAATCTCAGCTCAGGGTGGCGACAAAGTGCGTGAGATCGGGTCATCAGCAAGGATAATTTCAATCTCTTGATGATGTGATCAGGATAAATACTCTAAATTTGACATGGCAAAACTACGATTTTCCTCGACTACAAAACCAAAATGGAACATAAGAGTGATAGATTAATGGAATGAAAATGTAGGCATTTTTGTCATTAAAACAGTTTATGAGACTTTACTTGGATGAAATTGTAGTGAGCAGTTACCAAAATGCCTGATGGCTTGATTATGCACACAGCAAGTGACAGACTTGTTAATATTCTTCTCTTTGGCTACGACGAATTGTCCATTCCCCTTAACACATACAAATCTGCGATGCATTCCACAAATAAATACGTTGTCGAAACGAGTTTTTTTTTAATGCTCTTCCGTATTAGAAGTGAGTTGTACTTTGCAAGTCGTCGAGTCACTTGAATATATGACTGAAGTACATTGAGAACCTTTCGTGTCGGTTATGGCATTATTTCCCTTTTTTCTCTTCTGTGTGTTTGGGGTATCTAAACTGAATTATACATTGTGGGTATATATCACAAGAGTAGGTGTACAGCTACATTAGTAACTTTTTGTTTGACCCGTGTGTGCTGTATTTACTCACATACATATATAAATTGCATGTGTCATTCCATGTTCTGGAGAGCCCTTCTGATTAGTCATCTCGATGTACTATTGAGCCATGCAGTATAAATAAATATGTTGGAACTGAACCAAAACAAAATGTCTGATGGATAAGCCATGTTTAACGCGAAACAATAGAATAAATATTAACAAACTCTGAATTAACATACATCTTTAGAAAGTTCTTCATCAGGCAAAAGCAATGTCGTAAACATCTAAACCACTTATCAGATTCATTGGTGAAATGGGACGTGAAATGTGATTAATTGCATACGAACAGATTAGGTACCGTGCATCGAGCAAGTGCGTGTAAGAAACCAAAGATGAGCGCGTCTATGTCCTCCTGAAGTAAGGAGGATATTAACAGTTCTGGTATTCTCCTCAATTTCCCTACGCAAAAGTTAAGTGCCAACAATACGATGAGGAAATGTAAAATTGATTTTGAAAGTAGATGGAAACACCCGTTTTTCTACCACATTTAAGAATCATTTAAAATAACATTGACTTTGAAAAGCATGACACAGGTTGTAGAAAATACAACTTTTCATATCAACAGGTGCACAACAAACAAAAACAACGGGGACAACAGCCATGAGATTCTATAATAACCAAAGGTTATAAATTCGAAAAAGAAACTCTGAATAGTTTGGATTTTTATACGGCAGGATTTAAGATTCAACGCGTATAAAAATATTAAGTTTTAAAGTCAATTGTCGTCTAAAGAAACGTATATATCATTTGACTTTCTAGAAACTGAAAATTTTTGCCTTGGCCAAACAAAACGTGAGGCAGCGCCACACATGTGGCATTACAATCAGTTTACTCGAACATCCGTTTTAGGAGCTTTAAGGTGGGTTGTTCAGTTCATAACTTGGCCTAACCATGGACATATAAACGAGACTCGTTTATATGTCCATGTCCTAACGATGCATACCATGCACAGGTCAATAGTTCAATTCCACCATATTACGGTCCGCAAAGACACACACACTTATGATTACCCGATAATGACCATTGACGTAATCGATTAACACCATTACGGTAACTGTTACCGGAGAAAAAAGATGACACCCTTTTAATTTATACCATTCCAGTTGCCTCCACAGCAGATCAAGTTCCGTATTATCTCTACTATTTCATTTATAGTCAGGGAAATTAAACAATACTGTGACACTCTGCCTACACTGACACAGCAATGAGGATGTTGATCATCACATTGGCCAGTGTAGCAGCCTATGGTCCCTGGTATACTGCAGCCTGTCAACACCAGGAGCATATTCGGCATATTATAGAGTCACTTTTCCAAAGTTAAAACACGGACCTTTTCAAACAAGGTCAGATCTCAATGGAGTGCGCATAACACGAAGATTGGATCTGCTTAGGAGGCAACTTACTATCAAAATGCATCTAATTAGTTGGGTGAATTATCAGACTTAGTGAAGTGATCCACAAAACATTTTGAAACAGCTACTGTCATACATGAATTGAAAGAGTGACACCAGTGTGTAGTAGATCATAGAATCGATTGGCAGAACTTAATTAAAATAAAAATGTAAATATATTATTGACAAATATGGGAAAACAAAACTAAATAGAGAAACTTGTCGACAAATCATCCTGTATGCACACAAAACTTTTGAAGATTGCCTATTCAGTATTTATTGAACTCCTGCAGCAATACTATTTATGGCACTGTTCAAGAAAAGAAACAGAAAACTGAGCTGTGGCACAACCTAGACATTGAAGTTAGAATGATACCTATGTCTATAATGGTTCTGAAAGTATTCAATATGTATATTTGCCTAATTTGCATAAATCAAACTGCTAAAGCTTTGATTCATGGTTCATTGGATCTAACTATCGCATAAACCTATCAACTGAAGTTAGAATGGCGCATCTACCTATTCATCTATCAATCACAATTTTAAGATTGAATATTCGAGGATTAAACGTTTGTGAATTTGCCTAATTTGTATAAATGTGAATGCTACAACTTTTGTTCACATTTCATTGAACGTAGCTATGTAACCAACCTACCAATTGAACTTGGAATGATACCTCTATCTGTAACAGTTTTGAATTAATTCGAGTTTTAAATTTTGTGTGTTCCCCTAATTTGCCTATACTAAAATTCTACAATTTCTGGTTGTGGCTCATTGAATGCACCTAAGCACAACATATGAATTAAGGTTGTAATTGTACCTTTACCTTTAATATTTTGAGGATATTCAACATTGAAACTCTTCCGATATCCCTAATTTGCACAAATCAAAATATATCAAACAAACAAACGAACCCATGAATGAATGACTTAAAGAATAAAGCATTTGAGTTTGTGTTTCCACACAAACTGAAATATCTCAAACGCATTAATATTTGTTGCCAGACTAATGCGTCTGAAAATATATTATGTTGTGAATCAATATATTTCTTGTGACCTATTAAAAGAGGGTACAGAAGGCAAAGCGAAGAGAAGAGGAGAGGAGAGGAGAAGAGGGGTATACAAGATAGGATACAAAAAGCAGAGGACAGAAAACAAGATGACCGTGGCAGTACTGTGCTCAGCTAACCTTACATGCACAGACTGAAGTGGTCCTGTGAACTACGCAAAAATATCGAGGTCAACATAATCACTGCCTTTAATAGGTATAATATCCCCTTATTGATCTGTCATAATTTTGATGATTTGGTAAAAATCACAAAATGACAGCACTATCATGTAATGAATCAGCTTGGTGTAGATCAAGCTAGGTGGAGATGAAGTCCATTTACATTTCCAATAGGTTGAAGAGGATCCGACTTAAACTTGGGGGGGGGAGTCAATAAAATATCCTGGTAAGAATAAGAGATAATCAATAGATTTCCTTGGCACCAAGGACAGCTACAGACCTGCGGCATACACTCACGATAGATCTCACCTGCATCTCTCAACAAAAATGTTTTTTATTCATATCAAAGTTAATGAAGAGTAAAAACAGAAAACAATTTACATCTGGGGCATTTGGGCAATGTCAACAGGAAGCATAGTTAACATAGAATAGCAATAACTAGTAGCCATTTCTTATATATATATATATATATATATATACCTCAGACGTAAAGTTAAGGTTGTTCTCTTCTTAGTCTAAAGAGTGACAAATGTACACGACATCCTTCGGCCGTCAGGTGACTTTTGACAGGCACAGTCTGCTAAAATGACACTGACCACGATATGTTCCGCCCTTTATACAAAACCAACAAAGCCAAGAACTGCCATTTGACCTGCATGCCAGTTGACCTCAGTAATGGGGTCAGTGACCCAGGTCAAAGGTCAAGGCCAAGGTCAACATATTAATATTCAACTCAGGATTCAACAATTAGGGTACCTTTTATTTTAAAACTCCCTTTATAATTTTTCCGAAAAAAACAAAAACCTGCTCCTTTTCCTCTCTTTGTCCTAAAATATCTTTTTGGGCTTGTCTACTGGGTGTCGTGGTTGTTGTGTGTTTACTGGGTGTCGTGGTTGTTGTGTGTTTACTGGGTGTCGTGGTTGTTGGTGTTTGCTGGCTGTTGTGGTTGTTGTGTGTTTACTGGCTGTCGTGGTTGTTGTGTGTTTACTGGCTGTCGTGGTTGTTGTGTATTTACTGGCTGTCGTGGTTGTTGTGTGTTTACTGGCTGTCGTGGTTGTTGTGTGTTTACTGGGTGTCGTGGTTGTTGTGTATTTACTGGGTGTCGTGGTTGTTGTTTGTTAACTGGGTGTCGTGGTTGTTGTGTGTTTACTGGCTGTCGTGGTTGTTGTGTGTTTACTGGGTGTCGTGGTTGTTGTTTGTTAACTGGGTGTCGTGGTTGTTGTGTGTTTACTGGCTGTCGTGGTTGTTGTGTGTTTACTGGGTGTCGTGGTTGTTGTTTGTTAACTGGGTGTCGTGGTTGTTGTGTGTTTACTGGGTGTCGTGGTTGTTGTGTGTTTACTGGCTGTCGTGGTTGTTGTGTATTTACTGGCTGTCGTGGTTGTTGTGTGTTTACTGGCTGTCGTGGTTGTTGTGTATTTTCTGGCTGTCGTGGTATTTGTTTGTTAAATGGGTGTCGTAGTTGTTGTGTGTTTATTGGGTGTCGTGGTTGTTGTGTGTTTACTGGCTGTCGTGGTTGTTGTGTATTTACTGGGTGTCGTGGTTGTTGTGTGTTAACTGGGTGTCGTGGTTGTTGTGTGTTTACTGGGTGTCGTGGTTGTTGTGTGTTAACTGGGTGTCGTGGTTGTTGTGTGTTTACTGGGTGTCGTGGTTGTTGTGTGTTTACTGGCTGTTGTGGTTGTTGTGTGTTTACTGGCTGTCGTGGTTGTTGTGTGTTTACTGGCTGTCGTGGTTGTGTGTTTTCTGGGTGTCGTGGTTGTTGTGTGTTTACTGGCTGTCGTGGTTGTTGTGTGTGCTTTTCCTGACACACGCCTTCTTAGCAAAATCGAATTTTCAGCAATATTAAAATAAGCACATTTTAAATGTAATTTGATCCCCGTTATAAGGTCAGATTTCAATCAATTTTTGAAAACACATTTTTCCTCTTGCTTGTTTAAAAAGGGAGAGAAATTTAGACCACTGGGTGTCATTTTTGTTAGCAGATTAGAATCTACCCCTCCCTTATACGGATTAATCCGTTATGAGCACGCAAAGGATATACACACACAAATTAAATCAATGACAAATTTTCCTTCTTCTGTCAGTGTTAATATTTCGAAATCCATGTATTTCCACGTGCATTTTGTACTCTCAGCATATATGTCGAATAATAGTGCATCGGCGCTAATGTTTCTTATTGTATTTTACTCGACATGAAATACAGGTTATATATTTATTTGTGTGAATATTATGTCTGGTCTGGGACAACAATGTTAATTGAAACTCATCTTCAATACACACGGAAGCATCATCAGTATTTATGACAGTAGGGTGATTGAAGGGCATCCATGTGTACAGTTTTGAAAATATTGGAGTTTTAAATTTTCAAATCAAGTTACTTCATATATTTTGACCTTTTTGTGCCTTCTTAAACAACGTCCACAACTTCAATTGAAGAGCCAATATACTAGTAAAGTGGGATTTTTATGTCTTTTGGCCATGAAAGGCCTTGGAAGAGAACAAATGAATTAATTTAAAAACAGAAGGTCCCTCTCGGCACATAGCTATAACAACAAATGGGCCCATTTCATCATAGGCACTGTGTGTAAATTGCCGGGGTAAGAGCATGAAAAGACCATCCCATGAAACCAGAATAAAGAAAAATGTCGGTGTTAATGGAGCGGGGTGTTGATGATTATCTGCTGAGGAGGAGTTGAGCTTGTTACCAGACGAACCTTGGAAGTACCAGCTTCTCTTCACAAATCACACAGAGAATAATGTAATGAAAAACACCTTTAGGTGGATTTCGTCATATCAGACATGCAGCTGACATTAACAGGTCATGAACAAAGACACCATTGGTTTGCCCAGGGTTCCTACGTCTGGATAAAGTTTACTCGCTATTGCCGTATTGAAATACAGTTGCAAACTTGCAAAGAAGACTTGCTTTAAAGCAAATCCAAATGCCTTCAAAGCTTGCAGAACTAAAACCCTACAATGTGGACTAATGGTGTACATGCTGTGAGGCATTAGAAACCATGAGAATGACACAAGCAAGCAGTCATTTCAATTTTGATACTTGCACACAACCTGACCTGAAATAGAGTTCATTCTGTGTGGGAATCAAAGTTGGATTGGCAGCATTATGTTCAAATGATTTTGAAGATATATTGAACATTTAAACTGATCTGCATAAGTGAAGTAGGGCTTCTAGTACTGCAAAGGCCCACTCGGTGGCCCCGGTGTTATTGTGCTTGTGTCTTTTATATTTGACGGCAATAATCCATTTTCTGTGCTACGTTGAGTCTTTTGGGAACATACTTGCACTTCCCTTTCTGGACCTGTTACAGTTGAGTATACTGCAGCATTTTGGCAGGATGCTCACATTGCTACTGTCAGCTCTAGGCTGGGAACCTTCCCAGTAAATCAACCCCTCCCCCTAAAAAGTCTGTTTTTAAAACTCAGGATTTCTCAGTTTCTCAGTCGTTATCATGCCTTATATAGATCCATGCATATTTACAATCCGAACTAACATCTCTCTCTCTCTCTCTCTCTCTCTCTCTCTCTCTCTCTCTCTCTCTCTCTCTCTCTCTCTCTCTCTCTCTCTCTCTCTCTCTCTCTCTCTCTCTCTCTCTCTCTCTCTCTCTCTCTCTCTCGTCACTTCTGAGCATGTATGTCATGTTGTATGATCTGTCGACCAGGGGCTGAGACCAGCAATACAAGTTTCAAAATCTGCAACAGACATGAATGTTTGCTCTTCAAACAATCGAGCGGCTTAGACTGGGTGAAAGATGGCTGACCCTCTATTCATCCAGTAAACCTGCACATAATTGACAACAAACAAAGGAATAATTAGCAGACAGGTGTCCATACTCCCAAAGGTTACCCCAGGATGCCCTAAATGGCTTCAGTGTGATCTGCATACACAGCTTGGCGGCCACTGTGCCAGCAGCAGGCTCCATGCGCTACAAGTAGTCAGTATATAGTTTGTCCCTCCATATGAACATATTTCACATTTTAAATCATTTGAAAGAAGAAAAATATCGTTTAAAGTAGGGACCCACGAAATATGGTCTGTGTATGCAGTTAAACCTGTCCTTCTGGACACCTCTATAATGCAGACACCTGTATAATGTGGACAGTTAGCAGTTAAGTGAATGCAGGTTATTTGATATTATTGCTTCTTTCAGACGAAGTACTCTTTGTGTTCACTATTGATGAACGCAGACTCATGGCTTGTTTGACATTGACCATAATGGCATCTATGCCAGCCATGTTTTACATTAAAAGGTTTAATTTCAATATTGAAATGTGAATGCATGTTTACCCAGACTCAAGTTCTATTTTTTGATGTGTAAATGATATGACAACAGGCAGATAGGGAATGGAATGGTATATTAAAGTTGATATCTATATTTAGTGTCATTTTCAACATTTTCGGAATTTTGTCCTTTTTTAAATTCACTTAGCATAATTTTCACTGCTGCAGCCTTTGGTTACTGTTTATCAAATGAGTCCAGAGCATAGATCTAGACATTGCAGTTGGAGTGGCAACTCTACTTATAATAGTTTTGAAGATTCAAGTCGCTAAGTGGCATGACATAAAATGCTGAAACTTTTTTCATGGCCCACGGCATTGCCAGGTTGCACTGACCTATATGCCAACTTAATATTTTCTGTCTGTCTACAATACATTTAAGACGTGGAACTCCTAGATTTTAATTGCCACTAATTTTGATAATTTTGAATGTCCTGACAATTCAACGTAATGTGGCAAAGTTCATCACAGATGCAGCGTACTCGTTAATTTGCAAAGCTGTCGCTTTTTCGATGTCTGCAAAAACGCCCTACAATGGAAATACATAAAGAACTCCCGGGAAACGGAATGTCTGTGTTTGCACACAGACACAATAAATCTAATTGCTACCTCTGTATCTATTTTGTGCTGGTAAAGTAAATAATGTAATTTCTCATTAGATGCATCCAAAAGAAAGTCATGGTCAGAATGATTAGAGAAAATAAAATGCCTGATAAAATGGATGTGTCTCCTAGTATCCAAGGTTTGACATACCTGTATCCCCCCACAAAAAAGTAATAAAATAATAAAAACATTCCCTTGTTCCCTTTTGGAAACAATATACTAATTAGAAAGCCAGTAATAAACCCTGTATTTCAAAGTCGCCTAACTAGCATTCCCGAACAAGAACACAAAACACAACTGTTTAAAACCACATTAAGATTTCAACAAATGTAAATTTGAAAACAAGGAAAAATTTGCTTCACATGTTCAATATCTGATTGGATACGTACTTTTACCTTATATTTAATTCATAAAGATTGGTACAAAACGCTGGTGGAGAGAATCGGCACAAAAATATTGCCATTTGACCCTGAAAACGTTGGCTCACGAGTGTTGATATTCTCAGGGTGTATGACGTCAACATATTCTAATTTGTCATCCGCCTGATCTAGTTTGATCCGTGCATTTTTTATTGGTCACATTTAGGGACCTGCACGAGATGACCGGTTTCATCAACTTGTAGTGCAGTGCGTGCCGGTGTGTGTCCGCAAGTCAGTTATTTGTCGCGTTATGCAGTTTGCCTATCTAAATAAGTTATATCTGTCCATAGAATACCTCAGACTTATTAATTCTGATTTGCAAGGTTGCATCCGACAATAAAATGATTAAAAACTGCTCAGTGCTGTCCTGAAGTAGGTGTCACCACCCTTGGTAAATGATTACTTGGGAAAAGAAACAGCCAAAGAACTTGATCATTATGAAGAAGAATTAAATGTAACGATTGCACAAATAGCTTGCTGCGGTTTGTAGTTGTATGACTTTGTATAGTTCACACTTGGGGTGAGATTGAAAATTCAACAAATACATCTATCATACTACTTGATATGCTGATGAGAGTCAGTCCTGGTATATTTCTTCTGAGGTTGAAATATCTTTTAGTCATTCCAATTGCAAGCCTTTAGTTATCATGCATGACCATTTATGTTCCCTTACATATTCTCTCATGTCTGATCAGCACACATCAAAAGCATTGCATACAGACCTGTGACTTTATAGAACATTCCACAAGCACATAGTTTTTGCTGACGACACGACTTCTTCCATTTCACATGTTGATTCTGGATGCCAGCACGGTGTGGGTTAAAATGGCTCTGACCTTGCGACACAAGAGCTCAACATTATTCATCGGCATATTGCTTTACCATTGACCACTCTGTTGCTTCGTCATTAAATCGTACATCTTAGACATCATGTATCGCCGTTTGATGCTCAGTAGTAAAGCATGAACTATGGTAATACTTTTCTGCTCAAACGATCTGGCCCTCAAATTATGCTCCCAAGAGTAAAACAGTGCTGTTATTTCAATGGCTTCTGTCGATAGTGTTACAGAAATATGCATGGAGAATCCAGTTATTATTATTATTATTATTATTATTATTATTATTATTATTATTATTATTATTATTATTATTATTATTATTATTATTATTATTGTTGTTGTTGTTGTTGTTGTTGTTGTTGTTATTGTTATTATTATTATTCAATTTTGTATCAAATATAAAATGCAAGAATCATATGTGCCAAGTATTTATTTCACACGAACGTGGCTAGATTTGCTTAGAATTCAAAAGTAACTGGGTGCAAAGTTGGAGTTGACATGACCCAAAGGGCGGGTCCCCTGTCGCCTTGGTCGAACGACCATCTGCCTGTAACTGATTAACCAAGCATTTGACTAAAGGCGTGGAGAACGCCTTACAGAAAAATAAAACACTTGGCAGCTCAGCTATTGCAGGCAGAGAGAAAAAATGAAGACGCCTTTGATGGCAACCGAAGAGCAGATGTCAGAATTCCACCTTACACGAGTCTCTGAAGTACTGAAGCAGTCCCGTGTGGAATGATTATATACCAGAGGCCAGGCAAAGATCACGTATACCCTAATGTTGCTCACCCGCAGGCTTACCCCAGGGTAAACACTTTACAAGTGGCCAATCTAGCACTAAGGGCGAGCTGAATGTGTGATGATATTGTTACATTTAATAGGAATCCACCACTTGTGCAAAATAGCCGACCGCTCAAACCGAATGTAGGGGAAACAGTAAACTAACTGCCTGGTCTAATTTTTAGTGTGTGTCCAAAATGATGGATTTTTTTTGTCTGTTTTGTTTCCTTTGTCTTTATTTTTGTGGAAATTTTGGTTATAAAATGTACATGTGACACCCGATACTTTTTTAATCTGAGTACCATTACCATAAAACAGGCTGTGAAGCTGATGTCACCAGATATCTGCAGTCACACGAAGGAAAGAGAGTCATGCTATAATATGTATATAAAAAGACACATCAAGACTGATGCGAACCAAAGAAACAACGTACAAGTCTGCACGTGACGTCATACAAATACAAAATTTTCATATTTTCTTGGGCTCAGCATTCAGTAGAACACGATCTTCCAACCACTCCCGTGGTGTGATATTTGGTCTAAAATGCCCTAAGCAGCATCTTCCTGTCATAATTAATTCATTTGATGTTTACATTGCGATTATCTGTTTAATTTGACCTCCCCCATGATTATCAGAGGACTAAAATATGATGATCTATAACAGTTAAACTTGCCTAAAGCGTGGCATTGAAGGCTGCAACATGGAGACATGACATCATTCATGTCACGCTGCAAACCAGACAAACCAGGTGTAGATCGAAGTAACAGAGTGTAAAATAACTCCAGTCGACTCAGCTATTTAAAGAAACATGATGCACTCGCTATGTATGTATGTATGTTTGTATGTATGTATGTATGTATGTATGTATGTATGTATCTATGTATCTATCTATCTATCTATCTATCTATCTATCTATCTATCTATCTATCTATCTATCTATCTATCTATCTATCCATCTATCTATCTATCTATCAGTGTGTCTGTCTGTCTATCTATCTATCTATCTGTCTGTCCGCCTGTCTGTCTGTCTGTCCGTCCGTCCGTTCGTCCGTCTGTCTGTCAATCTGGACATAAATCCATCTCTCCGTCTTTTTTATAAGATATTTGGTGCAATTATTTCTGTTTCCAAACTGTTTGTGACATCATTGTCGCTTCAAGGAGTAATTTAACTTGACACAAAGCTCAAGTGCTTTGTTTCCTTTTCCATACCCGTTTTGCTGCATGTCTTATGATTCCCTGTTTTCGAAAATCTTATAGTAATATGCCTCCCTGTATTCCGAAAGTCAAAAACCAAATGAGTAACCTACTACATAAGGAACCGGTACTCTGAACAAGTAGTCTAGAAATGATTAGCTCATTATATGATCTGACTTAAATTTGCACCAGATGGGAATTGATGTGCATCTCGGAATCAAACTGACAGCATGACATGAGTTCAGATAACAAGATGGTCGACTAAACTAATTTGTAGTTCGCACGAAGGATTCTCACCCGTGGAATAACTCGGCTGTGCTCTCCGACAGTTGTTGGATAATGGAGGGGGGGGGGGTATTTATTTATTTATTTATTTATTTATTTATTTATTTATTTATTTATTTATTTATTTATTTATTTATTTATTTTGAGGGGGTGGTGGTTACTTTTTTTTTTGTTTTGTTTTGTTTTGGCTTTTTTTTAGTTTTTTTTTTAATTTTGTTTTGTTTTTTATTTTTTGTCTTGTTTTGTCCCTTTGGTGTCACCAAGCATTCCGACGTACCACAAAAGAAGAGGAAGGGAAAGGCAGGGGAGGGCAGGGGGGGGGGGGGGAAGAGAAGAAAGAGGAGAGAAGAGAGAAGAAACCAACAGAATAGAGGAGAAGAGAAGAGAAAAAAAGTAAACTAAAGAGTAAAAAAGAGAGCCTACTTAGTTGTTACGTAATCGATATACATAACTTTTACCACACGAAAAACTTAATCCGTTTGCACATAATGTGACACAAGGAAAGACTTTTCATGAAGTTTAGCTTGGTCCCTTTGGTGGGTCTGCTGTAACAGGCAGCGCTGGGGATTGATGGACGTTTTCTTCTAATTTACATTTGAGGCATTCTAATGCCGTGTTGGCTGGTGTAGTGTAACCTGCAAGAATATAAGTATGGTAGGAATACCATCCGTTTGTAATATTGTCTACATGATAACAAAGGCCCGGCGTTTGATGTGTCCCTGGCAGCGAAACCGGTCCTGCAAAACCAATGCATGTATGTCACGACACGACAGACCTCCGGGCGTATCAAGACACAGAAATCTAAACTGTTCTAAAAGTTCTAGCTGCTATAATAGTGGGGGAGAAAAATACAAAGATGGTCCTTCTTTAAAGATCTCTCAAAACATGCCATTCAAATCTTGAAATATATTCATTTTTAAATAATGAAAATATAACTTTCATTTTTTTCAGTTTTAGGAAGGCTGGATCCGTTAAGTAGATCACAAGGCCAAAGAAAGCAAAATTCACGGTTTGAAATTTCAAAAATCGTGAAAACGGAGCAACACACTGTCCGGCTGTAGCGTGCATGCACTGTTCAAATAGGGAGCCCTATGGGAAATCATCAGTTTTGCTCAAAGGGATTGGCTCACAATTTGCTTTTGCCAGTCCGTATGAAGATAAGGTTTGCTAGGTATGCATTTTGCACTTTCTGGTCATCGGATGAAAAAATCGGGTTCCAGCGACACAGGTAATGTCACAAACGTCAGCTGAACTCTGACTATAAGCGGCATTATGGTAGAAAATAAGCAGTCGCAAGACAGGATGCAAATCTGCTTGACAATTGTCAGCCTGCTCAGCAGATTATTTCTTCAGTTATCAGAGGCCATTCGTGCAGTGTCAAGCCACTCTTGGCTCAACGTCCGCCTTGTGTTTAGCATCGGAAACTCATGGAAACCTGCAGATGGGCTTTAATATATCTGTCGGAATTCGAATCCTCGACTTCCGGCACTACCAGCACAAGCAGGAGAAAACCAATGTCTTGTGTCTCCACACCATTCTAACCTTGAGATCCCTGATGTAAGGGTTTCCGTGTTGTATAGTAATGCTAATCCAGGGTGTTTCTAACTAACACATGCAATCTCAAATGCGTCTCCCACAGTGAACAGTTTCGAACAATTACTAAATGATAACATTAACAATTTGCTGACAGTTTTAGGTGTTGTGTCAATTTCTTCAAAATGCAAAAGTAATATTAGTGCTTCACATATTGCCTCCTGAGCAGACCAAGCTCCTAATCTTCGCTGCTGCTAAGGCAAGCTAAACTGTTCTAAACCTGCAAATATATACATATTCTCTGCAGGGAAGTATTTTGGTGAAGATTTTTGTCTGAATTATCGGCAGGGAGGTTCGTATATGATGTTCCTGCAGAAAATTAAAACTCTACTGATAATTAAAAACTTTGTGCAGGCTTTTTTTTATACAACATGCTTTCAAACTCGATTTGTGTGACGACCGCCATCCAGATTTCTTGCAGCAATACTCAATTCATATTTCGCTTCACAGACATACTGGTTTGGAGTTTGGTCTTACATATGAGGTTGTAGGTTTCCCAGATGACTTGACATCGCTCGCAGAGCTCCATCCACACACTCCAGATCCGCTATTTTTGACATTCACGCGGGACAACGTTCCAGTGCGAGACCACAATTAGTGGCCCTATAAAATGAATATTGTATGAATGATTATTATACTGCGGGGGATATTAAAATCTCTGCAAGGATTTTTAATTTTCTGCAAGGAATTTATGAACGAGACAGTTTTACATTCTTTGCAGAAAGATTAAAAATTGCTGCTGAAAGCTTTCAATTCTCTGTTGAGTGTTTAATTCTCTGCAGATAATTTAAAACATTCTGCAGACAATGAAAAACACTCCGTATACATTTTTATTTCAATTCTCTGCAGAAAACTTAAAACTCTCTGCAGGGAATTAAAAACTTTGCTGCATACATTTTAAAACCCTTTGCATTCGGATTAAATTTTTCTGCAACGTATTTGAATACACTGGACAGTATTAAAATATCCTGCAGGCCATATTAAATCCTCTGTTAATTATTTATGAGTACCTGCAGGTTTGCCTGCCATATACTACACAGATGGTGTAAAGAAAACACGGAATTCGGTTTGTTTAGAAGGCAACTGTGCCACTGTCCTGTCAAGAGTTAGCGCCTCTCTCTTCTTGTGTCAGCCAATCTGGAACAACTTAAAAAGTGAGGAGCACAGAAATATATAAATTGCAATCCGTTTTGGTTACACCCTGGACTTCAAAGGTATCCGTCTAATTGTGCATTTTAATGGGTTTTCGAAATATACTGTTGAAATTTACAACATATAAACGCGCTGCAATGTGTAGTTAGTCTGTAACTTCCACTGTAAAAACGGTTTCTTGTAAAACTGGAAAACAGTTGTATTGAAACGTATCTTATTTTGTCACAACCTGGCATAATAGAAAGGATGCTTTTCGTATTCAAAATTTACCCGCGTTTGTTAACTTCAAGTTAAAAATATGCAGTATTAGAGTTAAAGGGCATATTGTGATATAGGTCTGTGTAGATATGCAAGTTCGTACCTTTAGGATCTAAACGTGTTTGTAATAAAAACAGCCAAGAGTGAAGAAACAAATGCGAAAAGCCACCAGACGTCATGAGAAGCGACTCAAAATATGTCGATGTCGCGTCGCTACGATACTGTTTTACTTGAATTTGAACACTGAAGCGGACACGACGGGACCAACGTGTTTGTCTCGCACGTGCTTTTAATACCATATTACCCCGTCGGATTAAAACCATCGTTGTCAACCTCCGCGCCCATCATTTTTCCAAGATGGTTTTACAATATATCTAATTCTAGTATTATTGGTCAGTAAACCATAATACGTTGCATCTCGATTCAGTGGAACATGATTTGAAAATATTGGACGAGTTGAAACAATGATAAGCATTGGAAGAGCCCCCCCCCCCCTCCCCCTTGGAAGCACAGGCCGTCATAGTCATGAATTACTGGCTCTCATTGTGCTTTTAAATTTTCTGCCGACAGAGGGGGCTACTGGTATCTACCACAATACATCAATTTGTCAAATTCAGGTACCACAAAGTCACCTACTTTCACGAGTACTACTTTAACATGGACGCTCGAAAATAAAATATTGTATTTTTAGTATTATATAAAATTTAGCTTTACATTTGTGATGACACATTGTTATGACTTTCAGAATTTTTTTGGAATGCTCGCGTTACTCTAACTTTTAACTAGGATCTATTCAAACGCCTACTTGTGTGTATCTGGTAAGAGCGGATCAAACAGCCACTAATCCAAAGTTACAGTGTACGAAAGTTTACCATTTACACAACGTTCAACACCGCAGTGCGCCATAGGGCAACATGCTATATTGGCCCTTTGAGGTCAGTTAAAATATTTTATGTTTTCTCTGGGTTATTTATGATGAGAATCAAATTTTGACATACAGTGTAATACCCTGTGAAAACCACCTCAGGGAATGGTGATATGGTCTTGGTCTCTGTATTAGGTCTTTGGCTCGGGATAAGCAAAAAAACAAACAAACAAACAAACAAAAAAAGACAGCAAATTGGATGTCCTTGATGTAGGAGTGCTCTCTTTACGCAGATTAGTGAGGTAATAGTTGATAATCAGGATAATTAAGATGTGATATTAATGTTGTCAATGATTGTTTATAGAGATAACATTTTCTTGAACAGCTTTTGGGTATACGTATATGTTTATGATCTTGTCCAATTGTAAAGTGAAACAGCCAACCAAAATACCTTTACATGCATGGCTATTGACTTTCCACGTATACCCAGGCGGTTCATATATGCAGGTGTGAATTGCAAAGCATGAATACCTAACTCCACATGAAAGGACTGTTTATCGACATTACTGCATTACGACATCATGGCTACTATCATTGACTACGAATAAACACTAACGGTGGTTATATAAAGTTAAATTGTCCTAGGATGATGACTGTTGACAGAAACATCGCTTCTTGTAAAGAAACATTCGTTCCAAGTATAAAACGTGTTAACAATGCCTAAATTATTTGCGCAATCATAAATATAAATGAAACAAAAGATTCAAGACCATGCAGTGTCAGTATATTTCAAATTTAACGGACTATGTTTTATGGAATTTACATATCTTTCTAAGACCTCAGATGGATTTGCAGAGTTGTGACTGATCTTATTGCTAAGGTCACATGGCTATGATAGTTGCATTGTTCAATAGTTATCAGAACCCAGAGTTTCGCACACACAAATACAAGGTTCTGTGGATGAAACCAAGACGTTTGTAGCAAAACAAAGTTTTGCTTTAGTATTTCCTTATATTCCCATCTATCGAAAAACCCTGAGCTTTGTAACAAAACCCTTAATATTATGCACCCAACCCTGTGTTTTTGAACAAAAGTTTGGTATTGGCCTTCCTTCATTCACTGAAATACAAAACTCAGAAATCTCTGACAAAAACCTGAGTTTTGAAGACAAAATCTTCATGGAAATAAAACTTGGGATTTTAGCACATATATAAACAATCTTGAGTGTTGTTACACAGCCCACGCTTTTGGCTGCAAAATATGGGATTCGTGGACAGGAAATGAGTTTTGTTGCAAAACCCAGGAAGATCTTTGTAAACGGCACCCTATGTTCGTGACGTCCTGGAGTTTTGTAAAAGCGATAAACCCTGGAACTTGTGGAGGCACAAAACCCTGGGTTTCGTGAAAGCTTAGAAGCCTGGATTTTCTCATGAGCCAATCATGATGGATTCACCTTTCAGTAAGATGTTGATGAACATGAAACTAGTGCGCATTCCATCCCTGCGTTATTATCATTATTACCATCATCAGTATCATCCTTATATTGTCCCTGAAATTCCTGCTTTCTGTTTTCTTTATTTTCTGATTTACCAAGCATTGCGAGTCTGATGGTACCTAAGCCGGCAATGGCTCACTTCCCGAGATGGCGGGTTTCCTTTTCTTCTTATCTGCAAGGTTTTTACTCGAAACAACATAATTCCAAGGAGAAAGAAACAAAAACAAACAAACAAAACAAAAACAAACAAACACATTACTTACAACACCACAGACATATTTTGGGAAAGAATGACGCGGCAACAGTTTATCAGTGAACCTATTCCAAATATTTATCCGCCACAAAAATGGGATGTTGTCATATGACTGGCTGATGTGTTCTTTTGGTGGCAATTTACATAAATCATGGTACAAAACCTAGGCTTTTGCACATTCCAGGAAGATATCAGCGTCATACCCTGAGATATATCCGCACAAAACCCAGCTTTTTGTCACAAAACGCTGTGTTTTGTGAAGAATTGAACAATATAACTTAACAAGGATTTGCTCCCTTATTTAAGATTAACTTACAAAACCAACGATTGGTTCAAAATGTGTTATTTTTAGATTACAAAAAAATTAGGTTTTTGCACATTTCCAAGAGTGTCAGTAGAATTCCCTAGATATAAAAAAAACCCGCAAAGGTTTGCAAAATATGGAAACATAATTAGAAAACAAAGCGAAACCTAGGGTTTCTTGGTTAAAACCCTGGCCTTTTTTACAAAACATATTAATGAATGTATTCATCAGCTATAGACACAGAACTTTATCTCAAAACTTGAGATTCTGCACAAAACTCAGAATTTTGCCACAAATTGCAGGGATTCGTCACAAACTCTTTGTTTTGTGAATTATTGAACAGTATAACTTTCTAACAGGAATTTGCTCCGTTACTTCAGGTTACAAAACCAATGGTTTGGTTCACAAAGCGTGATATGTTTGACCACAAAACCCGAGTTTTGTAAATAAAATACAAGGCTTTGCCCCGAAACTGAGGGCTTCCTTTGCAAAACCCTTGGCTTAGCTACAAAGATCTCGAGGCCGTGATGCAAAACCCAGCGTTTTTATGTATAAAATCCAGGTTTTTGTGTATTAAACCTTCGGTTTTGTGAATTATTTAACGATACAACATCCACATACAAAATTTAACTTATCTCTTTTAAGATTGCTCGAAACTCCTGTCAAAATTAGTATGAATGTGCATCTTTGTATGATTTTGTACAGCTCATAAATTCACTCATAGAAAACAAGTCTCGCGCTCAATTTGGCGTAATGCAGTAAGTGATATGATGTTGTATCTTGTTGAGGTTATGTGCATGCTGCATATGGGTAAAGTTGATCTTAATGTTTTGTTTGAATCATCTTTTCCCAAACATTTAGACTGGAGCCGATTGCAAACAGTCTCCTTGGTTTTACAGCCACGTGGCTGTTTACAGTCACACATGGAGGGATAGGAGTGATTCTGTCATTTGGAAGCCCTTGAAGAAGGGTCACGAAGGGCATTCCCTTCATACCAACACGTGTCCGTTGTGTGCTAACATTTTGAATACTGCAGTAGTGAACCGAATGCGGAACTTAGGACGCATCGTCATCAGGTGATGCGACTCAGTGCCAACTGACACAGTTGATACCGAAGACATAGTTCACGGTAGTCATCACATTGAACATGGAGGAATTAGTTTTTTTTTCAATAAACAATGAGAATATTGAAGGAATATAAACATTCTATAGTTATTTCATCTATAGGAACGAAAACAGGGTGTTTTCACCCATTTAATCTGGTGAACCGTTCTCACCTAAGTGAATGCGAGTTCTGACGTGCATAATAAGTGCAGGGTGAAAGGTTGCGTGCACCTGTACGGCTAGTTGTAAATCAAATAGTTCTCCTTTACCGATCCCCATATCTCTCTGTGATTATGTCTGGGTGCAAACCCAGACATTTCTTTCTTTCTTTCTTCTTTACGACCGACTTTGTCCGGAGTTTTTCTGGGACACTATTATTCCAAACACCACCAAATGTGCCATGGTGACTGTAGTGCAATTGTGCATATCGTTTAGAATGGTCATGATGTTTAAAATTAAGCAAATTAAGGGCAATTAGAATTTTAAAAGCTTCATATCTTCCAAACTATTGCAGATAGACACAAAATTTTAATGTGCATGTATAGGTTTTTGACACCTGTCAGTATAATGGACAGTAAATTAAATTTGTAAAATTTTAAATATGCTAATTAAGGGCATTGAAAATTTTAAAGGTTTGATATCTCCAAAAGTATCACACATAGAGATGCCATTCTAACTTCAATTTATGGGTTTTGTGGAAAAGCCGCATCCAATGAACAATGAACCAAAGTTGTAGGGTTTTTATTTATGCAAATTAGGTGAAATGTAAAATTTGAATCTTGATTAGCTTCAAAACTATTTTAGACAGAGGTGCCATTCAAAATTCAATTTATGGATTTGCGATCTAGCTGCATTCAGTGAATTATGAGAAAAAGTTGTAGAATTTAAATTTATGCAAAATAGGTGAATATGGAAAATTTTAATCTTAAACAGCTTCAAAACTATAATATATAGAGGTGTCATTCGAACTTCAATTTATAGGTTTGTGACATAGCTGCATCCAATGAACAAACATTGTAAAATTGTAATTTATGAAAATTAGGTGAATACACAAAATTTAAATCAGCATTAACTTCAAAATATTATACACAGAGGTGCCATTCCAACTTCAATTTGTAGGTTTGTGATATAGCCGCATCTAACGAACCATGAACCAAAGTTATAGAATTTTAATTTATGCAAATTAGGTGAACATATAGAATTTAAATCTTACATAGCGTCAAAGCTATTGTAGATAGAGGTGTCATTCCAACTTCAATTTGTATGTTTGTGACATAGCTGCATCCAATGAACAAAAATTGTAGTTGTAATTTATGAAAATATGGCGAATACATGAAATTTAAATCATAAATAGCTCCAAAACTATTTTGGATGAAGTTGCCATTTCAAAGTTACTTTATAGGGATGTTACATAGGTGCACCCAATGGACCATGAACCAAAGTTGTTGGATTTTAATTTGTGCAAATAAGGCGGATACACAAAATCTGAATCTTGAATAGCTTCAAAACTATTATACACGGAGGTGCCATTCCAATGTCAATTTGTAGGTTTGTGACATAACCGCATCCAATGAGCCAAAGTTGTAGCCTTCTAGTTTATGCAAATTAGGCAAATGCACAAAATTGAGATCTTGAATATCTTAAAAACTGTTAATGTAGTGGAGTCACTCAAATTTCAGTTTATAAGCTTGTGAAATGACCACATCAAATGAACTAATAACCAAAATTACAGTATTTTTATTAATGCAAACTAGGCTTATACACAAAATTAAGATTATATTGAACAATGAGAAAGTGTAGCATTTCAAACTGTTCTCATTTTGAAGGCACCCAGGCAGATTTGCTGTGGAGCAAATCTTCTTTTCTAGTTTTACTTTACAATTCTATCAACATATAACATCTAGGAGTATGGAATAAAAGTAAGACCAAGCTTGCGCGTATACTCGCGCGGCATTCTTCATAATCCCTCTGCACCCCAAACACATCTAGTGATAATGAAGAGCGCTCGCGTGGGTAGGCACGCTCGTTAAGTTTTATTATGACCATTCTCTTGTCCAAATCTATGACATATACAACACACCAATCATGTTACAAAAAGAGGCATTTTATAATAGTAGAGAATACACCAAATGCATGCATATATTTTAAAATTGTGTCCGCTTCGGAACTTTTGATAAATATTGGATACTTTTTAAAGTTTTTACGAAGAATTCGGAATAAAGATGGATTTACATTTAACTGTTGTAATAATATAAACATGCGACACAAAATAGTTTTCTTTTAAGACAAAAAGAACAAATATAATAGCATATCCTTCAAGGGAACTTTCTCCACTAAACGTTTTAGCCCTTTGAACTTTTATCTGCGCAATTGGTTGAAAATTGAAAACAAAGTACTTCGAAATTGATTCCAGTCCTATGACAGATATATTAATCACGTGATGACTGACAGTGATATATATGAGGTCTGCTACAGCCATATACCCGCCCCAGGGACAACATCTCCTAAGTCTTTCTGCAGCCATTGCTGCAGGCACTATTGCCATGCTACATGTAACAAAATCCCACTTGTCCCTTCCTTGCTCGAAAACCGTCCAAAACGACCTGAATTTAAGCAGTTGTCCCCTACATTGTTTTGCTTATATTGTTGTTGATTAATAAAATGAGGCCTATAGTGAGAAAACTATAGGGCGAACCTACACCCAAATAATATGTTCCAGATAAACACATTTCCTTCGTGCGAGCTTGGAACTTAGTGTGCCCAACTCGTGTGAAAGAAAGCTGTTGACCCAGTAACATTATAAACAGGTTAAAAGGGTTAATCCATTGCGGTTGCAGATGGGGGAAAAAAACCTCGGGAGTAGAATACCAGGCTCTCATGTGCATGCTGCATTCAGATTTTTCACCATTGCTTTACACTCATGCCAGGTTTGGGATGATCTGCATGGCGTACGGTCAGTAACGGAACACTCCTTGGCGTTCGTTACGTATACGTGCCATTTGATTATGAATCACTATAATGACAACGGAGCACCTGAGATATGCAGGCAAGCCTCTTGCCTGCATATCGTAGGAGCTCTGTACAGATACCATCATGACCACCAGCTTTACCAAGCTTAAGATCTCGGATATGTCTTTCAATTTGACAGCCATCAACACAAATATTTTCATAACTTGTCTGATGATTTGGATGGTCAAAGGCAAATTAGACATATGTATGCAAATGTGCTAGTAAGAAAATTTGGAAAGTGTGGTACTGATGTTAAAGTTTTGTTGTTCAAATCATATTTGGGTAACTCATACTGCAGTCAGGTATGGCCAGTCTATAAAAGCTCTCAGGTGCATGAATGAAATTGTATATAATAACTGTGTTTCTTAATTCTTGGACCTGCATAGAATGATTGGTATAAGTAATGCAACTATTAGTATCCCTAGTTATGCGGAGTTTTTTGGGAGAGAAATATTCAGTTTTTGGAACAGAGTTGAAAACAGTGAAAGTTTTATTATAAACAGTCTTGCTGGCTCGTGGCTTAAATTTAGAGAGCTATATATATTCAAAGGTTGGCATGACAATGTATGGTACAATGTATGGTACAATGTATCTGATTATCTCACATATATCTCTGATTAACTCTAGTCGTCCCAATGGAACTTTCTGGTCACATCCCGGGATGTGGGAGTGGGCGGGATAAGATAAGTTTCAACATGATTGTATATCCAATTGATGTAGTTCTTTTTGGATAAAAAGCAAAAAGAGATCAAAACCCCACCATTGTTGTGTCGATTTTATTTTGAAATGGCCCACGCATGTTACACACTATAAATACTTATATTAATTGCCATTGCGATTCCTGTGGCCAGACCACGACATGGCAATATGGTAATAATTATTAGATCTGGGTCTCCAACAGCCTTGCTCCTGCTTCGCGGAGGTAGGGTGGTTGGAGAGGAACTACAGGGTAATATGCCTTATGTTATTACTAAGTTATACAAACTCGCCTTTATGAGTCCCATGACCGGACAACGACACGAAAATAAGTATAAGAAAATAAAAGGTGGCAATACCATGATATGCCAATAATTATCAGATTTTAAACAGTTCTTGACCACATTAGACAGAGTACATATTGCAACAGAATTGCTGGGTCTCCAACAATCTTGCCCCTGCTTGGCACGAGCAGGGTGTGTTGAAGATGACCTGCGGGATGATATGTTATTTGTCTTCATAAATTGTAGAAATTGGCCATTATGATTTTCCGTGGCCAGACCACGACATGGAAATGTGGTAAAAATAGCTATCAGATTATAAAAGGTGCTCTGACAACATTATTTCAATATATTTTAAATTAATCTAATATATTTTCGAACTTCTTTTATTATCTAAGTAAATCTTTTAGTAAAGAAAATTTTTAGTTATATTTCCATTTCAAGGTCCGTGAAAAGAGCTTCTAGCCAATGTTTGCTATATGCCAAAACCGAGTATAAATTTTTAAAAAATTGAAATTGAACTTGAAATTATTTGCTGAGCCATATTTTCACAAGCAAAAGTCACTTCTACATCAACACTTTTTAGATTTTGAGGGTCATATTCACACACAAAAAAGGACAGCAACGGTGAAGATACCTTTGTGGGCACGATGTTTGACCACTTTCGTGAAATTTGTGCACCATGTTGACCAATTTTATTTTAATTGGTTTTTGTGGATTTTCGGTCTGCTGTTTGGTTGGCGTATTTAAAATTTGTGTAAAACTCTTTATTCTTGTACGTAAAGAATTAAACTCTGCTGGCTCTGCATTATTCATACGGGTGACACTCACTGATTCTTCCATAGATGCTCTGTGTGTGTGTCTTTATTTTTGTAATTAAACAATTACTCTCGTAGTAGTTTTTAAAATATACGGAATAACATTTTTGTTTGATAGAGGCTCCCATAAATAATGAGCCTCGCTAATCTCGTACTGTGGGGTGATAGGACCTAACTTATGAACGTGTCTTGTTCATTTTTGCGGTCCGGTATTCAATAGCTGATCGCTGTGTTCATAAGTATATCATTCCTAGAAGTATAGTTTTTCGTTCACACGGTATCCGTAATTTACTAGCGTTGATCCGGTTGCGTTTTTTCAACAGATCTGGGTTTGGGGGTGGACGTACTTAAAGGGTGAAACTTCACGTCCTACTAAACAGGCTATTTCCGGGAATTGTGCATTATTATATATAACTTAGTGGTTGTTGGCTGGTTTTCTGAGTGGCAGATTCTGGAGATAGTTACTGTTACCTCCCAGTTGTCAACATTCCTTCATGAAAAGCATCAACTAAAACTAAGTAAGTCGCACACACATAAGCTTACTGTACATATTTTGGAAAGTCAAATCAATTTCGAATAAAACTGAATGAAATTGAATGATGGGCAGGTTTCGCAGCAAAAGAGAGCAGTATTGACCCCCCCCCCCCCGTGACACTTGTGAAAGAGTACAAGTGGTACTGCAATACTGACCACCCGTGACACCAGTGAACCAATGCATGTGGTATAGCAGTATTGACCACACAGTGACAGCAGTGAACTAATACAAGTGGTATAGCAGTATTGACCACACAGTGACAGCAGTGAACCAATGCAAGTGGTATAGCAGTATTGACCACATGGTGACAGCAGTGAACCAATGCAAGTGGTATAGCAGTATTGACCACATGGTGACACCAGTGAACCAGTGCTGGTGGTGTAGCAGCATTGACCACATGGCGACACCAATGAACCAGTGCTGGTGGTGTAGCAGTATTGACCACATGGTGACACCAGTGAACCAGCGCTAGTGGTGTAGCAGAGCATTGACCACATAGGGAGACCTGTAAACTGGTTGCTAGTTGTACAGCAGTATTGACCACAAAGTTTCACCAGTAAACTAATGTAAGTGATGCAGCAGTATTGACCACAGACTGACACAAGTGAGCCAGTGCTGGTGGTAAGTTCAAGTAAATAACGGGAAAATCAATAGTCAGGGACGCATTGTGAAGTAGGGTACGTTGAGTTGCTCAGTGTGTCACAAGTAAAGATTACATTTTAAGTAGAAAGCATGGGAAAAGGATGTTTGTGCCATGAGCATTGGAATAAAAAGCAAAGAAACAAATGCTGGGACGCCAGGATGAGCTAGATAGAACAATATATCTATCTATCTATCTGCCTGTCTGTTTGTCTATCTATCTATCTACTTTACTGGAAAGGGTTCTTTTGTTGTTTTCTGCGCCTGCCATCAATCTAATACGAATACGGTGAGAGAAAATTCTAATTTTGCAGTTCAAAAGCCAATCTTTTTCAACATTTTCATGCTTTGGAATAAGAACTTTCAAGAACCAAATTCAATGGCATCTTAAAATTCTGGAACACTTTGTCCTGCAAAACACTGTCTCTTCAAGTGAGGCGAAAAGGCATCGATAAAAATTCTAATTCTCTTCACAACGACATCAGAAAACGAAGAAGCCAACTAGAGTACAACCTTTGACGTCATAATGCGGTATGCAGATTTGGCTACCTCATGCAAATGTACGCAATCTTATATCGATCTCTTGTTTCCTATTGAAACAATTTTGTAAGTAGGTCGGTAGCTAACCGTGGTATCTCAATGGTACTTACAATCGAGACAAACAGGTACTTCTTCAGAATGATATAAGACAAAGTAGCCTACTTTTTGATAAAATCAGCTGATATCCAGCTGATTACCTGCTTTGCCACACCTGTGGCACACCGTCATGGCTCGTCCGATGAAATAATCTATCAGGTGACGTCATCTGATTTTATTGACCCGTGTTATTATGTTGACCTTACTTGAAGGTCCTTGACTTACAAAAAGTTGCAAGTTGAGGAAAATACCTTAAGGTGCTCTATCTGCACTGCTTGAGAATCAGTTCGCGGTCAAACGTTTTGTCCCGTGAGGAAAAGTATTGAGGTATACCATGTACATATAGATGTATGATATATATAGGTATATATATATATATATATATATATATATATATATATATATATATATATATATATATATATATATATATATATATATATATATATATATATATATATATAATCCATACACGTTGAAAAAATGGTGATTGTAATTGCTGTATAAACGTCCAATATTTCATCCAAAATATAATTGTGACACGTGAACATAAATCTTGAAATAAATCCACATGTACATACTAGTGCAGCCAAATTCCAATTTGTTAACAAAGTATATGGTGCCATGGGATCTTCCTTATCATTGCCTGTTCTGTTATAATGGTCAGAAATACCTGCATATGAAGTATTCACATGCATGTGCCACGGTTTAAACTATGAAAGTTTGTAACAGTGAAAATAATCATCGTTATAAAAATATATGCTACGCAGTTTTAGCCGTATGGTCGGTCAGAAATTCTGTGGTTACACAATAAAATCTTCTTGAACCAATCACCAGTTATTTCTACAGTTGCATGCGCATGCATAACATGAATTACTGATGAAAGAACATGTTGTTTTACAGCGATTAAAATCAGTTACGTTTAGGATCTATAGATCGTGCTCTTTCTGCCTCGCTCGGGTTTACTTCTATATTTTTCTATTCACGGGGAAAACTGCAACAAGTTGACTAAATATTGTAGCTGCATAGCCAGAGTACTGGTCGGTCAGAAATTCTGTGCTTACATAATCGGATTTTGTTGAACCAAAG
The DNA here is from genome assembly GCA_964020975.1 of Hermodice carunculata. Lineage (NCBI taxonomy): Eukaryota > Metazoa > Annelida > Polychaeta > Eunicida > Amphinomidae > Hermodice > Hermodice carunculata. The sequence continues at coordinate 10,775,236 of OZ026630.1, forward strand.
ACCATTTATTTCTACAGTTGCGTGCGTATCCAAAACATGAATTACTGATGAAAGAACCTGTTGTTTATACAGCGATTAAAATCAGTTACGTTTAGACTCTATAGATCATGCTCTTATTAAATAAAATGTGTATCTTGCTCGGGTTTACTTCCATATCATTCAATTTACAGGGAAAACTTTGAGACAAGTTGACTAAATACTCTAGCTGCGTAGCCATAGTACCGGTCGGTCAGAAATTCTTTTATTATTTCCACAGTTGCGTGCGCATACGTAACATGAATTACTGATGAAAGCATCTGTTGTTTTTACGGCGATTAAAATCAGTTACGTTTAGGATCTATAGATCGTACTCTTTTCTATATATCAAATGTGTACCAAGCTCGGGTTTGCTTCCATATTTTCAACTCACGGGGAAAACTTTCCTGCAAGTTGATTAAATACTCCAGCTGCATAGCCAGAGTACCTTAACGATAAATACTTTAGCTGCATAGCCAAAGTGCCTTAGCGATAAATACTTTAGCTGCATAGCCAGAGTACCTTAACGATAAATACTTTAGCTGCATAGCCAGAGTACCTTAACGATAAATACTTTAGCTGCATGGCCAAAGTGCCTTAGCGATAAATACTCTAGCTGCATGGCCAGATTACCTTAACGATTGATACTTTAGCTGCATAGCCAGAGTACCTTAACGTTAAATACTTTAGCTGCATAGCCAAAGTGCCTTAGCGATAAATACTCTAGCTGCATAGCCAGAATACCTTAATGATCTGGTCAGGAGACGTGAAAGACTGCTCGATATGCCACTTGAAGTAGTGTCTATTTACGGTAACCTGGATGGTCCTAATCAATAATAGTTCCGTGAAGTTGTTTGTCAGAATATGACACAAAAATCTTAAGGGTCAAACATTGCCCCTTCAGTTTTGTACGTCTTCAAATGCTTATTTTCTCTGAAAATTACGCTGAACGTAATGGGGACATAATGTGTGTTGGGCATACGTATGCAGTGCATGTGTCCGAGTAAAATGAACAAATGATTATTTTATACATTTTGTGCTTACACATTATATGCTTTAAGGGTCTTCCTGGTTGTTTAGAATGCATTCGGTCACAGGGTATCGCTATATTGAAAATTTTTTTTAAAAAATGAATATATCGCAGTCAGCAAAAAGCATAAACCACTTCAATGTATGCGGGAGTTGTGCAAAATCACAAAAAGCCTCCTACGTGGTGTATTGATTATTAAAGTAAACAAAGTCATTTAATAATTTCAGGTCACCACACTTGAAAAGACATTTAATATGTCTGAGTGTCAATAGCAGATTCTAATCACATTACGTGTAGCAAATCGATCTTTAGATGTGTGAATGAAATGTTAATTTATGTGCATGATTTTTCACAAGGTATCATCTGCTATCGTAGGGAAGTAAATGTACTTATTGAGACATGATATAGGCAAAGTGAAATATAACCTCACGTCCTCACACTCTTATTGCATGTCACAAATTTTTGAACAAATTTTGCAACCATAATAATTCCCTGTATGTAGAGCGCAGTCATACAAGGTCATGCATAGAAAACCGAATGGCCCAACTTCACCAAAGCACTCTATGTAGAACTGTTACTGGTACATCCTTACTGGAGTTCAAACGGAAAAAAACCATCAATATTAATGTAACTTATCACTACAAACTGACAAAGAAACAGATCCATTCAGAATAAATTAGATCTATGAATAAAGTTAAAGTTGTTTTCCGAATTGGTTTCGTAACAAGTTGTCTTACATACATATACCACATTTCGTCGTACATGTGACGTCACATAGAACTGTTCTTCTTTCATCATTGCAGCTTTCTTTATAAAACCGTCTTCAATATGATATCAATGTCAAATGCAACAGGCTTTCCACTTGAGCAGAATGTAGCTGTTGTTTTTATACGGATGCACAGGAGAAGTTTAACTGTGTACCAGGGCATGAGATTCCAGACTGAATTAGACATAGTGTCTGGTGTAAACCAATTATGCATATGCAGCCTAATTTCTTGGCATTTAACCATTACCATTGTACTTTCAAGCAGAATCGACATCGGTACAAAGCCTTTCTTAAAATATGGAACCTTTGAATTGTACTAATTTAATCATCGGTTAAATTTTAATATCGTTATTGTTGCTCACAACTAGTCACATTTAAAATTCTAAATATTACACATGACAAAATACATGTTGCCTTACATTTACTGGGAAACACAAAATAAGTCAGCGTGCCTGCAGTTGCAGAAATCATCAGAATGGTCCCGGTCAACACTGACCTTAGCGCGCTTTGGGTGCGCCCAAGTGCATCAAGAAAACCTGTATACTCCGTCAAAACTTGGCACTGAAATGGCCAAACTGCTCACGAAGAAAATAATCATACTGAAAGGTTTTTGCGGAAGTGTTTATTAAGGTATTTCATATATATATATATCTTCAATAAAAATAATAATTTCATGTTCACGTGTTGTTTGTGGATCAACAAAATCAGTGATTATCGTATTAAAGAATGTTTGGAACAGAAAAGACGTTTCCATAGACGTCATACTGAAACTGATCTACATGTGCCTCTGAGGACTTTATTTCCAAAAATTAAGACGCAACGCACGGTTAGGATGCAGGACAGATATATTGTTCAATACATGCTGCTAGATACACTTTTGGACCAGAACCTTTCATGCCATCAACCGTTCTTGTGAAACTCATCGGAATAAATGGCTTGAAACTTATATAGTAAACATAAATTCAAAGGTCCCAAAATTACGTGCTCATAAATTGTAAATTGTCTGAATGATATTGCAGCAAAGTCAAAATGTGTTGCACAACCAGCCGTTCGTTTTAGTCGACCTGTTGACTTCTCATGTTTATTCTCTGATGACCTTGCCAGGAAGTACGCCAGTTATCTTATATCTAGGCCATTTATGATATTAACGTGTGTCATTGGACCACTTTCTCGCTCGAACCAGTCGACAGCGACTAGTGGGCCATTTTTGAATGGTATCTGCGTCATCTGTTTTCTCCCTTTTGCGCTTCGATAAATATAATTCTACAAGATTGAGAGACCATAATAATTACATTCCAGAGCCGACAGTTTTCCATGGCGCATTATGTGAGCTAAGCGTCTTGAACCCGTTTAGGAGTTAAAAGTTGTGGTGGTTACATTGAGAGTGTGCCATGACGAATCACACCAACATTGCTCTATATTTATATGTTTCAGAATGCCCCAAAATGGCCGTAGGAATTGAGGTTCAGGTGTCAAATTGCCATAGTGACCAAAGAAAGCTTGGTTACCAGGGATATGATTACTATACCAGACCTTCGCTATTAATATATCAGCTGAAATACTCTTGGGCAATATGTCTCTAGACCTTTTGTCACACGCAAGTGCTGTGAACAGCACGTGAAAGAAGAACAGCGTGTCACAAATTTAACTGAAACTTACTGCAGATTCATTTCGATCAGGAGGGACAGATTCAAGTCAACATCTATTTTACACTGTGTTGTATATTTCGTTTGGAAATACTGTTCATTTCAAAGCGGTTCATGATCACTGCATTCTGTTATCAAGACACCATATTTATACGGAAATTGACTCATGGAAGACACTTATACAAAATTCTTCAGTTTATTCCGTTTAGAATACCAGCTATATTACCTTGTATGTCTCGTGAGATTCCAAAAGCATGGAAGGAACATTTTAAGCAAATAACTATCAAACCACTGATATCTATCTCGTCATTTCATGTCATGTATATACATTACCTACTTATAAAGGCCTTGGATTCTTTGACTGTGGTCTCATGCCACCTCTTACAACATCAACCACGAGAAATAGCTTTAAACACGCAATGTCGCACATCAACTATTGTTTAACAGGACTTTGCCTGCTTGTCTGGCAGTAATTTGCCTGCTTATTTAACAGCAATTTCCCTGACCATCAAACTACAGTCAATCTGCTTGCGATGCAAACCAGGTTAATATTTTCTAACGTGCATATGTGTGTGTGTGTGTGTGTGTGTGTGTGTGTGTGTGTGTGTGTGTGTGTGTGTGTGTGTCTGTGAGTGTGTCTGTGAGTCTGGGACTGTGATTGTTTCGCCACTTGGCAATTCGTTTTTAACAATAAATGGCTACCAATTCTGGTCTAAATAACGACTTTCAGTTCTGCACATGAATTAGAAAAAGATGAAGACATAGGGCTGGCCCTCCAGTACTTCAATATCTAAGTCCTAAACCATAAGCAATGATGTTTGACCAAGCATTAATTACACGTAACCATTTGAGTGATACCCCATGATTCCCTTTCAATCTTGAATGATCGTGCACCTAATTTTCAAATGACCATGTGCATTATGTGGTGTTTTGAAACAAGACGTGCTGATATTTTTCGATAAATTTCATCAACACAAAAGATACCGTGAACAATAATATTTGATACAAACAGAAACTTTATATATCAAAAATATGCTGTGCATTGAATTCGTTTGCGTGTGATGACATGAATACTACATACCACATCACCATACAGTTTGTAATGCAGCCTTGCAAGGAACGAGTAATTAGGACTCGAAAAGCTGAAACTGTAACTGTGCATCACTTTTTGCAAATTTAGCCTTCTAAAGTATCCAGATTCAGGAATCTATTTCATTATTCCCAATTCTATCAATTGAGAATGGAGTTGCAAGATTGGAATACAGTGGAACCTGTCTTAAGGGACCACCCACAGGACCTGTGAAAATGGTCCTTCCTGACAGGTGGTCCCTTAAGACAGGTAAAATAAAACAAAAACATGCCAATGGGGATGTTGAGACTGGTGCTTTAGCACAGGTGATACCTAAGCAGAGATAGGCTCACTGGCAGGTTCTATTGTATACGTACACCTGGGTATCGTGCACAAAGTATGCAACAACCACAATCAGACAGATTTTGAGGTAACGTCATTATAGCATCAAAATATAGGCCAAAGCTGGCACCACTAATGGCACAAAAATGAGTGGACTGGCAATCGACGCTAGAAATTTGTCGTGCAATTGTACCATATTTGTAAAATCTATAATGATCTTCACCGTGATCCATATCTTTAACGTATCAATAATTTGCTGAGATAGTACTTTTTGCAACACATGATCTTTAGGCCTGACAGCGACTTCAAAAACACCCAAGGAGGCTGAATCGTTTCAGCCACCACAGCATGGTACATCTATATATCTGAAGTCTCCAGGATGCCTACGTGTACAAACGACATTAAACATGTAATGTAGGGGTGGAACTGGTACTTGTCACACACACACTTAAATGTATGTATGTATGTATGTATGTGTGTATACAAATATGTATATGTATATATGTCTGTTGATGTAACTAAAACATATACACAGTGGAAGCTGCTCAATACGACCATGCTTTGCATCATAAGAATATGGTCTCTATCGACATGGGGTCTCAATTAGTCAAGGTCCCAAGATATAGAAAACATCGGCCAGGTAAATATAGTGGCAATGGACAGACTGAGACATGAAGGTGTTTGCAGGAGCAGGTTCCGTTTTCAAGCAAGGTCATAAATAGATAGATAGATAGATAGATAGATAGATAGATAGATAGATAGATAGATAGATAGATAGATAGATAGATAGATAGATAGATAAATAAATAAATAAATAAATAAATAAATAAATAAATAAATAAATAAATAAATAAATAAATAAATAAATAAAATAAATAAATAAATAAATAAATAAATGGATAAACAAACAAACAAACAAACAAACAAATAAATAAATAAATAAATAAATAAAAACATCTGTCCCATAATATCCAGCACCCAACCTTTGCACTGGATGGCCTTGAAGCGACAGCTCTTCAGATCTTTTCACACTAATTTGGTTAATGTTTTCTCTGAGCTTTGATATATAAAATTAATGAAAGTGAACGCAAAATATAAATAATTTTATTTGCGTTGTTGGAAAGATGGAAAACCTATACCTTTGCCCATGTACATGGTCATAAAATATAAAATTTCTGGGGACATTCAAGGGAAAAGCATCTCGGTGCCATACCGTTTTAAATTGTTTGAGAATGACAAATTATGCATTTCTAAATTAATTTCGTATTTCATAATGCTGAAAGCCGCCCGTTCGACGCTATGCTACCAATCGAGCATGCCCGGATGGGAATAAATCTAAGACAAGCGATACTCCTTATTCCCGGTTTCAGAACAGACATACCGATCTTTCCGTGTTTTTTGAAGAGGCTTGTTGCAGATGTGAACCTGTTTATTGCATGATGCATGGTTTATTCAGATTTTTTTTCAGATAATTACGCTTTTTTGGCTTGTTATCGTTAAGGCTTTTTTATTTTAAAATCTAAAAATCTGCAAGATATGCCACATTAAAGTTGATCACAGGACACAAAATAAGCTACCTGAGGTTAACCGCGGTATTGTTTAACTCTTTCACGCTCATACTGCGTACAAATGCGCAAGCGCTTTCAGCATTTTCCAAGGAAAAATTTATTCGTGTTGTTTAGTATTTTAGATATGAATCATTCATTAAAGAAACATTGTCTGACAGGTAAATTTGTACACTTGCACCCATAAAAAAACTAAATATCATTGTAAAGGTTTTCACACGTTATCGGAATAGTTATGTGTAACAATATGCCATGATATATATATATCTATATATTGTATTTGTGTCTTTTGGTCCAGAACCACTTCCTAGTAGTCATTACCCTATTCCGCAGTCCGAACTCTTTGCTCTCCATAAGCTAACACACACATATATATATATATATATATATATATATATATATATATATATATATATATATATATAGATAGATAGATAGATAGATAGATAGATAGATAGATAGATAGATAGATAGATAGATAGATAGATAGATAGATAGATAGATAGATAGATAGATAGATAGATAGATAGATAGATAGATAGATGGGGGAATATGAATACTTAGCACTATACATATGTGGTCATGAGTGAGTTCTCTATCTAGAAAAACACTTTAAGGAGGTACCCTCGTAAATGCTGGGCACCTTTAGGTGTTAAAGGAAATAAGGAAATGATTGGTTGAGACAACTGCATCGGCTTCATTTTGTTACCTGCAGCACAGTGAAGGATGTTGATTAAGGTAGTCTTATTACGAGAAAAAGCAACAACAGCAAGAACAACAATCGGGCGTACTAACTTTTTTCAGTTTAGGATAGTAATTTGAGTCATACCTTGAAAAGATAACTTGTTGTTTATACTTTATAAATGGATCACACACTCGGAGCAATAGAAAATAAGAAAATGACCAATTGAATGTGTGTAAAAGTGTAGACTTAGTGGCTGCTAAACATTCACCTCATGGTAATAAAAATGCAGCAAAAGTAGCAACAACCGCGTGCCAATAAGGTCTAATGAAATCTTTGTATTTTGACGGAATAAAAAGCAGAGTGATGGAACATTTGCCCTTGTTGTATATCGCTAGAAATGAAAAGGAAAAGAGAGGATTTGGGTGACCACGCACGAGCAAAATATCTCCTATTTTTGAAGATACATGCCCCCCTCCCCTCTCTCTCTCTAGCTTCTCCATTATGATTCTTTATGATTCTTTATGTTTCCATATCGCGGATAGACAAGTCCACATATTTGCACTACGGAAATAAATGTGTTATTTTATACACATTATTGTTTACCTTTTCGTCTATGATTTCGCCTGTACAAACCACTGATATAATCAGTACCTCAGCTTGCAACAAGCAAGCCATGTCCAAACAAGTCAGGGCTGGTGTCATGTGTATTGCCTGCTGCCTGCCTCGCGGATCATCAGGACACGCTGTTCCCATTTCTTGCATGTTTGTGTACCAATATTTGGGAATCAAATTTTCTCGCTGACGCTACTCCAGAAGAGCGCGTCAGATAGCAGCATGTCACCCTCCAGTCGTATGTACTTAATTGCTACTGTGAATTATTTTTATTAACTGAAGATAGATATCAGATAAATGTTATTATGAGTGCCAATGAGACTTCACTGTATCCAAGTATTTATACTAAAGATAGCAGCACTCCAGCAGGATCTCTATCACAAACTCTTAGTCGAGTCGACTCTCATCATGGGCCACTAAAGTGCCAAGATCATGCGATAAGAACAAGCGTGGCTTATGTTTCTGTTAACACAGTCCAAGGGACGATTAGCTGGTCTCATACATCCCATGGCTAATTATTATGGACAATGCGTATTCTTCAGCAGTGTTATATGGTCAATATTAGCGCTATCTTGTGAAGCTAAGAGGATTACTTTTGGAGTTGTGTGAGAATAACAGGGAACACTTGCAAAGTTATGTTGCGAAACTTTTAGGCGTCCTTTATCTGAAATCACTTGCATGACCAAAGTCAACGTCATCAGCGTCGTGCGTGGAAGAAATATGGGGGGAAAGTGTCATATCTGCGAGCATTGCTGACGGTATGGGTCGAGTGAAATATTAATGCCAGTCTCACATGAAAAAATGAGTTAAGTAAGTCCATTCGATTTAGATCAACCATTTGTGATGTTGTAGGTTTACCCCACTCTATCCATAGTTATTGGTTGCAAGACACATACATATTATGCATACATACATACATGCATGCATACACATACATAAATACATACATAAATACATACATACACACATACACACATACATACATACATACATACATACATACATACATACATATATGCATACATACATACACACATGTATACGTATAGAAATGCATGTGCCACACTTACTGCGTCCCAATTGGAGTTAAATGGGGGTACAACTTGGAAATGTATTTCAACATTTTTTGTGTAATGTGTACACATTCATCGATCATTGTCAAAGGCTGATTCTATGATGGATACCAAATGTATTCAAAACGAAAAATGCAAATTTGGACACGGAAACAAAACGGACATAGTTCAGGAGGTGACAGTTTTACATACATGCAAACATGTGCCGCACTTACATACATACACACATACATACATACATACATACATACATACATACATACACACACACACATACATACATACACACATACATACATACATACATACGTACGTACATACATACATACATGCATACATACATACATACATGCGTACATACAGACATGGATATGCAACGCTTACTGATATATATATATATATATATATATATATATATATATATATATATATATATATATATATATGTTACATCAGAAAACAAATTATTTTGCAAGATCTAACATGCCACAATTGTTTCAGAAAATATGTGTTATGGTGATATGGTTCCGACAATTATGTATGTTTAAGTCGTGGTTATTTTAAAATAAAGATGGACCTGCCAAATATTAGGTGGTTAGCCTATATATAGCATATGGAACATTCCAGCAGTTCTTCATTGACACATACTTGCATACCCTTCGGCTCAACATTTCTCTTAAATGTACATTGGAAGTTATACGCTGAAAGGTCTGTTTTCCCACGGGCAACGTTCTTGCTAATGTGTATGCGTTCAGCTATCTCGGTATGCTTGGCTTAAGGCATGTAGAATGAGATTCACCCACTGTTTGTCAGCAACTATCACGCCTATTGTCTTAGTATTGTATTGTGTCATAATGCTGCTACGTATCGTGATCTTTTGTATGCACGGTGCCACACTGTACATGTCTTGACTTTGTTACACTTAACATGTCACCAAAAAGTTCTGACCGCACGGCTTCGCGCGGACCAGTAAAAACTGTAGAGTAGACCCATATGTTATTTGACAAACATATTGGAATTATCGGGTTACTATTCCCCCGCGGTGGGACCCACAGGACGCCTAATTGAAGCCAGGGGCAGAATTAGCTTCACCGTATCACGTCTCTGCCTCATAAGCTTTACGGTAAAAAATGTGTGCCTCACCATATAATCTAATTGTTTGTCTGCCCTAGGTTTAGACCTTTTAATTGGTTCAATTGAATTCATAAATTTTCACGTTGAGCACATATAATGCACAAGTAAATCACACTTAAATCAAACAAAATGTTATCTCGGTGTTATTACACAATTATTTGACAATTTTCGTAAGAATGTTTCACTGAGGAATAATTAGTGGACAGCCATCCACACAAGTCAGAAGAAACAAAATTTACTGAAAACATGATTGCCTGCTCAACTTACCCAGGTATGTGTTTTCTCCACTGGCCCTTAACATGGCAGTAAATAAAAGGGGGGAGGAAGAGATCGCTCTCTTTGTAATGTCAAATGCCTAAAAATATCTGCTGACGTAATAATACAATTAACGCAGTTTTCAGCGTGACCAGCCTCATCCTAAACTAGCTAGTACGTCAAAATAACATAACACAGTTGTTGACCAAAATATCTTTTATTAATCTTAAATTTCGGTATCTATAATTATATTGATATAGACTCCCTTGGTGTATATATATCTTATCTACCAATCAATCCAATTGAATCATCGTCGAATTACCATATATCACCCATTTTATATAAAAGTATCTATTCACGGACTGTAAAAATATAAAAACCTCATAGTACAAAAGACTTCTTTGATGCTCCTGCATGTCATGAGCAAATACCTTAACGATATTTATATACATATATATATGTATAATATATATATATATATGTTATACCGGTGCACACAATAATGTTATATATTTGATCCCCGTACTGAACTTGACCGCCCAATACCACACTGGCAGCCAAACTACTGACTGCAAACGTGCAAAACTTTAAAAGTTCTCTATAAAAACATAAAGTTGCAATATGGATGAAACTCTTCTTTGACAGTAAAATGGTTTGCCTGCGTAGCAAAGTTCTGCTCGCGCGAGCAAGAGTCTGCTTCACAGGGTATGAAATGGTGTGTATTTACATAATGAAGGTTGCGATCAAGCGTATGGGGATCAGAGATGAGACAAAACTTGCGTGCCTCTGCACGCTCTACCTCTATCGGCTTTATCAAGGATCTGCTAGACCCCAGTAGACACTATCAGATTTATACGCAATAAATAGAAAAGCAGTGATAAACGATAAACCGGGTTGGTCCACATACTAACGCAGTCCTCGTGAAAACTGAAGCTGGGCTGAGAGAACATCACTGCCATAGCGATGCTATTCAAAAGAAAACAACATACAGAGAGTAAAAGACCAATGACCGTCACCTAAATGATTGCATTATGTTGGATACAGACGGTATATGATATTCCATACAAAACTAACAGCAAAAGCTGACCAGAGCTTTTGGCGATCGTAATAAATGGAAACGATTGGGTCTTGAGTTGTGTATATTTCTAAACTGGAGAAAATTATGGTATTGGTAATGTCAAAGTTTCTCAGTCCATACATTGCGTCTTCAAAATCGCAATAAAAATGAAAAAAAAAATAATAATAAAATAAACACGCACACTGAGCAATAATGAATAATAAGAGACCTTCACTCCGTCTGAGAGATGAAATTATTTGTGTAGGCTGATAACATATATACTTTTTACGCCAGTTCCATTCTTCAGATTTCCATAATTAAGTATTCTCTTTAATCGTACTTTAATTGAAAACCAAATGATATGCTCCAAAGGAAAGGAATCTCGAGCTTCACGAGCAAATCGCCTCCTTACACATCTAGACTAATATGTCAAGTCAAGTACTTAAAATTAACAGAGACAGTGGCAAAGAAGGCACGTGTGTAACAAGAGACCATAGATTGTTTGACACAGGTTCAGTTATCAAATAAAGTTCAATTTAAATGGTAATAGTACTTGGGTTCCATGGCGCACAGCGTCGCATACGAAACTAAGCAATGACGGCATAAAGTCATATCATGTCTCTTGGTACAACACTTACACACAGTCAGAACTCTCCCTTGCCTGCTACACATTCTTTACTTTCTTACTTTTTTCACCTTTGTTTTCCTAACTGAAGTAATTTACCTGACATAGTTGTGCCTCCTTTTTTAATCGCATTTTTAAACGTTTGGTTACTGAACATGCACAATCTGACAGAAAAGTCAATTCCTTTTTCTGAATGGTTACATATTTTTCTGTCATAAATAATTATTATTGATGGCCACGGATAAATCGGCAAATCTGGAACGTAACTTCGGGCCCAATCAAAGAATCTCAAACATGAAAGCCTACAAGTAGACGGCCTTCGGATTAATCAAAACGCCATCAAGTTTCGATACAGATTTAGCTATTCAACTGAAAACAGCTTATGACATGTCTGCTGCTGTACTTTAAGCTTCATTTTGATATACTAAAAGTTCAACTTCTCATTTTTTTTAATGTTGGCAGCTTTGGATGTAACGCAGACCAAAGTTTCTTGATCACTGTTGGTTTTGCTCTAACGCACATTGTCACCCCTCTAAAGGTACACCCCATTTTTCAAAATACCCTGTATTTCTGTAGCTCTTTGGTTTTGTTTCGTACAATAGGGCCCCACGTTATAAATGTGCAAGTACAGCAACATTTATATGTACACATATAAACTACCTAGTAGAGACTTTGCGCCCCGCCGATGGCAGCTATAAGACTGGAATTGCTGTCATACGAGTATGTACTGCTTTCTTCAATATTGTTATAGTCATGATGTTCAAATGTATAACTGAGGTCAAAAGAACAAGACTGGTCATATGAGTCCGGCTGCTCACATTTGATAGTGTCCGGCTGTGAGTTGGCGTACATGATGCGACCGTTTTGAGAGTTCAAGCCGTGTGGCTCTGACTGAAGCACATGACGGGGAGAACCCAAGTACTGATCAAATTCGCTTCTGTCCACGTCTGCCAAAGACTCGGCCTCAGAAAACTGCTCCAGGAGAATGTACTCGTCTGCCGCCTGGGCATACTGCTGTGGGGGACAGTTAGGAGACAGGTTGTGCGGGCGTGACATTGGAGACATGGGGTTGCGGGGGTTCTGCTGCATCATGGTAACCTCTGAACGGTTCAGCTGTGGGTGTGGAGACATGTCTCTGGGTGAAGCTACCCGGCACTGAGCCTGGTGCAAAGCAGTCAGTGTCTGTGGGTTGCTCACCAGTGATCGTAGAGTGATCAAGTGCTCTGATGTACTGCTCATTCCCACACTTGTCGGGGTTCTTTTGTCGTACCGACCATAGTAATTTGCGTCGTTGTTGTTATTATTAGTGAACTTTTTTAGCAGTTCACTCACCGGGGAGGCTTTACAGTTTGAGTCACTCGCACCGCATGGCGGGAATTTAAAGACGCTAGTGTCTTCTGGTTCTACTGGCGACATTTCTGGCGTCAAGAGGCCATTCATATGACACATGGTCTCTTGAGGTCCAATGCACCTCACGTCGGTCTTGCACATAGGAAAAGTAAATTCCGTGTTGCTGTCCGGGTTGGGGCTGTTTCTTGGAGAGGACTCTGGTGTATCCAGCATGACAGATTTGAGGTTATAACCACCGTGAGTGTCGTGTGCAAGTCTTGGCGACAGGGGTGCTCCCATGGTGCCAGTTGTGTGGGATGGGGAAGGACTACTGCTTATGGCCATGCCGGCGGTACCCAGAGTATTGGGACTACTGCCAACTGCAGGGCCCAAGGCAAGGTTGCCCATTCGTTTACATGCTCGTTTGGGATGCTTGCGACGACGGGGGCGATACTTGTAGTTGGGATGTTCTTTCATATGGAGGACACGTAACCTCTCCGCTTCTTCCACAAATGGTCTTTTCTCCACCAATGTTAAACTCCGCCATTTCTGACCTGCAAAAGTAGAAGTGGATGGAAATTAATCAGATGTCCTCGGCATGATTTTTTGTTGCTTTTTAACTTAGTTTCCATGATGGAATTTAATATAACTCTCTTCCATATCTCAAAGGTGACTGTCAAATGGACTTACTCAGTGGCCTATCTAATCAATCGCACCATTTATCTTGCTTCTGCACTCTCGGCACAGAAATCCTGATAAACGACTAGCCCTTCTAACCTCGTACGTAACCAAAGCTGTTTGCCAGCTCGGGGTCAAGTTTCGATTTTTCACCCCATGGAAATGTATACCACTTGCCGTGGCAATAGGGAGCGACAAGTGTGCCAGTTCATTGGCAAATGGAACATGTGCTTCTGCATGCGACACGGGTCACCATATTACATGTGTGAAAGCGTCCGATCACATGGCCTTGCAATCCCAATACTTACCAAAAATAATTAGTCTTAATTATACTCTGCCTCACGCATAGATTTAAATTGATTTTAACTAATATTCCCTCACTTGAAGTCAAAGCATAGAACATGCCAAGAATAGCAGAAAATGTTAGGGCACCCGTGGACGCCTGGAGCATGTTTATGGCATACTTTGCATGAAACATACTGCATAATGTCCTTATGCAGCAAATGGCCAAGAAAGTGTTGTAACCTTATTGTGAACAACTACCCCTTCTCTTGCCCACTAAAAAGTGTAATATCTGACAAATATATCTCAAAATCTTTGATAAATCTTGATAAGAGTATAAGAGTATCACGATCTCAGTAAACCTTTTTATATAAACACATATCTTATATACACTGTGCACAAATTAACGCTAAGTCCTCAGATACGACACTAAATACCAAGAAAATGGGAAGATGGCAACACAAAATATCTTGTTACATGGACAGGGGCCAATTAGGTAAGGAAAGCCAAATAATTATATCGGTGGGCGTGTGGAAGTAAAAATGTTGAAGAACTTACCAAGAAGTTTGCTAAGCTCTGCATTATGAATATCCGGGTTTTCTCCAGCCATTCTCTTTCTTTCAGCTTTTGCCCAGACCATGAAAGCATTCATTGGTCTTCGTATTCTGGGTTCTGCTCGTCTTCGACCACCTTGGTCCACCATTCCTGGAGGCGCAGGACGAGTATTGCACCTTTCCAGCCACTTGTAGTTAAATCCTGGTTGGTGGTGACTGTGGTGTTGCTCAGACAAACCCTGCATGGCCAGGGTGCCAGGGTGTTGATGTAGACCTATCTGCATTTTGACGTCCAGGAAGCAGCTTCAGTTAGAATTTCGTGCTGCTTAACAATCTAGACAATTCAAGCAATGAAAGTCATGTGGACTGCTGCCGTCCAAGTTCCCCTGGCCTGCACACTCGATCACTCAGTGGTCTGCACTGATTTCAACTTGACTGTACAAACTGAAAAACAGCTGACTGTCAGTGCGTGATATGGAAAGCATATGCCTACAGAAAGATGTCACTGGCGCATGGGCCAATCAGCGTTTAGTTGCTTCGACGGAGGACATGCCCTCAGAGATACAGCTATATGCAGATGAGTCACATGATCCCAACCTCTGCCAACTTGTCCTAGGGTTTTATTTACGTGTCAACTCGGTTGACTGCTTAAAGGTGCTAACTCAAACCAAGGAACATGAGGGAATAGTGAATGACACGGATCATCTTTATAATACATAGATGCACCAGTTGTTTCTAATGTTTCACCACAAAATATGCAGTATGAGCCTTGTTGCCAAATGCACGCGTGCCGTATGGAAAACAATTTTTATGTCAGCCAATTTCCAGTATTCTACCGACCAAATGTAATTGGTATTTTTTATCTCATACAAAACCCATTGACAAAATGTTTGCATTTGTCGATGCAGTGCTGTATGGCATAGACAGCATACGTGAAAGACAACGATGTTGCCTGCTAAGTGGGTGATAGATGGAATATCAACAAATGACACATGAGTCACGCCATGTTAGGGATGACACTATTTCTCTTGCCTGCGGATATACCTCATGATCACTTTATGACATTTATAACTCACTTCTAGCAATCACAACTGCATACATTAAAAGTACATCAGTAGTCCGCCCAGAGGCGGGGAGACCCCTTTCTGCTCTTTCTGGTTAGAGGTACGCGTGTGACAAGCGACTGCTGGACTATTGCCAAGCACCCTGCGGTACAGCTGAATTTGTCACCCCCAAGGGGGGCAAACATTAGCGCTTGCGCATGCGTCCTTGCTTATTCCGGCCACAAATGATGGTATGCGGTTGTGCTCGCGGCGGCTGCTGTGTTTACAGTTGCGGACCTAGGCACTATGGACAATGTTGTTGCATTCTTAACCCAATACACACACGGACAGCTTGCAGCCAACTGTACAAAATTACCATTAGAAATTGCGCAGTACTGTCTTTATATCATAATGTGAACTGCACATTCAACCTTGCATGCATGCTCAGCTTTTCTCCGATGGTTACTACATCAGCTAAAAGTACGATTGCCGAGAAATATGATATTTCTTCCACGCTGCATCGTAAAATCAGTAAAGGAATTGTACCGTTTAAATTTGACTTGAAGCAGCACTGCATTCAGTATAGTTGGACGCCTTATCAGCTTTATGTTCCTTGAGTAATAGCACATTGCCACAAATTTGATAAATTATTCAAGAACTCTAGACTGTAAATATGCTGAAAATTGTGTGTGTGTGTGGGGGGGGGGGTAGAACTACTTTGTGTGATGACTTCCAAACCAGATTAATTAACTGTTTTTGTCTATTATTTTACTTACATATCAGCGTATTGAATTTAGATCTGTTAGGTTCCAATTTGCGCGCGATTATTTCCTCATAATCTTTGGGCATGATATTGCCACATAAAGAAAAATGCAATCAAATCAGCTGGACGTGGTTTGCGTCAAGCATTTTAAGTATCTTAAGTGCTACAAGTACAAAAGAAACATGCGAGATACTTCATACTACGATCAATATATTGTGAGTACCCTAAACGTATGGTACAAATTTCAAGACTGGGTCAGAGTGACTTATTTGCACCATGAAAGCCCAAAAGTACAAATGGCAAAGTTGAGAAATTGAATTCCTGTAATGTGCAACTTGTCGATATCATAAAGGCTAATTTAAATGACGCGTCAATGCCCAAACTGAAACATGCGGAATCTGGATTGGTACGTATGGAATGTGGAGGATCTGTACATTTCTATGGTGTAAAATGAAGTAAGAAGAACATGGTTTTATGAGTATATGTTTTTTCGAGTAAACACAAGAAATTAATGATTTAAATGAGAGTTTGTAACTAATGCAGATACCTGATTCAAAATATGGCAATACAGGAACATGACGATTGCATGCACGTACAAATGTCGTGATACGATGTAAGTTATAGCCAGAAATGGATAGTTATGTATGCGACACGGTACGTCGCAGACGGCGAAGGTAGGTAAAAAAAGTCTACTGCTGGTGTTTCCCGAGAACTTTAAAGAAGAGAAACATAAACATTGGGCCCACATTAAAGAATTTTAGCACAGGAACTGTCAAAACATGCGTTATATCAGAGAGAGTTATGTATCATGTTCTCCATACAACCTAGGCGGCCAGATACCTTCCTTGATAAATACACAAATTCAGCCTACACCACCATGCGATAAGCATTGATCAGATATGTACGACAACTGATGGCACATCGTGCAAAATTAATGAGTGATTGGGCATGAACTCCCTCAATGTTATAATTTTCCGTTCACTACAAAGAAAACAGACAGCAATAGTACCAAAGGTAACACTACCGAAACCCACCCTAGTGACCAGGTTTGCCGCACATGTTAAAGTGAAACTCATTCATGTCAGAGCAAGGTATGTGCTGTATCAGTTTATTCTTTGTCGGGAAAAGTCAAGCCTTATGAGCGATATTGATTATGTAATCTCAATTCTCAGCTGCAACAATGAGAATTTACCTGGCGCTAAGTGTGGAAAACAAGAAAACAACTTCAGATATTTCTTTTCAATTCTAATCAATCTAAATATATATGCAAATTAGGTTGTGGCTTATATTGCAAAAAGCATCGCAATTTCAGCAATAAACTCATTTTGTTCCATGGACGTGCACTTCTTCATGATGTTGTCTCCATTCATAGCCGTGCCTGATCAGCACACGACCCCATTTGAACAAGGTCAAGGTCTTTGTTTGCTCATTGATTGAATATTGACGCAAGCGAAAAAACATTTGCCCAGATTTTTTTGCTCAGATAAACATTTTTTTAAAAGAAAATTTATTTTGTCTGCGAACCTTCCTTAATTGGATATGATCTATACTAGGTCATAATCAGCGTCATTCGGCTACCTGAAATAATAATCTACGCGTGCAAAACATTTTCGCCCATAACTACATTTTTTATGCATGGGGTTGTATCAAGTTCTTTTAAGAATAACATTCTGATACATTTTTCCCTTGCATTTGTCCCTGTGGAGCTTATGGTCAGGGCATCTGGGCCGCCAGAAATCATAACTCGATCACACATAATAGATCAAATATTTGCATATATAGTAAGCCCAGTCTTCATCTCATTAGAACATGCTCATTAAAATAAATCTTACCATTACTATATTATTATAATATGTATAGGTCGAAGGTTATTAGATACAACTTTTTCCCACTAAACTTAACGCCTTGTAAATAACTGGTCTGGACGACATCTTGGCTCATGAAAAGTGTGTTTTTTGTTTTGTCACCTGGCTTCATGTTCTTGTTTAATGCAACTTGTCCAAGAAGGTGATCTAAAAGATAAGTTAGATTCTGGCAACGGATAACTTAACAAGTTTAAGGGGGAAAGTAACTTCCTCTGTTTAACAACCTTTGACCTTAATCTACCTGTGGGCAGCTGTTCTGATACAATGGTTAAGGTTATTCAATTTATTTTGCATAAATTTGCATAAAGTGTTTTTGTTTTATTAGGTAGTCTCAATAGCCATTTTTGCTTATTTGCATGGGATGTTATGGGGTCCAAGTGAAAGTCATTTGGTGGTGACATTAAAACTCGGCAAACACTGCTCTGTCCCCCTGCCAAACATGTATTTTACAGGGTATATAATCACACCAGGTAACAGAGTAGTCTTGTAACTTCTGAATCGGACAACCTTAAGCAAGCTAACCTATATATACTTACCAAGTGGAACAAAAATCATAGTGCAATTTACATGTTTCTACGTTTCCTCGCTCTGGGGGCCTTGGGGTCAACCCTGAATATCACACTGATGATACTTTAACATTTCTCTATACTTTGGCGAGATAACAAAAAAGAAGAAAGAAAGAAAGAAAGAAAGAAAGAAAGAATGAATGAATGAAAGAAAGACAGAAAGAAAGAAAGAAAGAAAGAAAGAAAGAAAGAAAGAAAGAAAGAAAGAAATAGAGATGAACAGTATGGAGATGGTTAATAGGCTGCCACATTGTAGCATGGGAAAGTATTGCTGATAAAAGCCAAGATCGCAATAAGTTTCTGATATTTATGTCACAATCCACTACTCGAGGAACAGCTATACGGACATACAACAGACTGGTATAGCTATACCTTCCCTTCTTGGGAAACATGGAGGCTGACACTTCCTGAACCCCTCCCTAATCAGGTCTGACAGACTACTGAGGTCAGAACCCACAGGCGGAAGCTGAAGTCCTGACAGACGGAAGTCAAGACCGAAGGGAAACCCGCAAAATTGGCCTCGAGCAGAAGCTAGTCCATTAATAACTGACGTTAGGGCAGCCATGACTACGCCTGGCTGATGCAGCTGGCCTGTGACGTTTACTGTCTGGCATCTGAGACAAAATACAGTGGCTGGACTGGTTACTTCTGGAGGACAGAAATGGTTCAAGCCAGCCAACCAGCACATAGATTTTGATTAAATTCTGCACAGACCAGCCTGTGGCAGAACCCGCTGCTGGTCTCGCAAAGTTACACTGCAAATATTATAGTCATGCTTTGAGACGTGGTCAGGCCTTAGCGACACCTCTCTGGCATGCAGGACAAACGAAAGTATTCCGCGTGACTAGAGCCCATTGCTGGAGCTAATATAGTCAGCCAAACAGAAGGAGTTGTGTCCAGTGAAAACAACCAGCCCAGCCGCAAGACCTGAAACTAGACTATGGACGGGCCAGAGACTACTCTGGTCCACCTGGCTGTACCATGATCTGACACAGTGAATGGACTAGCCAGCAACACCATGCATGATGTATATGGTCAGAGTTTAAGTCAGATAACAAAACATAGTCCAACCAACCAAGCAAGGGGAGGCCCACAGCCACAAAAACCAGTCCAACCAATAGTATGACTGTGGTCCATCCCTTAGCTTAGCAAAGGCCACCCCTGGCGATGCACAGGAGGTGGCAACAGGAAATTACTACTAAGGCGGGGTCCGCAAGAAGTTTAGAATGGGACGAAGGAGCAAGGTCTGGCCCTGTAGCCACACATGAACATGTCTTGATCACACATTCCAAGGGTAGACTGACCCACGAAGCCCACAGCTGACTAAAACAAGGCCAGCAACGAAAAAGGTGTCTCGATCAAGTCCAGAGTAAGCGCATACTGGGAAGCAGAACTGCAGGCTTGAAAATGTAGTTGGATGAGCCATGACTGAAGCAATCATTGAAGATCCTGATTCCGACCTGATATGGCATAGGGGACTGCATGGATCTAGAAATTTGTCCCGGGCACGAGTGAATGCTGTCTCAAACGACAGATGGTGTACCACTGTTCACACTTGACCTCCAAAGATCGAGGTGACATATCGACAAAATGTGTGGTAAAAGAGTTTTGGTTTGTCACAAATAAACTTTGGACGGACTCTGGATCGAAATCATGGGCGGGGGGTCTACCACACCAGTCTGCTTGTTCCCTGAGTAGGAGTGATAAACTGACATTAAACAACAAAATTAACTGGACAAGGTCTTAAAAATATTCTTTGCTCAGCAGCGAGATGTTCCAGGCTGGACGCCTGGCCACGAGAGGCGGTACAAAGCATAAAAGTAGAACATGTAAGCTGGGCACTGCAACTATTGTGTCTTTTTCGGGAAAGCGCATTGCAGAGAATGACCCTATGTTCGTTCCACAGGTACTTTACGGTTACATGAAATGCATTTGTATAAATGTAATTACACCACATTTAGGCCACTCCGCCCGCTGTGTAGCCTGCAAAGTAGACCAAGCTCCGTTATTATCTCTATTACACTTGGAGTGAAAAAAACGCGGAGATTGGTTTGTTTAGCAGGCAACATGTTGTCCAGTGCTACATGTTCTCTGAAAATCTATTCCTCACCAGATCGTCATTTAACTGATCAAGTGAATATTTTGCTGTTCACGGCGAAGCCTGAGATATGGAGTTAAAGTGAAGCTATGCAGTTTTGGAAAAGTGCTGAAACCGAAATCAGTGGAAATATGCATGTATTGGATTCTGCGAATCGTTAAGAGCTAAGCTTTTGTCCCCGAACTTTGAACTTTGTATGACGA
This sequence comes from Hermodice carunculata, assembly GCA_964020975.1. Taxonomy (NCBI): domain Eukaryota; kingdom Metazoa; phylum Annelida; class Polychaeta; order Eunicida; family Amphinomidae; genus Hermodice; species Hermodice carunculata. The sequence continues at coordinate 10,796,491 of OZ026630.1, forward strand.
TTGTTGATCTTACTCTGCTCTGAAAAAAATATGCTTGCGGAACTTGGCAGCGACAGAATCAGGTTATAACGTCTCTGACAGAGACATGATACTCTGTAAGTTTTCTTCCATTTTTTTCAGTTGACGTGTAACTGTCCATTCAGCTTGTAGATATGACTGGTACTTCTACGAGTGGAACACCCTCAGTCTGTAAGTCTTTAAGGCATTGCAGGTAATACTAACTCTTCCAGTGCCAATCACGTCTTAAGTCGGTCTACTAAAGTCAGACAAGTCTTAATTATTATTAGGAACCCAGATTCGTGATTCGTATTCCTCGTAAAAAGACCTTTCATTCAAGTACCAGTATGCCTATAGTTTCAAAGAGAATACCCCAGGTCAACAGCTTTTCTCGGTGCGCATTGGACCCATTACGCCCAATTGCGAGCCGAGAAACGTTGTTGAGTCAGTCCAAAATTTGCCACTGACAGGGTCAAAAGGTAGTTGTATATGAATTTTTTATTCTCCGCAATATATTAAGCAAACTTGTGTTCATTTTTTACCATACCACTTGTAGACTTTAAAGCTTGGTCAGCAAAAAAGACATAAGGTTTCACACGGAGTTTGATTAAACTAAATTATCTGATTAAAATCAATTTTGGAATGCATCAAACCAGCTGTTATTAATCACCTATAAGAATAGAAAGTGATACCAGTTATGAACGCTCTAGGTGAAAAACATGTTCGTTATCGAACAATTAGTTCATTATAATCAATAAACATATGTGACTCGACGTATGTGTGAATATGTGTCACTGTCAGCCAGTCAAAGCTTCATTGACCCAACTGGCTTCAAGTGACATGTATGTGTGCTCCTTCAACCCTCAGGTCAACTTACACGTGCAAAAGTTGGTTGGTCATGAAATTTGATTGCTGTTCACTTGTTCTAGTTTTTTAAAACTTTTTTTTTTCAACAAGACCAATTACCGCAGCTGTGCTACAGTGAGTCTCAGTCCAAATTTAAATAGGTTTGGCGTTCGTTTCGCGTAAAGCACGGAAATTGTACTGAGGATAACTGTTGTTTAAAATATTAACGCATTCCCATCCAAATTGATAAAAAAGTACCTGGATGTAAACTGTAATCTGCCTTATTATCATATTCAAATTTAAAATCAACAGTAATGTTTCAAAGGATAATTAAACACAAAAACTATAGGCAGATGAGGTAATGAACGGAAATTTGTTGCCTCAATCTGTTCTGACCGGGAAAGGGTTTACATAAGGTTTCAATTGTTTTGTTGTTGTCATTGTTGTTGTTTTTTGTTTTTAGTAAGAATAGACAAAATTGTTCCTTGTACCTCCCAACTAAAATTTCACGATTTCCGTTCGCAAAGTTGAACATATCCATGCATTTGAGCGATTTGACCAGAAATACAAATAAATACTTGCAGTGCTAGGTAGTAGATTAGGTCAGTCATCCTTGGCACTCGCGTTTGAAGAAAATCCAGCCAGCGGTTTTTCAATAAGAGGTCGACAATTACAAAACACACTTAAATCAGTAGAAAATAGATAAAAAAGTCACAGCAAGAAATTAAATTAAAGTCTAAACTTACCATAATTGTTACGATGTTATTATAAATGAATCAGTCTAAATCATTCATTATTGCCATATCGTAGTAATAGCGGGAGATTTATGATTATTCTAAATATGAACAAAATCGAACCAAATATACGAAAAATTATCACTGAACAAAATAACCATCGAGTCAATTTAAAAAAAAAAGGAAATTGAAGTGTAACCAATTGAACTGGAGAGAAAGCCAGCCAGGGTCCATGCTCACTGATATTGACGATGATCGGGTCGACTCTTATGGCACAATGGCATAAATTGTTAAAAAATTATAGTTTTTTGTTCAAACTGGAAGACTCTTTATACCTTGAAGGGCACAGCAGAATTTCCTTTATCATGACCCATTTGATGAAGGAAATGAAAAGGTACAGTTGCAAATTGGTCTTTAGACTGTGATTTGTGTTGCCTCATAAAAATGGTGCAGGGCTGCAGGAAACTGTTTATGGAGTAACATTATGAAAAACACGGCCAATTATGCGACTTTGTCCCCTCGTGACAAACATAATTTCAAACTAGAAAAGAAGATTTGCTTCACAGCCAATCTATCTGAGTGCCTTCAAAACGAGAACAGTTTGAAATACTACACTTTGCCATTGTTTTACATATTCTAAATTTTGTGTAATAGCCTAATTTGCATTAATTAAAATGTTACAATTTTGGCTCTTGCTGCATTGGATGTGGCCATGTCAAAAAACTTATAAACTGAAGTTTGAATGACAGCACTATTACAAAAGTTTTGAAGCTGTTTAAGATTTCAATTTTGCGTATTTGCCTAATTTGCATAAATTAAAAGCCTATAACTTTGGTTTATAACTCTTTAGATGCCGCCTTGTCACATACAACAATTGAAGTTAGAATGGGTCCTCCATATGTAATAGTTTTGAAGTTAATAAAGATTTAAATTTTTTGTATTTATCTTGTTTGCATGAATTAAAATTGTATAAATTTGGTTCATGGTTCATTGGATGCGGCTTTGCCACAAACTTATGAATCCAAGTTGGAATGGCATCTCTAGGTATAACAGTTTTGGATATATTTAACTTTTAAAATTGTCAATGCTCCTAACTGGCATAATTGTAATTTCTACAACCTTTGTTTACTGTGCATTCAATTGGTACGTGTCACAGACCTATACATGCATATTAAAATTTTGTGTGTATCTACTATAATTCGGAAGATATGGAGCTGTCTGTTAAAATTTTAAATGTCCATAATTTTAAACTTCATGGCTTTTCCAAACGGTATGCATATCCATTTCACTGGTAGGTCAGTCACCATGGCAAGTTCGGTGGTTTTCGGAATAATAGTGTCAGAGAAAAACTCTTTACAAATTTGGTCTCAAAGAAGAAAGAAAGAAAGCATTCTAGGAAAAACAAAATGTCTGAGTTTGTACCCGGACATAATAATCACCGACTTTTCAGACGTACTTTAGGATAAAATTAACGAGTGAGATAAAACAAAGACATTTTGTGCTTCTTAAACCCATTTTTAGGTATATACGTCCATGAATTGTGGAATATATTTACTTGTTCATATTTTGTAATATGATATACAAAAAAGAGAAATTTCTGATTTTGTACAACATAATTCAAACGCCTTCTGGTGGGACCTTTTGTCTCGGTCAAGCTAACCCAGGTAAAATCGAACCTAGCTCTCATCCTGATACACAATCTCACCAAGTTTCACCAAGTGTTGTGACATTTTTACCGGTTATGGCACAGACAACTGATTTCACATAAGTGATCCTGTAACCTCGAGAATTAGGTCATGGTAACCCAAATACATAAACCTGCCCATTTTTGTCAATTTTCGTGCTGAATTGAGTAGTCAGCGAACGATAACCAATTTCGCATAAGTAACTCTATGACCATGAGAATTTGGACAATGATTCCAAAGTGTGTCTCACACAGACTGAAGACGACTCATTTTATATTAAATTGTAGTACATATATGAAAATAAGGAAAGGGCATGTAGCCAGCTATCACAAGGTGACAGTAGTTTCCAGAATTTCTCGAGGTCAGCAAAAATTGAATTTTTTTATGTCAATGGGTCATGGTCAAACATCTGTGCACAAGTCGATACTAGTATATGTAATTAGTTTATTTGAACAAACGAACTATCTTAATAGATCATAAGTGAGACACCATTTTGTAAATAGATGTCCACGTGGTCTGCTTGCCACATAAGTGATGTGTAGGAGCACCAAGCTGGTTGTGTGATTCACACATTGTACGTTGGTAGGTTTTATATGTAGTATGGCGACACTGTACGAATTCAAGAGTTTTTGTCTATAAAAGTCATAAGATACATATTCTCAGTTCGTTTTGTGAAGTCTCTGTAAGTTCCTGAAGACTTATCGTGCAAGAAGCAACTGTGTTGAACAATAATAGCAACAACAAAACAAAACAAAAACAAAAAACAATAAAAAAGAAGAAAAAGAAGAAGAAGAAGAAGAAGAAGAAGAAGAAGGAGAAGAAGAAGAAGAAGAAGAAGAAGAAAAAGAAGAAGAAGAAGAAGAAGAAGAAGAAGAAGAAGAAGAAGAAGAAGAAGAAGAAGAAGAAGAAGAAGAGAAGAAGAAGAAGAAGAAGATAAGCGAAAGAAATGGGCACTAAAGAGGGAGATAATTCAATACGTTGAATTTATTGTGAGGGAATTAGAAATTCTACATATTCTTACAGTGATGGGGAAATAAGTTTTATTGTGCTCATGGATGATAATTCCGAGGTACATGACTTTGGTTAGATGTCATGAAAGTTAGGGGGGTCATTGTAAAAAGAGGACCATACCTATGTTCACAAAGTGTAAATTATAATGTTATTTACTTATATTGTTTCGTGCACATGTGAATATACCAAGTGGAATCTCCCTACTCAGGAGAAATGTTCACGTATTCATAGATGACGCGACGTGGTAGAGAAATTATATAAGCTTTTAATCGAAATCATTGCTGACAGCTGTTTTTAAAGCTTTTATGGATTTGGACTAAGTGTGTGTACGCTGACGGCTCCTTGCGGTTCTTCTTGCATCTCTTCTACGTACAATGTACGAGTATTTATGAAACATTGGTCCAAAACAAAGAACACGTTTTAATACGGGACATGCACATTAATTTCCCGCCAAAATCGTTAATCTAGTCGATAGACAACTGTAACGCTGACCGGTCAAGACACAGACGTACTGATGGAAAACGGTGGGTGTTACAAACAGTTGTGGGCATTAAAAAAAAAACCTTCCAAACAAAATACGACGAACCCGTCTTATGTCAAGCTTGGTGTGGTTAAAGAGCATGACCGACGTTTTAAACACATATTTTCACTACAGCAGCATATTTTGCCTTGCTTGATACGCGGGCCTGTCCGTACACATTTTATTTGTCAAAGCAGCTCTCTCTCTCTCTCTCTCTCTCTCTCTCTCTCTCTCTCTCTCTCTCTCTCTCTCTCTCTCTCTCTCTCTCTCTCTCTCTCTCTCTCTCTCTCTCTCTCTCTCTCTCTCTCTCTCTCTCTCTACTGCCTGAACCCATCAGTTGTCGTTCTTCCAGCATTATACTCGTGTACTAAAGTTGTGCATCTGATACTTGCTTAGTGACCTTGATTTATATTTTCAATGTAAGGACCCTTCCAATTTTTAATTTTTGGTGCAGCATAAGTCTGGGTTTCGAAAGACTTTCGTTGCAGTATTGTGCTATGCAAGTGGTCTCCTTTAACTATTTGGTTGCTTTGTTTTACATCAGCTTTTAAAAAAACAGTTATTCTGTCTGTGTGCCAGCACAGACATTCTTTCTTTCTTTCTTTCTGTCTTTTTTTCTTTTTGTTTTCGTTCTGTCCTCGATGTCTGACATTTCGTTTGAAGACCATTTTAGGTAGAAACCCTAAATTGGCATGATTATACTTCTATATATAAAGTGTGGTCTTTTTACAAGAACGGGTGACAATGTTGAAATTCATGCAAATTAGGGCCATTTGAAAATTTAAATCTTGAGTATCTTCAAACCTAATATAGGTACAGTTGCCACTCCAAACTTCAATTGGTAGGTTAACGCTGTAGACGCACCCAGTGAACCAAAAACAAAAGTTATAGAATTTACATTTTTGCTAATTAGGGGCACTTGAAAAGTTTAAATGTTGAACATCTCCAGAACTATGAAGCTAGATGTAAGATTCGAACTTCAATTTATAGGTTTGTGCTAAGGGTACTTCCAATTAACCACAAACAAAAGTTCTGGAATTTTGATTTATGCCACTTAGGGGCACTCGAGAAGTTTAAATGTTGAGTATCTTTAAACACTGTTATAGATAGAAATGACATTCCAAATTTAATTCATAGGTTTGCGCTGTAGGTGCATCCAATAAACTGCAAACAAAGTGGTAGAATTAATTTTAATTCATGTTAATTAGTGGCACTTGAAAAGTTTAAATGTTTAATATCTTCAAAAATATTATACGTAGAGGTGTCATTTTAACTTCAATTTACACGTTTGTGCTATAGGCACATCCGGTGAGCCATAAACAAAAGTTTTTTTTAAGTGATGCTAATTAGGGGCACTTGAAAATTTATATGTTGAATATCTTCAAAACTATTCTAAATAGAAATGCCATTTACGTTAGTTAGCACACTCTAAAAGTTAAATATTGAATATCTTCAAAACAATTACACGTGGAGGTGTCATTGCAACTTCAATTTGTAGAAAAAATTAATTCATAGGTTTGTGCTGTAGGTGCGTCCAAAAAATCTGAAAAAAGTTGCAAACTTTTGTTTATGTTAAACAGAGGTACTTGAAAAATTTAAAGTTGAATATCTTGAAAATTTTTGCAGACAGAGGTGCAATTCCACCTTCAATTCATAGGTTTGTGTTGTAGGCGCATTCTGTTGACCACGAACAATAATGGTGGATTTGGATTTGCATGTACCCCTGTCGAGGGGATTTGAACAATTAAAATGTTGAATATGTACCTTCAAAATTATTATGGATATACATGTCATTCCGAATTCACATCCAATGTTTGGCCGTCATAAATTTTGTCCAGATTTAAGCTCTCAGGCACCATTAAAAATAGAATCACTGAACAACGTTTGGCCCTACCAGTTAGTGAAAATAGTGAAAATTAGGAGTAACAAAAGCACACTTGCCCATATTTGTGATAGACTGGACATACAGCGCAGGCCATGCATGATCTGTCATCAGCAGTCAATTACATACATACTTACATGTACATCACTGGGGTTTGTTCTTTATGCTCATGTCAAACATGACACTTGTATGGTATTGTACGGTGACCATCTTGTCATCAGTCTTTGCTGCAATGTCAACATCCATCTATAAATGAAATAAAGTTGCAATGAAAAGTGTTGTTTTTGTTAGCTGACACTTGACATTTTGGTTTATGAAGAATTCTTTCTTTTTCCCAGGCATTCTGTTTTATTTTTCTGATCCCAGTTTCCCCGATGAATAACTGGTACTTCCAGAAAAAGCTTTTGGCTCCATCACCCAGTGCTTGCCGGTATACTGCTGTTGGTCTGCTGCACACAAGCGACCTGCAAAGTTTAAAGGAACTATTTGAATAAGGTAGTAAAGCGTATTACTTGTACACGTATTGATAGATAACGTAGTTTGTGATTTTTCCAGCTTTTTATGAAAATTATTTCTTACAACCCCTTTTTCAGTTTGAAAGATTGTTTGGATTTCCACCCAACGTGTCTCTGTGTTAGCGTCATCTTGCTGTCACGTGTGGATCTTTTCCACGTACACTGTACGCATTTTCATGAATGAATGAATGAATGACTTTATTAACTGCACCATATACATACATGGTTTTCTGTCAGTCAAAACACATAAATATATACATGAATCACAATACGATACAATACAATATAATATAATACAAAACAATACATCACATCACGACACTAGACTACATTCCACTTCATTCTTCAGAAAAAGAAAAAAAGAAAAAAAAAAAGAACACTCTTCACTACATCGCCGCCCTGCCGCCCTACAACGCGGTGCGGTGGGCTGGCCGGCGTTGGCCCAAAAGGGTCGCCTGCAAAACAAAAACTACAAGTGGATGTTGGGGATATTTATGCTATTTAGAAAATATATATCATCAAAATTGACCTCTAACTTTAGTCACTTGGTCGAAAAATGTCCCAGTATGTTTGATTATGTCGGCATCTTCTAATTTCACAATAAAGATACATTTTTCTGGGTTCGAAAAAGTAAAAAATGTAGGGACATGTTCGGTTAGTTTGTCGAAGAGGGTAGTTCGTTGCTGTGTAAATTTTTTACAATCGATTAAAATATGTTCCTCGTCTTCCAATTTTTCACAGGTATCTCATTTCCGCTCTTCTAAAGGTGTTTTAATAGGTCTTTTGTGTCTGCCAGTTTCAACTTTGAGGTTGTCGGCACTTATTCGAAATCGGGTAATATTTTTTCTAATTCTATACTCTTTCACTAAATATAAATATTTTTCTGGTCCAAATTGGTATTTAAATTTTACATATGTTCGTAATTTCTTGTCAGGTTCACTATAAGTGGCTACATTTTCTTTCCATTGGTTTTTAAATATCATTTGCATTCTTTTTTTTTTGAACATTTTTGAAGGAAACTCTTCATTATTGTAACCTAGATTATTCCACAGGTTACAGAAACCCGATATCTGAAATACATTTTGTAGCGTTTTCAACCACAGAAATTGCCCTGAATCAAAGTTGTATATATTGCATAAAAGACAGTCATACAATAATGAGTCTGGGTTCAGTTTGACAATTCTGAACCAGTATTTTGACATCTGTGTGAGAGTGTTAAGCGTGAGTGGGTACTGACCCAACTCACTTAAAACAGCAAAATTACTGGCCTTTTTGTTCACACCTAGACAAAATTTCAAATAGCTTAAATGTATCTTCTCAAAAGAATAATTGGTATGATTTATAATATCACCGGAGAAGCATTTTTCCGGTTTCACTATAAAAGGTCCCCATACTTCGCAAGCATATAAAAGTATAGGAGTAATAAGTTTTTCAAACAGTTTTAATGAAACAGATATATCTATCCCAGTGTTCCAAATAATTTGTTTTAATTTCGCTGCTGCTTTTGTAGCCTTTTCACACAGATGTTTTACAGCAAGATTGAAAGATCCATTGGCACTTATTTGGAGTCCTAGATAACAGTAATGATTAACTACTTCTAATATTTCATCTCCCAGGAGAAATTGTTGTTGCTTTAACCTCCTTCCCGTTTTGTTAAAGATTACAGTTTTGGATTTTTGGTAATTTATGTTTAAGTTCCAGTCTATGCAGTAGACACGTAAATGATCCAACCATGTTTGCAGACCTTGTTGACTTTCTGATAGTAGCACTAAATCGCCCACATATAAGAGACAGTTAAGGTTTTTTGTTGTAGAGCTGAACGGGAGAACACTTGTCATCGAATATATCAGGTAGATCATTAATAAAAGTGTTAAAAAGCGTGGGACTTCGGACACAGCCTTGTCGCACGCTATTACAAAGCATAATTCTATTTGAAAGACCAGTAGAAAATTTCAACTGTACTGATGAATCAGTATACATATCCACAATTATGTCATAATAATAACCGTTGATATCATACTGGAGTAGTTTATAAAATAAACCCTCGTGCCACACTGTATCGAACGCCCTTTGGAAATCAATAAAACATGCATATAAACATTTATTTTTTCCCCACTACTTTTGTATATTTATCAACCAAAGTCCGTAACAGTAATATATGATCACTTGTACGTGAATAGTTTGCAAACCCAATTTGATATTCGTTTCTGATATTTCTGGAGTCTAAATACTTAATAAGTCGGGAATTTAGACCACTACAAAAGGGTTTTGAAAGACAGCTTCCGATCGATATACCTCGATATTTATTGGGATCAATCTGTGAGCCTCCTTTGTGTATCAATGACATTAAATTTGTTTTCCATAATTGCGGGAAAAAGCCAGAAGAGAGTATGGCGTTAAAAACTTTATGTATTGGGGGTGCCAAAGCATCTTGGTACTCTTTATCATCTCGCCAATTATCATATCTTTCCCTGGAGATTTGCCATTTTTCAGTTTTTCTATCGCTGTGTTAATTTCTTCGATCGTTATAGTTTAGCCCAACTCCGTGAAGCTCTTAGTAATTTGTGTACTAAGTCTTGCTTTTATGAGGTTATAAAATGATGACTTGTGTGGTTGAATTTTGTTTGACATAATTTTGGAGAAGTGACGGAACCAAATTTCAGGGTCAATCTTCTCGCATGAGTTTGCTTTAGGTATAGTTACGTCTTCAAGTTCTTGTATAAGTTTCCAAAATTCCTTAGGGTCTTTCTCTTTAATTTGTAATAATTTATCCATAATTTTGTGCTTAAACTATTTTTTATTATATTTTGAAAGCTTGCGAAATTTTTTCCTCGTCGCGTAATACACTTGTCGCAGTTGATAATTTTTGGGGTATTCACTGACTTGTTTACCAAGATCTTTCATATTTTTAAATAGATACGTGCATTCTTTATCCGCATATTTTGGGGGGCGTTTCTTACGATTTTTTCTTTTCTTTAATTTCAAAGATAGTGTGGCTGCCTTGTATATTATACCGTTAAAGTCGTCCATAAGAAGATCAATTTGACTACGTTCTCTGATATCATAGGTATTTTCCAGAAATGGTTTAAAGTCATTTTTTGCAAACTGTCGTCAGTACGTCATGAAATTTAGTGCCATTTATAGCGTCCCATATGAACTTAGGCGGTAAGGTATGTAAGGACCCATTTGCGCCCTCTGTCGGTTGTGTACCCACCGAGCGACTTTCGTATGTAAAACGAGGTAGAGGTTGACGTCCTGTATAATGTATCGACATAGCACAATGATCAGAGAAGTAATTAAGTTCATGTACATTCATAAATAGTATGTCACTAAACAACGATTCGTCACATATCACGTAATCAATACATGTAGGGTTTCGTGCATTCTTTGCGAAGCACGTGCATTTCCCTGTTACATTACCGAGTTTTCTGCCATTAATTATCCTCATACCCGAAGATATACAAAACGATTACAGACTTTTACCGTGTTCGTCCACCTTTCTTTTGTCATAATTTAATCGTTGTAGAGGGGTGTCTTCAAAATCTAAATCCGGTAGGGGAATATGAATACCATCAGCTTTGTTTGGAATCAAATAATCATTTTCCGTATCTGTGGATGCATTAAAATCACCCATAACAATACATTTTCCACTGTAAGATTGAAATTTACAAATATCAGTAAACAATAACTCAAAAATATCAACTTCACTCGAGAAAATCGAATTGTGGGGTGAAACATAAACTGCGCATACGTATGAATCGTGAGTTGTGTGAAAAAATTCTTTATACAATTTAATCCAAACACTATTGGGATGATCTACTCTTATATACATTGTTGCCCAAATCAAAGAATATGTTTAAACTGAGTGGGTTTCCCGGCATATAGATGCGGAAATTGAATGAATAAATGGTTGAAGGAATGATAAATGATTTGTATACCTGGAATTAATGTGTGTTTCTACAGTGGGTCATTCAAATGTTTTCACGCAATTTACTCACGTCTTTCTGTTAAATTGTTGTTATATGGTTTCACGCAATTTAGTGACGAATCTTTCTGATAAATTGTCAGTCATATGGACCTTTTACTCGAAAAGCTCTCAGTTGTGATGTGTTATGATTTGATTCTGTCATTTTACCCACACTTTTGCACCCAATATAAGTGTTGGTCTCATTTGCAATTTTTGGAGGTTTGCTGAGAGTGTGTCACTTGTTATTTTCTTGCATAATGAAGTCTAATAATATTACAGCATAAATTAATGAAATTGAGAAGCTGAGCCCAAGCAGGCCGAAGTGACCTCTACAGGTACAACCCTTAAAATTCATTAAAGTGTGTGTGTCAACACACCATTTTCTGTTTTTCCTCGAGTTCTTTCTTTCTTTCTTCTTTACCAGCAAATTTGTCCGATACTGTTCTCGGACACTATTTTATATACAAACTCCAAACTTGGCATGATTGTACCTCCATAGTAGGAGTTTGACCGTTTAATACAGATGAATGAAGCTGTGTAAAATTATGCAAATTAAGGGCATTTGAAATTTTTAATCTTGAATATCTTCAGAAGTATAATATATAGAAATGTCATTCCAACTTCTACTAGGGGGTTATTGACAAGTGCGCATCTAATGGATTTAAAATCAAAGTTGTAGCAATTTAAATTATGCTAATTATTAGCATTTGAAATTTTGAAACTTGAATATCTTCAAAACTCTTATAGATAGAGATGTCATTTTAACTTTTACTTGGGGGTTATTGACAATTGTGCCTGTAATGAATCTAAAACAAAAGTTGTAGCAATTTAAATTATGTTGATTAGCAGTATTTGAAGTTTTCAATCTTGAATGTGTTCAACACTATGATAGATAGAGATGTCATTCCAACTTCTACTAGGGGGTTGTTGACCACTGCGCACCTAATGAATTAAAAATAAAAGTGGTAGCAATCTAAATTATGCTAAATAGCACCATTAGAAATTTTAAATCTTGAATAACTTCAAAGCTATAATAGATAGAGATGCCATTCCAACTTCTACTCCTGTGTTATGGAATAGTTGTACATTGTCATACCAATATGCCTTGAAGACACACACACTGATTTGCCATGCAGCAAATCATCTTTCCTAGTTTCCTCTTGCGTTTGTAGAGGCTGGGGGGAGGCTTATTTATCCTCCTATAGCATTGGATCCAAACTTTATTGAAATGATGGCTGAGGAAAATGGAATGTCATTGACACAGTTACACCAAGACTGGACTAGGTGTACAGTGTGAAGATATATTAGGCTATGGAAGCACCATTATGTCACAGCCTTTGAACTTTTCCTTTGGTCCCTCATCTAGCTGGACAGCTCGTTCTGCTGAGCACCCGCTGGTTTTACCCTCTTCAGGCTTATTGTGGATGTATCTCGGATATGTCTAGCAAGTTTGTACATCAGTTTATACTCCTGTAAAGTTTGGATATTTTCTAAACATTTTTGAAATTTGAGGGCCATTTGCTTCGAAACGAGTACACATGTTGGCACTCCTAAGCCTTAATATGCCGTCGACTGACGAATCAGTCCTGTAGTTCAGATCATATGTCGTGTACTGATAAAGCTACGGCTGTTATGTATCATCTTTCAATCGCAGTTAAACGACCATTTACTAGTAAATACACTTGCTGGTTATGTGGCAAAATCACCGTATGTGTGACCAGTTTAACCCATACTGAGGACTTTATCATCACAGAAATACATCAGTGGACTATGTGTGAATTAATGCCTTGAGGTTGTGTTACGATTTAAAGGGTAATACATAAAGAACCATTCGCCAAAAGTCTTACAGGTACCTCATGACTACTTCAATGTAAGCTTAACTTTGTCTAGATCTGCGGGGATAGTAGCTACTGAAAAGCGTTCTAGTGAGTCTTTCGATAAGGGAAGGTTTAAAATTTGATAGTGATATTTACATAGAGCCTGCCTATCACATTAATACCCAGCGACTCCACGTTGTATAATGTTCCAGTAAAATGAACTATATATGCCATATCGGTTTCTAAACTGGACCCATTTCAACCGAATAAACGTGTAAGATGAATTCGGTATTGTCAGCTGAATGAAGAAAAAAGACCTTACGCCACACGGAATGGTAAATCAAAATAAAACTATTCACATCATACGAAATGAATGTCACCAGTCGCGTCGCGAAAGAATTTCTGGCGGTGCTTTGAACAATCCATTCTTTACTTAGCCTAATAATTCCGCTTGTCTCGATGCACGGTTACATCACTAAGAACTTCAAGCATTATTAATATTGTATTTTGAAATTCGAAATCTCGAAAATGATATTGAATACGAAGATGATAGTGCCGAGTGTTAGGGATCAAGATAAGCAACGTACATGTACCAACTGATAGACTATCATAACCGTCGGCTGTATAGACATTCCATGACAAGGTTTATACCCTCGAATGGCTTGGGATAGAAAACACTATACCTGGCCGTCAGACTGGCACCAGATATGGGCTGCAAAATATCACCCACCCACCCCCTCAAATCATTTGCTTCACGGAATCAGAAGTCGAAAAGTAGAGTTTGAACGACGGGTCAGGTAATATGAAGTTTTCCCATAATGCATGTCAAGGAGGAATCTCGGAAGGATGTGTGTACAGGTTTAAATACATTAAAACGGGGCAGTCAATGATACAATATGTATGCTAAACGAAAAATCTATTATTTTAAACGAAAAGATGAAAGTTTAAGCTTGCTACATGTGCCATGTGCATGAAAATTACTTGCCATACACACATGTATGGTTTTTAAGAAATTAAAATTTTAACAATTAAAATTTCACAGACAGTGCATGTTTACTCAAAGGGGTAACATTTTGGTATAACGTAAGTAAATTATCAAGCTCTAAACCATAAATTAAACAAAGAAAATATAAATTGTATGCGAGGTCATCTGTATATGAGCGCTAAACTTCTAGTGATTAGGGCACCTAGCAGGCAATGGTCATTACGACATGGACCACCCCACAAAACCTGCCTCTTTAAAAGGTTTCGTTCATTGGTACATGGCACATGTTATATAGGTCGTTATTTATACTAATGCGGTCTTAAGGCATTTTTCGAGGTTGAAAATGAGGCAACGTGAATACTGAATTCTATTTTTCTCATCCCTGCCACTGCCTTTTCCTAAGTTCGACGCGGATCTGATACCCGAGTATCTATGCCAGCTCTGGTGATGAAATACCATAATTCAACTAGTACTGTTACAAACGCAACGAACTGTACTATTTAGGAGAAAGGAAATATGCCATAATTCACTCTGGAGTGAGAATGGGCTGCAGTCAGCTGAATAACAATCTGTACAGAATTGGAGTTGTTTGAATTTCCATCATGCTCATGTGAAGCAAGTCGGGAGACTGTTCACCACTTTTTCTTTTAATGCAACAAATATGTTGTACTCAAAAACTACAATGTTAAATAACCACATTCGGTACTTTTAACCTGAAAACTGTATTATCTGGAATCAAAGGAAGCGAAGTGTTTACAAAGCAAAACGAGGAGATATTAAAGGCTGTTCACAAGTATCTTGGATTTTCTGGAAGACTCAAAATATATAGCTTGGATTTAAGTCTGCAAATAGTATAAGTACTATTATTTTAACAATGCTCACACACCATCATCGTTCCCCTTCCTTCCTTTCTTATTGTTGGTCCCTTATGTCACCTATCCGTGTACTGATGTTCACATTTTTTCTGTTCTATGTTGTCCTGTTGTAAGTGTACAAGGGGCCCTAATATAGGCTGATGAGCCTGTTGGCCAATTGTATTTACAAATAATATACAGTGAAACTTTATTATAACGACACTCAGATATCCGACATATTCAACATAATGACACAAAATCTGTCTGGGAAAAGGTTTATTTTCTTTGTTATTTGACTCATTTATCTGACATATTCAGTAATCCGACACATTTCGTGGAGGAAAAGATGATGTCTTATAACGAGTTTTCACTCTATGTAAAAACCAATGTTATAAATAAGATACGTGTGTTTCAAGCAAAAGCAGAGGGCTGATTAACCATGTTCCACCACCAGGGTACACTTGAACGCTTCGAGGGGAACAGCGGATCAGATACTCACTTCAATTCCACACCAAATTAATTTGAAAAGTGTGAATACAACTTTAAACAATAAAGCCTCTAGGAGTATACTAATACCAAAAGTGAGCTCCGAAAGCCGATATCAAGCTGATGCAAGTCAACAATTAGGAAAAAAAATGCCTCGCTGCAACTCTGTGTGTGTCTTCAAAACTTGAATATATTAAAAACTGCAACAGTTGTTCATTGTGTATTGGTTGTGCCAATAACCAATTGAAGACTCAGTGGCATCTCTTCTGTACTAGGTTTGAAGATCTCCGACTCTGATACGACCACCAACCGTGAGATTGACCTCTGTCCACAAGATTGACATCTACCTCGATATTGATATTGAAATATGACTTTGGTATTGACATATGAACTTGGTGTGAACCTCTGACCCATATAGTGACCTCCGACCTTGGGTATTGACCTCTGACGTAGACATGGGCATCCGAGAAGGACATTGACCTCTGACCTTTGATATTGGCCGCTGACTGATATTTACCTCTGATGTGAACAGTGACCTCTCAACATGATATTGATTCTGACCCTGAGCATGACCTTGACATTGAGTTCTCTCTGACCTTGGTGTCGGCTTTTGACCTTGGTACTGATATCTGACCTTGCTCTCTTACATTGCCTATGACCATGACCTGTGACCTTAATATTGATACGAATCTTGACCATGACCGCAGACTTCGATTTTGACGTCTGACCTTATCTCAACATATAATAGTCCATATCTGGGTTAGTTCTAATTCGCCTAAATGTGGTGCTGCCCATCCTGTTCATGGTTGACTGCCCACATCTTGTGGTCACTTTCCATGACCCTCACTTTTTCTCCATACATTAAGATGGGGAATTAGCAGATATAAATTTAACCTCTCTCTATGTTGCCAAATAAGCATTAAACTTTCATTTTATCACACCTGGGTGTATTTGAAAGATAATAATATGTACTTCAGGTAGATCAGAAGATGACAATTCCAAAAAGCGTCCTTATATGCAGGGTATAACTTTCAGGTTCACTGTGATGTTATGGGCTTTGCTGACCCACCTGACCTCAAATGGCATGGGTTGCTAGGTGTCACAAACATGCATCATGGGAACCAAAGGCTGTGCGTCAAGAAATTAAACCAACCCAGATCACCCCTATTGCCTCTGGGCATATTATAGAATATCATACAGTGCGGCATAGGATTTCAATTTTCCTAATTTGCATAATTTTCAACTTGGAAGCTTTTTGAACGACACACAGAACTTCTCTATGGGTATTATAGTTTTTTGGTCGAACGGTGTCCAAGTTTGAGCCACCACAGAAATCGCGTAAAAAGAAAGAAAAAAAGAAACATATAATTAAAGTGAAGTATGTTGTGCGCTACACACCGTGGTTCTTTGTGTCTCAATCCGAGCTGATCTCCTGTTCATATCAGCTTAATATGTGTCATCAGTGCTCACATATTCTCGATATATATAACAACTTTCAAATGGTACCCTAGCATCTTCATAATTCTACTTATGTTCTTTGGGTTCTGCAGCATATGTACACAATAATGAAGTTAATGGAACATGGGGAATGTACTTTGGATTTAAAAATAAATAACCTCCACCTTTAAACTACTGCAATGCCGTTTGGCAATACACTGGCACAAATGAGGACTATTTAGTAAGGAGATTGCCAGCGGTTATCACGACATAAATAGTGAGAATATGCTGACATCAGTAAGTTTCTGTGTAGGTATATCATGGGCCTATTGAACACGGTACTTATGTTTTTGCTGATTTCAAGATTCTGTATACGGTGACTCGAGTTCATTCAGGAAGCGGGGTCGCATTTCCTTTATGTACTGATTGTCAACAATTTCTTACGGTTTCGTATTGGTCAATCTGTACATATTAGTATATGTGTACAGGGATACTAATGTGAATGCGCGTATATGTTGACATTCTCCAAAACCATTGACGAAACGCCAATCAAACTGTCGGAGATTTGCATGGGAGTGTCACTGTCAAGTTTGCAGTAGGACATGCTTCAATGATGTTATTAGCTTTTAAATGAATCGATTTTGTTCATCATAGTACATTATTTCAGACAGGCATTTTCTCGGAATACTAGGACCAATGGCTTGAAAAAGACTCTGAAGTTGCTTATGTGAGTATTTTCGAACTAAATCCCAAGTCACTAGCACAATTTCAGTGAAAATAGTTATTAGATGAAAACTGACGAATTAGCTGAGCTGAGGACTTTGAAATTGTGTAGGATGAGTAAAACCTGTGCGAACCACACACATACACATTATTATCATTATTAGTATTATTACTTTATTCAGCCTCCGATAAGCAGAGCAATAAGATACACACGATATACATATATAAATGAATATATATATATATATATATATATATATATATATATATATATATATATATATATATATATATATATATATATATATATATATATATATATATATATATGTTAAAATCTCAGATTTCATAAAACAAATAGAATCCATGTTAAATACATAAAATATACAAAAAACATATACCCCGCTCAGGGAGGCCAGCTGACGTGGATGTCCGTACGGATTGTTGTGAGCGTCAAGGGACAGTAAGAAGCACAGCGAATCAACAACGCCGCCTTGCGGCTCCTCTCTGCTGCTCTTCATTACTGAGCGCCAGGTATAATGGAGATACGCCCAGCTGAACAGTACAGTCAATTACGATATCCTTAACAGAACAACCAGTTACCAAGTAATTCGACAGCAAAAACATTTTTAGATAGCTGAGTGAAAAGGAAACGTTTAATATTCGACGAGCAAGAAATACAGTATCGCCATTAATCATATTACTAAAGGCACTTTCCTACTTTGCCGAGTTGCGTCCAGAATTGAATTAACTTGGAAATTGCTGAGATGTGACAAACTCGCAGTTAGTGGGAGTTATTCCGGAGTTATTCCCGAGTAATGTGAGTAGAATACGAGCTTTCAGCGAGTTATATGCTAGTTAGCGGCCGCACGTGTTGTGACCGGTGGCACTCAAACTACAAGTAACAGATTACTTTACAATGAAACACAATGGGAACCGTTGAAAGACAGAGGAGAGAAACACAAAATGACACACTTTTACAAGATCGTAAATGGTTTCGCCCCACATTACCTACAGGAGATGATTCCAGAATCTAAAACCACCGGTCACAACACAAGAGACAGTAACAAAATACCTATAATATTTTGTAGGTCCGAACAGCGAAACAAATTCTTTTCCCCCTCTACCATACGCAACTGGCGTAACCTGAATCAACAGATTAAAAATTCTAAAACAATTTAAGCATTAAAAAATAAACTGAGTGGTAACATAATACATGCCCCCCCCCCGTACTTTTATGGTAAAAATATATTTGCCCAAGTCCAACATACGAGGATGCCCTTGAACTGAAGCCCTCTGATAATGATTTGCTGTTCCAATACGGTTACATCAACACCCAAAGATGTGCTTGTGGAGCCCCAGCGGAAAGCATTTTCCATTTTTCAACAGAATGTTCTCTTTTCAACGAACCCCGCACGGAATTACTAGGACCTTTTCAACCATAAATTATTGCCAAGAGGGACATTTTGCTGTATGGTGATGCAATATGTCCATTGATTGGAACACTAAGTTATTTGACAGTGTAGAAAGGTTTATTTTTAAAAAACAAAGAGATTTAGTAGAAATTAAGTTATTGTCCTTGCCATTTTCTTTTCTTTTCTTTTTTCTTTCTTTCCTTTTTTTCTACAGTTGTACTTTCTGTTTATGTTTTAGTTTCATCACGCGAGGCTGTGTAGTTATGGAGGATGATTTACAAAAGCTGACAGCTTGTTTCCTAATCCATGTTTCCTTGAAATAAAATATGTTTAAACCAACCATATGCGAGTTGAGAGCGAGCTTATCCCGAGCTTTATGGTTTGATTACGATGTTCTTCAGGAGTTTAAGGAGTTACCTTTGACCTTTACGACTTATTAAGGTATCCACATTTTGTGAGGTAACAATCGGGGTTCCTCAAAGGTCTGTAATTGGCCCTATTTTATTTATCCCTTATATCAATGACCTGACCCAATATGTTACCGAGGGCTGTTGTAATCTGTTTGCCGACGACACCCTCCTTTACACCTCTGCTAACAGTATGAGTGAAGTTCCATCTCGACTCCAGAATGACGTTTCTAGCGTTTGAACAATGGTTTAAGGGAAACAAATTGTGTGCAAACCCTGGCAAGTCACATACATTGTTTATTGGTTCAGGTGCCATGGTCACTCTGACCTTCTTATCGATATGTATAGTGAGCCTGTCGCCCGAGTTAATTCTTTTAAGTATCTTGGTGTGGTTATCGACAATGAATTAAATTGGCAACATCATTTACTTCACTTACAAAAGCAAGTCAATAGTAAACTGGCCATTCTTCGCAGACTTAGTTCTTTATTACCTTGCAGCGTTTTAATTTGGATTTATAAATCTTACATTGAGCCTAACTTGGATTACGCTGATACCGTCTGGGCCTCCTGTAGTACTAGTGGCGCCAAATCATTACAACGACTTCAAAAGTATGCCACCCGCATTATCTTTGGTAATTTTGACTTTATAAATACCAGGGGCGTGGAACTGGTCAGACAACTCAACTGGCAAGTTTTAGAAGACCTAAGCAAATTTCACACAGCTTGCCTTATGTTCAAATGTGTCAATGGTTTTGCACCTGATTATTTGTCTGTTGCCTCATACAATACTAGACGTTCCTGTTCATTACATGTTGTTGTTCCTGCAGTGAACAAGGTAATTTTTAAACGTTCTTTTTCTGTTATGGTGCTACTGTGTGGAACAGCTTACCGGACGCTATTAGACGTGTAGACGACATATTTTCTTTTAAGCTCAGATACAAACAGTTTTATTTCACAAGGACCAGAGAACAATCTTGACGTTTGGACCATGTATAGTATTAATTTTTAATGGGCTTTCGTAGTTTAACATTCATTTTCACATTATAGGTTATGGTTTTATGTGTCTCAATTTTACGTATGTCGTGGATCTGATCATGTTTCTTTTATGTACCACTTTTCATGCTATGTATATTTCTGTATATGATTTTTACTTGGCCCGATGGAAAAACAGCATTTCGCTGAATCGGATTCCCAGAATAAATATATCATCATCATCATCATCATCATCATCATCATCATCATCATCATCATCATCATCATCATCATCATCATCATCATCATCATCATCATCATCATCATCATCATCATCATCATCATCATTCCCGAGTTGTTTAGGAGTGTTTCAGGATTCGGAGACGATCCTGGTCGCCTGCTGCCTAATGTGTTTAGCAAGGAAACCAAAAGTTTCATTAATCCAGATATCTCTGCGCGTCATGTCCTCGTTTCTTCCCGTTCCACATTTGCTGGCAGCATTTGTAATGTACCCAAACAGAGTGCGCATATTGTCAAACCACATGCCCATCTGTTCCTCTGAAAAAATAGTAATTTTTAGAAAATAATACTGTTTCTAGACATTTGGTTTGCAAAAATACTCCAAGAAATAGTAAACCATTTGAAATATTGTGATATTGTTGATACAATAAGTACTATAATTGATCACATAAACAAAGAATAAGACAACAAAGACCATCCAATCTATTTACTGAGGTACATAAGGTTATTATATTCATGCTATTTTTATATTATATATGACTATATATTTTCAAGTATATATTTATATATATATAAAATATAAAAATGTAAATATATTTTGAAATTTTTATTTTAAAATATAATAGATTTAACTTGAATACCTGCATATAAATTATCAAAGACATATAAATAAAATATAACATGAAATTACACTCACCAGTCACAGATGGATAATAGGTTTTGCTCTTTTCCAGAATTACGAGTTGTTTCTTCCCAGACAAGTGGGATTCTTCATCACGCCTTTTGTACAATATTTCATGATCTTTGTACCATTCGGAAAGTTCGGCTTCTTGCTGTTCAGTAAATGGGTATGGTTTTGCCTTGTTTCTCTTCGTTTAGTTTCGCATGTTGCCTGCCATGAGGAAAAAAGACAGTTCTAGAGGGGTTTCGATACGAGGAGGAAGAGGACGACGAGGAGCAAGAGGAGGAGGAGGAGGAATAACCAGATCCCCACCAACAGCACCCTCTTCTTTTCCTGCCTACTCCTGTCCTTCTTCTTAGTCGTTTGCATACACATCTGCTACAGCTGTTGTCACTTGCTCTGGAGTACGGGTCTTCGTCTAAGAATAAATATTAGTAACTTATTAGGAGCGCATTACGAGTTGGCCGAGTTAACTCTTGTACATACTCGAGATCCACCTTGGTTGAGTGGGAAGGGGCTTAACACTAGGAATACGGAGAGCGGCCAGCAGAGAGGAGGAAAGCCACCTTTTCCCAAGTCCCAGTGGATCTTTAACTGTGTTTGCTTGTGTCGTTTTCACTTCGCATAATGAACCCGATTTATGCTTAATACAGTTTAGGCCGTAAGTGAGAAATCGCACCCCAACAGTATTCAATATTTAAGCTTTAGCGGCTGAAGACATACACACTTCGATACGAAAAATTTAAACATCAACCTTCTGGCTTTAGAAATGATATTCAACACACGTGCATCAAAATTTATGTTACTTTAAAATGTGACACCAAGTACGTCTGATTGCTTACAATTTAGAAGAAAGGAATTAATTGCCATTTTGGTTCATCTACCAGACTGTGTTTGCCTACAGTCAAGTATTGACACTTTTGAACATATAATGAGAACAATGAGCACAATGAGTTTCACGTAATTCCCATATTTACCTGATAGATTTTTCCATTACACTTGGCAAAACTCACTTACTTACTTTGTATCTTTTTTCCAGCTAGTTGTACCTCGGTAGGTGCCATCTTGTGGCAGACTCCAATCGTTCAACCCCAAATTCAAGCAAAGCAGGCTGGGAGAACCGAACCTGTGAGGGAAGAGAAGGTACGTATTTCTTATGAATAAGGAAATACCTTGACATTCATCATATTTTTTATATAACAGCACATCATCTATGCACTACATTTGGTCGAAACAAAACTTCAGGGGAAGGTGCGGGAGCTACCTCAATCTACTAAAAGCAAGATCATGTGTGGATACCCAACGGAGAATAAATATATAGTGACTCTAACCCAACTGCAAGGATACTGAACCTTCAAGACAAGCAAATACAACCCACGTGTTCTGAAGCCTGCTCATTCAGAGGGTTTACAATAACTTTAGAGAGACTGACCCTGACTCGATTCACACCTAGCCAAAGTCCATAACATTCCATCACCATAACTTCTACTTTTTCTGTAACCTGTATCAAGGACATACAAGAGTAAGTCAACAACAGTTTGCAAGTCAGCTTTCCAACGGTGAAGATTCTGAGACTCGTACAACTTAGCAACTTAGTCATAATGGAGCAAAACGTCCCTCTGGTAAGAGGTGAATGTCCATGGTCTTTGGGCTCCCATGTGGCAATCATAGTGAGCAGCACAATGTCATTCCTGACTCGTGAAGAAGTTTTTGAAGATGGGAGCCAAAGGATGAGTACATGTGAGCCAGACCACCATCACAGAATAGGGCAGGTCCTTTTTGGCCCTGACCGGCTCATCCAGAAATGGAGTTTTAAACATCGAACGTTTGCTGTTGTCTCAAGTGGCCCTTTTTCAGGGGTAACCATATAGGGCCCATAGGATGGACATTATTCTCAGATCAAGAGACTCCTTCGCTCCCATCGCCTTTTGCAAATTGTAACTAGGCCTAACGACTGTCACATTTGCCATTTGTAATATTTGCTGGGAAAAGGTTCCTGGCAAGGTTATGAAACCACGAAATAGTTCAGAAAAACGTTACCTATATTCATAAATGTCAACCTGACAATGACAGTAAAGAGATTCAAGAGTTACCATCACACCAACATTCATCTTCCAATACCACTGTAAAGAATTTCACTCCTGGCTTGAGACAGACAGTCATTCGTAAAGGGGAACTGGTGGTTCTAAACCGTTTCTCTCAACCTTCATACTATACAACAAGAAAACAAAAAATATTCTTCATTAGCTACAGACCTAAGTTTGTTCCAAACCATAAAGGCCTAACCGCTAAAACCCAAATCTTATCACTTGTGCTGAAGATAAAACTAGACAAGGTAGGCATGTCACTTTTTGGAGTAATATATTTGCTAGAAAGGAGCAACAGCTTATTGTCATGCCATGCACGTTTGTGTGGGCGACCACTTTTCACTTGTCCAACATCATCATCATATGGCGGCTCTGAATCTAGGTTTGGAACCTCCACAAGACCATAATGATGGCTTCCAGTTCCAGCTTATAGAAGGTTTAATGCCATAACTGCATCAGCTGGATGCTTATTATAAGACCATGTGCATTCCTATTGAAATACAGATACACCACCCGTGAAGAACATATTTTCTGTTGATAAATTTGTGACCAATTGTTTGGCTTGATCTTGCTGACTTATCACAACCAATGGAAGAACGTCCTGTGATCCATTCAGTGAAGGAAGTATTGTCCCAGCAATTGCTCAAAACTGATCTGAATCGTGCACCCGTGAAGGCATCTTATGCATTCTTATTTGTAGCCCCCGTGATAGCCTCTGACATTATGTCAGCTTTGATGATGGGGCTGCAAGACTCCCGATTCAGTGGTTGCTGCTATACGAAATGCCCTCAGAACAGGTCCCTCCACACACGTGCATGAATGGTTAATTGTATGGCGCGTGTAAGAGGGCCCTGGCGAAGATAAATGTCAGCTTACCAGTTTTATACCCTCTATAAATAATATTTATATATCTATGTATCTATCGAAACTGTATGTCCATGGAGTTCAGTGCACCTATGGGACTCATCCACCTTTTCACTGAGGCAAAAAAATTGGCAAAAAGAAAGACCAACTGAAAATGAGACAGCAGCTTTTTAAACTTGACTTGTGATGCTTTGTCAAGGACAGATGCTGCCAGAAAAACAATACCAAGGGTAATAAAACCTCACCTGAATCCAGGTTAGACTTCAGGAAATTGGATTCACAAATATGATAAAATTTTGCACCATGCCCTGGCAGAGCAGGGTGCCTAAAATGCTGAGATCAGTTAGTTGTACACGTGCATTTGTAATCATACACCGCAGCTGTGGGCATAGTTTGGCGTCATGCCCACCCCATGAATAAGGATCATTGGTGCTTGGGCCAGCGTGTAAAACATGACCTGGTAGAACTCCCTCATAAAGAAAAATCTGGGATATTTTTCGATAACTGTTTGCCAAAGGATATGGGAATATGCATCGTTTTGATCTTGAATAGCTCCTTCTTCATGAAATTGTCTTAGGTCAAGAGGATTATGACGAGTTTTCCTTTTTGAGGCAAGTGATATTGAACTGGAAACTCACACAGACTCCAGCATCTGAACCAATTTGGTTACTCCTTTGCCGAGGAGCTTGGCCATGGCCTCTTTAAATTGATTTTTAGCACTTTCCTCCTTTTAGAAGTTTAAAAGTCAAAGGCATGTTGGATAATGAGACTTTGAAATATAGGGTGTGTAGCCGTAACATCTGTGCACGAAGTCTGCCACTTGTGGCCTATAATGTTCTGATTTCGGGATCTGCTGGTATGTGTGGTTGACCTGACAAATGGTTTGTACCCTTAGTGTTGTTACTAGCCTATACAGGGCTAGTTTGACTTTTCTTGTCGTTCTATTATAACCTCTATTTCCTTGTAGTATTATGCTCTTCAAACACAGAGTCAAGAGGGCCCTTATTGATAAGATCTGTAGTGGTGCATAAATGACTCAATCCTTGTCCTTCTGATCTTGCATTGACAAAGTAACAATACAGCTGATTTTGAAAGGCAAAGAAAACATCTCTGACGTGACAATACTCTTCCTGTTCCTTATCAATGGCCCGCTCCTTGGGTCTGTTATGGCAGGAATCCATCTCTATAAGTAAAGAGGCTTCATTCGATGCATACAATTTTCAGGTTGGGAAGTTCTCTCGACTTCCATGAGCAGAACGTGTAAGTACCATGGTTCCCGCTCCTGACCATTTTTTCGTTCCATTGCCCTACTGGCCAAGCCTAGTGACACTAGGGAGGGGACAGTGAAAGGGAAGCAGAACGTAACAGGCCAGATGTCATAGCCATAACATGAGCCTCTTCAGCAATTTGAATGTAGAGTGAAGCATCCAAAACACCTTATGGGCAAAGATTAGTCAACAACTGTTAGGATTGGCACTGGAAAACCGATTCTGGTGATGATATAGACTGGTAATGAAGGGAAGGGTGGTTGAAGAGTCAATGCAGGTGATGGGGCTGAGCTGGGGATCAGAAGTTGCAGTCCAGGGGCAAACTCACCTGAATACATAGAGAGCGGTCTGATATTACCAACTTGAACTGCCACTTCAACACTCCACACATGGGGAAAGAACAAGAAAGCTATAGATTTTGTTAAAGGCCTGTAGCTTTTCCCACAAGTGCCGGTTTTACCTATTGTTTGGAACTCCAAGCTTCAGTCAAGCCAAGGTAGTAAAACATGCATTTGGAGGATTAGTGATTAGATCTTCTTTGGCAAATACCTTCAGGGATGGGAAATACACTCAGGGCCTCTGGTCACTGTCTAAAAGCCATGGTGGAAGGAAAATACTTTCTCCAGTGCATCAGTTTCTTCTTCTTCTTCTTCTTCTTCTTCTTCTTCTTCTTCTTCTTCTTCTTCTTCTTCTTCTTCTTCTTCTTCTTCTTCTTCTTCTTCTTCTTCTTCTTCGTCTTCTTCTTCCTCTTCTCCTCCTCCTCCTCCTCCTCCTCCTCCTCCTCCTCCTCCTCCTCCTCCTCCTTCTTTTTAGTCTTGTCCCTAGGGGAAGGCGTGGTATCTAAGGGACGTCTTTGGGCTGTCCTAATAGGGTTGTGTAGAAAGGGGCAGTCAGGGCTGATCGTGCTGTCAACTGTGATAGGCCAACGAACTTTCTGTATGGACACTTTATATTGGTGACTAAAGATCCCCAACAGTGACAACAGGCGGCGTGTTACATCCTCAACTTTTCCATGACCCAACCTCAAAACGTAAGGCTCACGATAGCTCCCTTGCCAGACATCTGTTACTTTTTCATTTTGCTGTAGAGGGAGTATGTTCAAACGTCAGTCCTTTGACTCTCTAAGACCAAAAAACAAACAAAAACAAAAGAAAACATAAAAAAAGCAAAAACAAAAACAAAACAAAAACAAACAAACAAACAAAAAACAACCACAACAACAACAAAAAAAAGAAAAAAAACCCACAATACACGTGCGGCAGCCTGCTCTACGCTAACAGAATTTATATGTCAACCCCACCCCCAAGAAATAAGAATTACGTGACATGAATATTTTTCCAGATTTTACAGGTATTAAAATTCATAAAGGCTGCCAAGCATTACTGAAGCATGTTCAATTGGACGCACATTGGATTGAGACCGATGCAAAGTACATCCCTCCTAAATAAACGTGGATCCAGTGAAAGATTTTTGGGGAAAAGTACTTTGTACTCTCATTTACACAAGTCACGCTGAACTAACAATAATTATTTTCCTGTAATCTTTCTGTGACAGTACATGACAGTTAATTGAGAAGCGCTCAGGACACCGAAAAAACAGAGAAGTTACGATACAAAACATATCATTTACACTCGATCAGGTTTAAGTTGTGATATCCCTGGATATTTTTTGAAAATACAACTACCGACCTAATATCATGGAAAGTGACTCTATAATTCACCTTTTTTTATTTATTATTAAATTAGATAAGTATCACTATCACACACGATTTTTAAAAGATTAAAAGATATATTTAAAATGAGTGACTGTCGCTATTTCCTCCGTTTCGTCATGTTTCATCAAGAATTTAATACAACAATACTAATTTGCAACAATAATGGACGACCAAAAGTTTTTGATTCCTGAGAAATATGGATGCATTCTTTTGCGACGGCTTGCTGGTCTTTGTGACAATTTCAAAACTGGAGGTTCCACCGTCATCAACTTTCTGTAATAATCTGTTCCTCTTCGTGTCTGTCTAAAGTTAATGATCAACAGTTCTGCAACTAAATTCAGATATATTCTTTTTCTTGTTAAACAATAGTCATCTGTCAAATATTTTTCATCTTAAAATCTGATTAAGATATTACGTACGCTCATTTTTTCAGCCCGGATTGGCATTATAAGAATGTTATGTTCCCATTGTTGCACAACAAACCTTTGCAATCGTTTACTACAAAAAAGATATTAGGAAGAAAATCAAAATACGCAGGTCGGTATGTTCCTGTAAGTGTTTTAAAGTAATGTGATGGAATGCATGAAGTGTAGAAGTTATCTATTTGAATTTTTCGGTGTTGATATTTTCATCACTGTACAAGAAATAGTTGTATTCTATGGTGATTAAGTCATGCCAACTTTACTTCTTGTTTTTATGCCCCAAGTCGGACATAATATTTCGTAATAATTCACATTTCTGAGATGGTGACTCATTTTATAAAATGTAACCCTTTAGTTAGAGATAAAAACAATTCCGCAATTATTACAAAGTGTCTCATGATAAACTTTCTTTTATCACGGAGAGTTCCTCCAGGCAGAAGTTGTGGAATTGATATATTATGTATGCTGTTTAATTTTTTGAAATCGTGACCCCGTAAAAATTAAAAAAAAAAAAACTATTCGTGTGATTTGGAAGATGTTGGACTAAAATGGCGGTCATGTGACTGGGCCACTGTTTCTCATATACGTAAATTTCAGTGGTCAGTGGCAAGTGTGCAGATACTTACACATCTATTTTCAAAGAGGGAGGGAGAGAGAGAGAGAGAGAGAGAGAGAGAGAGCGAGAGAGAGAGAGATAATTCTCTATGTATATTTCCATCTTAAAACTGATAAAAATGTACATTCCATAACACTACCAATTAGACTTTCCTTTATATACAAAACCTGTATTAAAATATGTTCAACGTATCAATATTGGAATGGCCAGTTTTGCCATCTTTAATTAAATACGCCATTACCATAGGTATTTTATCCTACTGCCACATCAGATGTTGCATCATCTATGGTCTACAAGGTATAAAAGCGAGCATTGCTATATGAAATGTATAAACTCAAAATGGGATTTGCCTTATTCCCCAACATTGTTGCAAACAATCTACGGGAGGATCTAGAAATACACAAATAAATAACACTGTCGGCTACGAACACTAATTCGCATTTTCTATACTTCTTAAAATGGTATTAGTGATTCTATTTTTGTATTTCTCTAGTCTTGAAGTCTTCTGTACATTAGATACAAATGAAAAATACATCAGGTATTCTAAAAATAGAATTCTCTTTTCCCTCAATGGAACAGAGGGCAGATGTAGGAGAGAGCACAGAGTGAAAGGTTTGTAATAATTATTGTTCTTTGAAAGCAGGATTTTGATCTGTTGATACCTAAAAGTACCAATTCACTGATTCTGATACATTCTGATCCAAGAGTACAGCTCATATATACCAACACAGGTTTTAGTTATCCTTCCACATTTTGATAAATCATGAACAAGAGTTTTGAATAATAATAAGTATGATGATGACGACAACGGTGATTATAATAATGATAATGTTTAGAGTCCTCCAACGAATTTTTATGATAATAAATGGAATTATTCAGAATTCTAATCCAGAGTTACAGCTAGCATTACAGAGGCCTGTGCAGGTTTTCTTCGAAAACGTTTGTATTGTTCTCTTCCAGTAATTTCATACAATATTAAAGTTAAAGTTTAAATTGGGGAAACCTGTATATTTTTAGCTTAAAAATTAGGCAGAATGCAGTCTTTCACCACAAAATGTTCTATAAGGTTATAATTAAAATGATTTCTTCTGCATCATGTTGCAGACATACAGCCTATATATGTATATAAATACATACATATATACTTTACATGCATATATACTTTACATGCATACATGCGTACATATATTAATATGTACATTCATACGTGCTTACATACATAATTTCCTCATACATTTTTCATAGAATAAATGATGTTATAATCACGAGACGTGACGTATTTGAGTTTCCAGCACCCGTAATTGTTTGCACGAGCTATTAAACAGATTTCGAAGGGACAAAATCAAGGTACATTCTCACATTCTCATTAAGTTTAAAAATAATCCAAGAGGCACTTCGGGGAGCAAGTGGTTCCCGATCTCTCTCTCTCCCTATTTTGTTACCAGCAGGTAAAATTACTTTTTTTTCTTCAAGCTGCATGTACATATTTTTATTGGGCTTGGTCTGCTTTCTAATCGATTGATAAAATTCATATTTGGTTATAAAATCAATAATGTCACGCCGATTACAACATGTACCATTCATTTGACGAATACATTGTTGAATTCCTCATGTGCACGAATGGTCCACCATTAACACTATGGCTTAAAACAAAAAACAAAAAAAAACAAAAACAAAAAAACAAAAAGCAGAACGCCGATTTAATGTGATATCAGAAGTATAGACATTTCAATCTTGCTTTCAATGAAATAGTTTTCAATCATAACGTCGACCGGTGTATATGCTACTTTTCTCTAGTGAATTGTTTCCACTTACACTATTCACTTTTTTACTGAACATGTTCCATAGGGATAGCTGTAACAATTTTTCACACTCATGCATTTAATTTTTTCCCTTCGGATTAACACTTATTCGACAGTTTTTCTGGCCACGAATTGTGGGATGCTGTGTGCCCATGTGTAAAATTTGACCAAGTTATGGCGAGATGATACTTGCAATGGGCCAAATGACCTTGACTTTTGCCGTTTATAGGTAACATGTTTTACAAAAATGTGTAGTGTTGCAAAACCTACAATTTCAATCAAACATGATAAGAATTGGCTGGAAATTGGCCGAGTTATGGCTGGATGAAACTTTCAAAGGTCCAAATGATGTTGACCTTTAGAGGTCGCATGTGAGTTTCAAAAATTTGCAGTGTTACAATACCTATAATTTGAGCCGAACATGATCAAAATTGTATGAAAATTCACGAAGTTATGGCTAGAAGAAAGCAACCATCAAAAGTGGCCTTTGACCTTGAAATGACCTTTGACCTTCAAATGACCTCTACTTAAAGTAAACCTTGACCTCTAAAATCACATTTTGACCTAAAATTGACCCTTGACCATGACATTTGGGATGACTTTTTGCCTTGCTATGATCGAACCCCGATACACTCGGAACCATATCTAATATAGTGTATAAGATATTCAGGATTTAAAACTTTAATTAGCCCTCATTTGCATAATGTTGAAAAGCGTGACTTTTCATAATGAAAAGGCAAGATAAATATTAGTATAATTGTGCCAAATTTGGAATTTCAATCTATAATTATCTCTGAGAAAAAGGGCAGAGAAATTTGTTGGTAAAGAAAGAAAGAAGAAAGAAAGAATTTCTGGGAAAACAGTATGTGTGTTAGCACACAGACATAATGCACACATTCTAGAGGCAAAGTGTTTTATTTAAAAGTCTATGGAATACCGCAACATCAGTATCAAAATCGATCAGTTAGAAGCTAATATAAGGTCACCAAGTTGTCGCTAATGTAAAATATGCATACGATTATTGTGAAGGATGAGTGTTGGTGTAACACAACTCTATTAAAGCAACTTTGCACAATTTTAGTGGGTAAACCAACCAACCACGTGGCCCAATCGGTTGGAGGTGGCGGCGATGTTTGTTTATGGTGTTTGTTTACTGCAGCAAAAAGGCTCATGGGAGCTTAACTTTTTTCTGTGGTGACTTGCGGGCTGACTTCGAACAACCCGCATGCCACCTGTTAACTGTTCTTCTTAATTATTACATACTGAAACTGTAAACTTTATACATTACATATTTGAAACAGAAAAACAGGAACTTTGAATGAACTTTTGAACTAATTTCTCGGCTCTCATGGTTGTTGTTTACGCCATATTGTGACAATTTTTAGCATTAAGCAATTCTCCAAAGAATGACCAGGTAGAAGTAAAATTTTCACATTTAGTGTTTAATAAAGGGGAAAAGTATAATTATAAATAATGACCTTCGTCTGCATTGCGTTTATGCGCTTAATAACCTGCAGGGGGTGACAGGTAGTTGCACAATGGAGCACAAAAGCAGCAATTATTATCTATGGAACCATACAGCCTGTACCAGTTACGTACTTCATGGCTAATGCCTGTCATTCTCTGCAAGCTATACATAAACGCCAGCGCGTAAACCAAAATGAAGTTCATTTCTGACGTATTATGCGTACAAAGGTATATGTAAGAGAACTGTGTGTGGTGTAAACTCTATGGAAGCTCTGTATTTGATTTGAAATTTACAGTAGGTCGTACCATAGCGCATTTTAAGTAAACATTGAAAGCTCCTGTTCTTAGCAACACTGCACCTATCAAGTTGCCTGATATGATAATTCATTTCGACCAACTTTTGTGGAACAAGCTCTTATGAAAGCCTTCAACTAACGGTATTGCATATTTGTTTCTGATCAATAACTTGCACATGCCGTACCTTGTCTTCCCATGACGTACCTGTGCCGTTGCTGCTTTATATTACAAACTGTTGCTTAAACTCCCAGTTCCCTGGCCCCACGACCCATAAGTGCCAGATCCTTGCAAGAATCCATGATCCCATGACCCATCACTATCAGATCCTTACTAGGATTCATGGTTCCGGTACCTATGACCGCCAGATCCTTGCCAGGATCCATGGTTCCGGTGCCCATGACTGCTAGATCTTTGCCAGGACCCATGGTTCCATGACCGATGACTGCTAGATCCTTGGTACTTTTTAGCAGTTAATCTGGCGTAATCTACAAATTTTACAGTACAAAATGTTGTCGTATTGTCAAAACCAGCTGCTGGTCAGATATGAGCAATCCCACTACTTACTGATCAAGGCATGTTACAGAAAATGCTGTGTTCTGGAAACTCTGTCGCTCTCGTTATCGCGTGTTTATTTCACTTTAAAGGGTGCCATGCATATAATAAGGAAAAAAATAGTCTCCTATTTTGAATGATTTTGTACCCTTAAAAAAAAACTCCACAAAGCCAAGGGTGCTACAATAAAAGTGATTCTCACTTATCTTACAATTGCGTTTATTTAGGGCAGAGAATATTCTTAGAACCAAAATGCTACAATATAATGGTGATTTTGTGAAATGTTGTATGTGTATTCATGCCGTCTATTCCTCTTCTCGCTGTAATATGTTCCAGTGACATTTTGTCTTGCTGCGATATAATATTCTTAAAATTTTTTTAAAAGGTTAGAGTAAAAAAAAAAAGCCCGAGAAACCACGATATAAACAAGTCGACATACAGGAAAACTTATTTGTTTGCGCTTTCTTTAATCTTAAACATAGGAATATAAAATCTTCAATTGAGCCTGCCATCAATATGGTCCAAACTATTATAACAAATTCCCAAACCAAATCAGCCATTGCGATAAGCTGTGCGTTTTGTTGTGTTTTTATTATACTGTATGTTAGAGAAGACACTAAACATTATTGTGTAAAAAAGACACCCAAATGTATTCTCTATTACAAGTTTGGTGTGCGATACATTACAAATATCATGCAATATTTTCTGTCTTGTTTAAAAACGAGAAATCTTTTTCAGTGGTTAGAGTCAACGAAAACCGGCTAGTTGATGTGTTTTCACTGTGTGGGTCCGATCAGTCTTCTTGGGCTCAGAATGTGCATTCAATAATTCATGTTATAATGTAAGTATATTAATGACAATTGTTGCTCTTTGTAACGCCTAAGTTTTCATGGCAAATGGAAACATACTTTGGCAGAATGAAAACTTACGGATGAAGAGACAAACCAAAACGTTTCAAACCTTCCATGACGTCACAGAGATCTGCAGTTTTTTGTAACTATCATGGACAATAAGTTGCTTATTAGTACAGTGACGAGTCCACCAAAAAATTGAAACCGTTCAACCGGCAAAATACCCAGCTGAATTTGGTATCAATCAAAAGATAAAAACCTGAAGTTTTCCGACAGGTAGGGTGTATGATCAATTTCGTGGTCAATTTTTATTTATATTGGTAACCATGGCAACGAAATTAAGTTTTCGAGAAATAAAGCGAGAAACACCTTATTAACCATAACTTTATACACATACAAAGTACCGCTTCACAACTTTACACCAGCATACCTACTATACAGGTGTTTCAAAAGAAACAAGTTTGAGATACTAAGTGTCAACAGTTGGTTGCCATGGCAACGGAATATCGTTGAAATCACTTAAATTTGCAATTAAACATTAGAAACTTGTTTATAGTTTTAAATATCAGGAATAATTTTCATCACATTTGATGTTAAAATGCAAAGAGATTCTTTCTGCACTAAAAGTGACGTCAATTGAGTGACAAAAGACTGTATTTGGGTTACCTAGCAACATTCTTTCAAATGTTAAGATTACTCAAAATGAGCAGATTTTTGTGGATATGGCAATTTGGCACATGGCCAGTGCTGCATATTGCTGAGAAATGATACATGTGATAATAATGCCGGTAAATCTTTCTTTAAACAAAAAAAATACCTAGCTAGATTTGGTATTAATTGAAAGATAAGAACCTGAAGTTAATGGTGAGGTAGAGTGTACTATCAATTTCATGGGCTATATATGTTTTTATTGGTTACCATGGTAATGAAATTTAGAGTTTGAGTAATCAAGGGAAAACACATTTTTAACCATTACTTTTTAAACAACCAAGTTATCACTTCATAACTTTACACCAACATACCTGGTGTAAACACACTTCATACGAAACCAATTTGAGGAAACAGTTTGTTTACAATTGGTTGCCATGGCAACGGAAAGCAAATTAGAAAGCCTGAATTTGCATTGAGAGACTGAAAACCTGTTTTTGCTTTTCATATAGTATGAACAATTTTCATCTAACATCATGTTAAATTGTTAAGAAAGTCTTTCACAATTAAGCTTGAGGTCAATTGAGTCAAATAAAATTGATGATAGTTGCCCAGTAACACTCCCTTAAATATACAGATCATTCAAAATTTGCACACTTTGGTTGATACTGGTGATTCATTATGGCCAGTGCTGTGCATT
Organism: Hermodice carunculata; assembly: GCA_964020975.1. Classification (NCBI taxonomy): domain Eukaryota; kingdom Metazoa; phylum Annelida; class Polychaeta; order Eunicida; family Amphinomidae; genus Hermodice; species Hermodice carunculata. Next base: position 10,830,954 of record OZ026630.1, read on the forward strand.
GGGAGAATGATACATGTGGCAATACTGGCAATAGATTTTTACTCATACTTTAAAAAACCCAGCTGAAGTTTGTGTCAAACGAAAGATGAGTTCCTGAAGTTTAGGGTTAGGTAGACTGTATTATCTAGTTCCTTTGCAATATGTGTTTTGATTGGTAACCATGGTAACGCAAATTCAGTTTTGGAGTAATCATTAGGAAAAAAACATCTTTAACCATAACCATGATTACATTCTGTACATTCAAGTTGCCACTCTAAATCAACATATCTGCTGAAAAGGCCCTTCATGATAATGTAATCTCTTGTGGTCAGTGTCAATAATTGGTTGCCATGATAACAGAATTTTTAATAAAATAACGAATTTGCCATTAAAAGATTAGATACTTGTCTGTAGCTTGAAGTGAAATGAAACATTTCACCAAATGTCATATTAGAATTTTTGAACAAGAGAACTTCAACAGTCCTGTGCTCAGCTGACATCTACCTGTACCCTTGCCATTTAAGATTTGCCTCCCACCAAAAAAAAAAAACCCTAAGAACCGATTAACCGATTGTTGACAAATCTTATGTCAAGTCAGTATTTTATTAATTGTTTTTATATCAGGCATATTTTATGCAAAATTGTTAAGTGATGACTTTGATACTTAGAAAATTAAAATAGTGACATTGCCCTGATAACACAAAAATTCAACTCCGTTGCCAAGGTAACCAATATAAGTACATTTTGACAATAAAATTGATCGTACACTCTACCTCAACTTACACTTCTAGTTATTATGTTTCGATTGATACAAAATTGATCTAGATGTTTTCAAGTTTATGTGTTCTCACATTTTTTCTGTATCACACAGCAGAGAACACTCCTTCCCTTTCGTATTTCTATAGAAACCTCTATATATAAGTTTTTGACCACTACTCACCCAATTAACATCAGACAAAAGTTGTAGCATCTTAAATTATGCTAATTAGGGGTGCTTGAAATGTTAAATCTCAACCTCTTCACACGTGGCAGGTGGGAATGCATTTCCACCCTCAATTCGTTTTTACAGTTGCGCATCTGATGAGTATTGAACAATAATCTAATTATAAAAATTAGAGGAATTTGACTTTCTGAATCTTGAATCACTGTGAAGATGACATACAACTTTCCAACTTACACGCATGTATTGGCCATTGCACGTTTACTGCACCTTGGACAAGCATAGCGGTTTAAAATCTGATAATTTACACTATTTCAAAATTTCAGCTTTGATATGTGCAAGAAGGTAGAAGACAGGAATACCAATCCAATCTTCATATACAGTTTCACTACTTTATATGCACACAGATAGATTTCATGCCCTACAAGTCTTCTTGTAAAGTTATGGCTGTGTGTCAGAAATATTTTTTTGTATGAATTCTTTTTTTCTTTTTCTTCTTTCTTTCTTTCTTTCTTTCTTTTTTTTTTCTTTCTTTCTTTACTGGCAAATTTGTCGGACATTTCATTTAAAAACTATTATACGTAGAAACTCCAAACTTGGCATGATTATACTTCCATACAAGAAGTCCTAAGTTTTTGTAAAGATGTTCAACGGTTTTGAAAATTATGCAAATTAAGGTCATTTGAAACTTTAAATCTTGAATATATTTTCAAAACTGTCATTGGCACAGGAAACCAATCCAACCTCAATTAATATGTTTGTAACACTGCACATTTCTAATCTACATGTGGCCTCTAAAGGTCAAAGATCAAGATCATTTGGACCTTTGAAATTTTCATCCTGACAAAACTGTCAATTTTTTTCCCGCTTAAACGATGTAGGACCCAAGTTGTAGGTATTGCAACACTGTATATTTTTGTAATTTACATGTAACCTGTAAAGGTCAAAGGTCAAGGTCATTTGGACCTTTCAAAGTCTTTTACAGCCTTATCTTAGTCAATTTTTAACTAGTTATAATCATGTTGGACTCAACTTGCAGGTGTTAAAACGCTGCATGTTGTTGTGATAACATGTAACCTGTGAAGGTCAAAAGTCAATGTCATTTTGACCTTTGAAAGTTTAATCTAGCCTGAACTTCGTCAATTTTTATGCAATTTTGATCATGTTAGGCTCACATTGTAGCTACTGTAACACTGCACATATTTGTTATTTACATGTGACCTTCAAAGGTCAAATGTCGAAGTCATTTGGACCTTTGGTAGTTTCATCTAGCCATAAATTCGTCAGGACCTTTGAAGGTTTCTTCCAGCCTTAATTTGGCCAATTTATATCCAGTTTTAATCATGTTGGATTCAACTTGTAGGTATTACAACACTGCATGTTTTTATGAAAACTATTAACCTATAAAGGTCAAAAGTCATCTGGACCTTTGAAAGTTTCAGCTAGCCGTAACGTGGTCACATTTATCTGATTTGGTTCATGTTGTGCTTAAATATTAGGTATTGTTACACTCTATATATTTTTTGTAATTTACATATGACCTCTAAATTTCAAAGGTCAAGGTCAAGGTCATTTGGACTTTGACATTTTCATCCAGCGTTCTTCCATGTGCAAATCATGGAGACTTCACAGAAGTATCTGTGGTTTGTATATTGGGCCAAATTACAATTTCAGCGCATTTCTGTTAAAGCTCTCTATGACACCGCTGGTGGACTGCCAAGTCTCACTTCGTCATCTCCACCATCGCCTCATGGTCGAGAGACCAGGCTATCAGGCCCCCACACCTCTGTGGTGGACTGTAAGGGAGAATGTACTAAAGGGACAAATGCAGACGCCTTTCAGGTCCAGCTCACCATTTACAAGGACTCTTCTTATTACAGGTGGGGAGCCCATGTGGGGAGGCCACGTGGTGAGCCAGACAGCATCTGGCGTTTGGCCTGCATCCTTCATATCTTACTACATATGCTGCTCCTGGTTGCGGAGAACATCCAGAGACATCATGATATCTTGGCCGACTAACTCTTCAGAAGGGGTAAGCTGGTGGGGAAGGAGTGGTCGCTCCTCCCATAGGTTATTCAGACCATGCAGGCCAGGTTGGGAACCCCACATGTCTTCTAGTTGCAACTCAAGAGAATGGGAAACTGCCAGTATGCATCTCACCTGTGTGAGCCTTTCCACCCTGCCAGATCCTTCTAAGGGTACTTTGCAAGGTTTGGTCCCAAGATTACAATCTGATGCTTGTCACCTCTTGGTGGCCTCATAGCAATTGCTCAGTAGACCTACTGGAATGAAGCATCAAGTATCCACTACGATTAATGGCATGGCCAAAGCTTCTGGTGCAACCATGGATGAGAGTGGTCCACAGGAACCCTCAAGTGCTCAACCTCTATTCTTGGCAGTTATCTCAGCACATCCCTGAAGCTTCTTCGAATTGGTCACTGATAGAATTGCCAGGGGATGGCTTTGAACTTCACCTCTAACTGTCCAATCAGCTCGGTGGATCATGTTTTCCAATTGGTGCACCAGTAGGGAACTCACATATGGTAATGCTCATTTCAATCAATTGTAGACTGTAGATGACACAATATCTAATGTAGCAGCAGGATAAAGTACCTATGGTATAGCATACTTAATTAAAGATGCCAAAAGTTGCCATTCCAATATTAATACTTTGTGCATATTTAAACATACGTTAATGCTTTGTATATAAAGGAAAGTTTAATCGGTTACCTTATGGAATTTTATACAGTGACTTACCAGCTCATCAATATGAGATTCTATTATGTGATATTGTGTCCGAATTAGGAGGTTAAGATAAAAATTAAGTTGGCACGCATTAGTCATCAAGGAATACGACTATTTCTTGTATAATGATGAAAATATCAACACCAAAAAGTTCATGTAGATAACTTCTGCACTACATGTATTGCATAACATATTAGTTTTAAACACATTTAAGAAACATAAAGATCTGTGTACTTTTGATTTTCCTAATGCTAATAATGTTTATACTCTTCAGTAAATGTGTGCAGCAGTTCGATAGATGACTTTCATCACGAGAAAAGGAATGATTGTGCGTTTAGTACCACCACTACTGATCATAAACTTAAGAGAGAAAAATGGGAACAGATGATCACAGGTAGTTGAAGACCATGTAACTTCAAGTTTAAAAATTTTCAAAAACCAGTAAGCCGTCACAAATAAATGAATAAACCCATCTCCCTATAAAATTTAGGTTTTGCTTTAACTTGTTTTATAAGTTTAAAGAAAACACGATTGGGAGGCAGGCAATGCCTATATCGACACTTCTCGTAGAAAAAAAACCCCCAAAGGATAGGTAAAAATATAGGACATGTTACAGAAACATATATGAACGTCAATAGACATATGAAAGATTTACATCACATTTTGCAAAACAGATAGTAAAGCCACATTGGGGTCGTCAATAGACATATGAAAGATTTACATCACATTTTGCAAAACAGATAGTAAAGCCACATTGGGGTTTCATAATTGCGAACCATGGGAAAAAAATAACACTTTATATAAAAATCTATTTGTTCCTTGTATGTACCTTATGACAGCATGATAAATTTCGAGTTTATTAGGCATGTTGCAGTTTTCTGGTCCGTGTAACAAGGTTTCAACTGTGGAACAAGAATGAGGTATTACTGTATTATGGAAAGAATAACGTTGTGTACTCACTATACTGTGGACACTGCGAAAGTCAATGAGAAATACATTCGTTTCCTTACGGTTTGCACAACAAACATACATTTATACACACATACGCACACACACACATACATGCATAGACTGTACATACATACATACATACATACATACATACATACATACATACATATATTAGTTAGTTAATTTAACACCTTAGACAAACTACAATGTACAAATACAGATCAAAATGGTAGCTTCTGTCTGCTACCGTCTCCCCCAAAATAATTTGTTTTTGTCATTAATATTGTATAAAGTTGATAAAATCTAAGGAAAGTGACTTCTGTTAAAGTAATGTATCTTGGAAGTATCCTTCACAAATATAATGCATCTGTCTTTTTTCTGATGATCACAAAAACGTTTTAGTCCATTAATGTCATACAGAATAGTATTTTTGCATCAACTTTATGATGCAACATGACGAAATGGGTGATAAGCTAACAGCACCCAATTTTGAATATATTTCTTTAAATCTTTGAAAAATCACGAAATGTATTTGTTAAAATGGGACAGTGATAATTATCTAATTTTCTGATTTTCTCTCTCTCTCTCTCTCTCTCTCTCTCTCTTTCTGTCTCTCTCTCTCTCGTTTTTGTTTTTGGGGGAATTTTTTGTTTTTTCATTTTTTTCTTATTTTGGGGGTGCTTTTTTGTTTTTGTATTTTTGGGGTTTTTTGTTATTTCATTTTTTTCTCATTTTGGGGATGGTGGTGCTTTTGTTTGTTTTTTTTAAGGAGTCGAAGAACTGACAGTTGAGCAAAATTCCTCTCCGGCATGGTAAAAAAAAAATCATGAATGTCTGGCATGTGAGTTGTTGAATGATTTTTTTTTTCTTTTTTGGGGGGGGTTGTTTGTTTGTTTGTTTTTTCATTTTTTCCTCTTATTTATTGAGGGTTATTATTTTTGGGGGTTTTTTTGTTTTATGTATATTTGGGGGGGGGGGGCTGTTTCTTGTAAGGAGTTGAAGGACAGACAGTTGAGCAAAATTCCTCTCCGGCATGGTAAAAAAAAAAATAATGAATGTCTGGCAAGTGAGTTGTTGAATGATTCTAGACACTGTTCACATTGTGAGGCTAATGTTCTTGGATCATATTGAAAAGTGGAGAATGTATCAAGTCACCTATAGCCACTGTTGGGTGGCTACGGGTCACCAACTTAAACCAGTATATTTTCGGGAACAGCGAACACAGACCTATACATCAAAGATTATTAATTTGTTTATTTATTTGCCAACTAAAACAGAAACAAACATCGATATACAAATATGCAAAAAAAAAAAACAATATTCACAAGTGGAACAGAAGCATTAAATATTTATTGATCCCATTCTAAAGTACAAAGTACTGCTATATACATATATGCGTGTCCACGAAACACATTGGAAAAAATAATCACATGCTTGTAGTCTCAGTACAACATGAAAATAACAAGAAACTGGAGTCACATGGCAAGCCATTTTAACATTTAGTCTCTTGGTGTATACATGTGCAAAAGGTTTTCACATATGTGCAGTTACTTACACATATTTGTCAACTGTTTTTACATTGGTATAATTGGGCACATTTCTTGTACATAAATGTGTAAAAGATGCAAAAAATATAAACTATAGACTTTTAGACGATAATTGACAAAAATATTCTTTGGACATCACATGGCACCGTAAACCTGATCAATTTTCTATAACACAAGTGCTTCCAGCTGTGCCCTGGTAACAAATTGAAATAGCGTCAAAAATGTAAACATGTTTCAACATATATCCAAGCTACCTAAGGTGTAACCAAAAATGCATGTGTGGTTCCGGTATCCTGACAGACCCAACTAAAAAGCCCAAGCCTAAAATTCATGGACCCCCCCCCCCCGAAAAAAAAAGTATTTTCAAGCCGCTCTTCCCTAATAAAAAAAGATCGACCCAGGCCAGTGCTAGAAACTCAGTCAGAGGTCCAAGTGGCCTAAAAATAGTACATTTCTTTAAGTGACCAAAATCATACACAAGAAGCCCTAAGGGCCAAAGCGAGCTCCCAAAGGCATACGGGGGGGGGGGGGGTCTAGGAACATCCCCCCCGGGAAATTTCGAACTTGAGTTACCTACATGTATTTATGTATATGTGTATGTATGTATATATGTATGTATGTATGTATGTATGTATGTATGTATAGTCTATGTATGTATGTATGTGTGTATGTATGTATAAATGGATGTTTGTTGTGCAAACCCTAAGGAAACGTTGATATTTCTCATTATTTTTTGCAGTGTCCACAGTGTATTGTACAACGTTATTCTTTACATAATACAGTAATATTTCATGCCTGTTTCATAATTAAAACCTTGTTACACGCACCAGAAAACTGCTACATGTCTACTTAACTCGAAATTTACCATGCTGTTATAAGGTACATACAAGGAAGACATAGATTTCCATAGCAAGTGTTATATTTATTTTTCCATGGCATGGAACCATGAAACCCCAATGTGACTTAACTATCTGTTTTAAGGTGATGTGAGTCTTTCATATATATGTTTTCATTCATGTATTGTCCAGTATTTTTATATTTTTCTTTCCACGAGAGGGATTCATATAGGCAATGCCTGCTCCCCAGTCGTTTTTTCTTTCAAGAAGTAAAACTAGTGTAAACCAAAACCTAAATTTTATAGCGAGATTAGTCAATTTATTCTTTTGTTATGCCTTGCTTGTGTTTGCGACATTTTTTAAACTGGAATTTACACAGTCATCAACTACCTGTGACCATCTGTTCCTATTTTTTCTGTTTTAGGTTTATGGTCAGTAGTTGTGGTACCAAATGCGCAATTATTCCCTTTTTCATAATAAAAATAGTCATTTATCAAACAGCTGCACTCGTTTACTAAAGTGTAGAAACGTTACTAAAATTAGGAAAATCAAAAGTACGCATACCTTTATGTTCCCAAATGTTTTCCAAACTAATATGCCATGCTGTACATGTAGCGCAGAAGTTATCTACATAAATTTTCCGATGTTGATATTTTCATCATTATTCAAGAAGTAGTCGTATTCTATGATGACTATTTCATGCTACCTTAATTTATATCTTTGTGTCGTAATTCAGACATAATATCCCGTAATATAATCTCGTATTAATGAGATGGTCCCTCATTTTATAAAATTCCATAACGCTACCAATTAGCCTTTACTTTACATACAAACCATTAACCTACATTAAAGTATGCACAACGTATTAATATTGGAATGGCGCCTTTCGGCATTTTTAACTAAATATGCTATACCCCAACCTTCTTGAATTACATGTTGTAAACAAACTACAGGACAAATAAATTCAGAAGCAGAGATACACAAATGTATAGCGTTATTAGGCACGAACACATCTTTGTATTTTCTATGTTATTCAAAATGATACTAATGATTTAATTGTTGTGTTCCTCTCCTCATATGATCTCCTTACATGATATACAAGTGCAAAATACATCAGGGATTTTTGTAAAAGTCTTTTCTTTTTCCTCATTGCAACAACATGGTATATCAATGAGACCGATGACGAGAAGTGACTCCATCACTTACACTTCAATATCCTGAACTCTTAGAACATGCTTCCTCGAGGAATGCACACCCCATTCAGTGGACAAAAACATCCGTCTTTCCTCCAGGATGGCTACTTTGTGGAACAGTAAAAAAAACTTTTATCAGGAAATTATCGCATCCAGCTTCCCCGAGCATGGGTGTCTTCTATTTCACTTTCCTTTGTTTTTCGGGACCACATCATCTCATTAAGGCCTTTTACCTTGCTCCATAGGTATCCTTGTGTATTTTTTTCTGTGAATTTTTTAATGAGTTCCAAATCAAAACTACGACCTAACAAAACCTTCCAGTAAGAAAGCTGCATCGAACTCACTATTTTCACACTCCACATTACAACATATATGCAGGCAACAGCTAGGTTAAGACTTGGCCCGCGTAACGTCGCCATCAGTATTGAAACGGAGAAACATATTCACCTAAAATGTGCGCAACACAAGCAGGAAAGGCAAATTTTATGGTGTGTATCCATAAATTATTATGTTGGTTCACTACTTGCCCCTGGACAATACCTGCATTAATGTTTTATAAACCTGTTTGCCAGAATAATAGTTTTCCATGTAGAAGTTCACTATCAGTGCTGCTTTATATGACGTCTCTATATAAGATATTTATGTAAGTTTCCTAGTTTTTTCTCTGTCTCTCTCGTATCAAAATGATTATTTATCTAAGCTTTTAGATTACAGTGTATGAATACAATTGCTTGTGCTTATGTGTATGACAAATAAGTCTGATGACACTCTTTTGCTGTCTATGAAAACATATACTATTTCTTCTATTACTCCTACTCCTAGCTACTAACTACTACTACTAGTACTACTACTACTACTACTACTACTACTACCTTCAACTACTACTAGCTACTCCTCGTTATTACTACTTCTACTTTTATTTCTGACAAATATAACAAAATTTGAACACTTTGTAGTACAAACTGGTCGAAACGGATTGGCATTTCAATGTGTTTTCGCTTCGCTTTGGTTCTTTCAATTTAAACTGTCATCATGTTTTTCAGTGAATGCGTGACGTGTCTTCCTTGGGTGGGTCAAGGCGTTCTGCATTCATGTCTTTTGCCCTGATATGAGGTCTTCCTCGCTGGCGAGCTGGTGCCTCACACATACAAAGGTAATATGTACGGCATTGTACCTAGCACTGTGAAGCCATCAAAGGTAAATATTTGGCTTAGGCCACACCTCTGGCGAGAAGTGGAAGAAGTGCTTTTGCCTAGGATCATGTCAGACTTTTATAGTATCTGGATATAGACAGTGTTTCAATGACTCAAGTTTGAACGTGTAAGGGAGCTAACAAAAACATTAAAACTCATAAAATTATTGAGCAAACGATGAAAGATAATTAATGGAAATACGTGCAAATATGAAGATTAAACCTCTGTTCTCAGACCTACATCCAAAAAAGCACAATGAAAAATACCTTCACTAAATATAGCATTGTGTTTTCTCCATATTACATGAAATGAAGTTTGACCAAACACTGCAATTATTGAAATACCACACATTTACATGCTTGATATATGTTTCACTCGGTATCTTTATCATGAATGTCAATATATGCATGTGCCTGCAAGCATTCAGAGAGACCTGTACCTTAATAAATTGAAGTAGTTGTGCTGATAAAATAAGCAAGGTTACGAGAAATCGTTAACCCGCTAAAAAAGATGAGAAATATTGCATATTGCAAAATTGTTTTGTTTGCTTAAAAATAATTTGGACACAGGGCACCAATATTTTACTGCTCAAATAGTAACAAGAAGGAGCATATGTCTCGATATATTGATGACTGTATGGTTCGGTACCTTTTTTTCAACCAGCCAGTGTTTTACTTTGTACGCTAAGCTCCTCTATCAAAGGGCTGAGGGTCTTTATTCCCATATGTGCATCCCTTACTTTGGATCATGATATCCTTCGTAACATTGTTAAAACAGAATGTATGTTGTTTCATCCATCAGCACCATACCCATGGGCTTCTTGTCTTTAGAAACCTCTACATATGTGTTATTGACAACGCTTGATCCAATTAACATTGGACAAAACTGGTAGCATCTTAAATTATGCTATTTATTGGTGCTTCAAAGTTTAAATTCTGAAGATTTTCAAACGGGGCTTATAGGGAGGCCTTTCCACCCTTCATATGATTTTATATTTGCACATCAGATGAGTATTGAAAAATAATCTAGTTATACACATTAGAGGAATTTGACTATATGAATCTTCAATCGTTCTAAAGGTCTAACAGATAGAGACAACTTTTTAGGCTGCATGCATGTATTGGCCATTACACATTCAATGCCTATTGAAAGAACATATCAGTTTAAAATTTGATAATTGAAGATATTTTAAATTTGGGGGTTTTAAACAATATTCTATTTTTCAAAAAATGGCCAACAGGCTCACTAACCTATATAAAGGCCTCTTGTGCATATACAAGAAGACAACATCACATTTCTTAAGACAAGTGCACAGATAGATAACTAACAGGACTACAGTTCAGAGACGAAAGGGGAAAGAGGCAAAACAGATAGAAACGTCACATTGGGATTTGCCAGGCTACTGTTTTTGTTTCTTCTCATGGAAAAGTGGAAAATGTAACAGCTCACCCATGGCCATTTTTGGGCGATCTTTCGTCACCAATTTATAGTGTTTCTGTCTGTACGAAAAGTTTGTTGTCCTATAATTGTATTTCCATTCAAAATACCTCGTAATCTATTTTCTGGAACAATGTCGACGAGGACTAAACAAATATGTACTTTTGAGTCGGAGAAAAAAATACATTTTGTAATTCATTGTTCCCAATAGACATTCTATGAAAAGGATCTACTATCCAGATTGGTTAGGAACTTCAATCACCTAAATTATGCTTAGAAGGCATTAAATAAAACCAACCCTTAACATAAAGAATTTTATCATATGTGAGAAGGAAAAAAATACTATTATTTATAGTAGAATGAGAATGGGCTGCAGGGAACTGAATAATGATATCTATAAAGTTAGTGCTGTTGAGTGACCGTCATTTTCTTTTAGTGCAGGCTTTAAATGAATGTTTAGCATTTCTTTTTTAATGTTAACCATGTGTCCTACTCAGGAACGAGTTACAGAGTAAAATAATTCCCCTTGGCAATTTTAATCTGGTACTGGAGCATAAAAAATTAACAAATGTCCAAGTGAGGAAACTCTTTGAGTTAGTTCAGAAATATATCCCGTTATGTCGAAGGTTTGCAATATGATTTTGCGCTGGATTTGGTTGGTATTATTGCCCGTACACCATTCACCCTTTCCAATTTCCCTTCTGAAGTGTAGTCTTGTTCGTTATCTATCTGTGCTTTAACGACCGTTTACGTCTGTTAACTTGGTGAATGGACCTAGTAATATTAAAATAAGGATCGCCGAACAACCATGGCTAAGCAGCTGTGCTTTTTTCCCCAGGCCAGATTAACCCTCCAGTTGATATAAAATGCTGTGTTTGAGTTAACCTTCCTGCAAAAAAAAGGCACAAGACAGCCACTTTTGGGATAAAGTATGTCAGGGTTGATCAATTTTTATTAGGGAAGGGTGTCTTGAAACTTTTTTTTATGTGTCATAAAATTTATTTAGGGTTGTGCCTTTTTGGTAGGGTGGTTCGGGCTACGAGAACCACACAGATATTTTTGTTAGGCCTTAGGTAACTTGGATATTTGTTGAAGCATCTTTAAAATGAATATTCTTTCCCCGTGTACACAAACATACAAAGATTTTATTTCCACGTACCATGTCCTCTTGGAGCTAAGTTGTACAATACACATGCTGTGTTGAGACAGACCACACATAAACAATGAGCACAGTGCACATACTGTGTTGAGTCAGAGCACACATACCATTGAAGTAGAAATGATAATTAAAAGGAGAGAGAATAAATGCATGCAATTGCGTAACACATGATGCATCACTGAGCCTATTGATACAGTGCTCCATAATACACATACCAACTCAACGACATTGTAGTGATAGGTACGGTGTTCTGGATACTTAACAGTTTATAGAATTAATAATACACGAGACATTTAGAAATAAATCGTGCTTTATTATGGTCATTACCTCTTTTGACGTCAGTCTAATTTGTTACCTGGACACAGCCGGAGGCACTTGTAGGGTGTGTAAAATTTTAGGGCATGTTCGCTATTGTTTGTGCCACCTGCAGTATTATGTAATACATAGGTCGTGTAAAAACTGCTAATCTTTTAAAAGCTCTAGCATCTTTGATTGTTGGTGGTTCCTCATGAAATGTGGTGGGATTATGGGGGAAGTCAAAATCTCGATGAAAGTGGATACCTGTGGCGCCACCTATACTTGTACAGACATCATGGATCAATATATGTTCAAACGTATATAAATTTATTATTTCAAGAAAGAATGCAGCTCTTCTTACCAAATTTATATATATAATGACTGAAATTAGAATGTTACTTATTATGGATGACATTGACCTACTTGTTCAAAGTCATCGAAACTAGAAAGTTGAAGGACGTGAGTAGCTAATGGTGGGCCTTGTACATTAAAGTAAGGTTATGATGTCATTAAAGCATTAGATGTTTATAACAGAGACAAATTCCCAATTTGCGTGAAGTACTGCTAGTGCCACCTTTTTTTTCATATGGTGAATTACCAATTAGATGGTCACCACATTAAACTCATTATTTTCACAATGCCTTAGTTTTAAATTAAAAAATTTACAGGAAAGATACGTTGTTGGCAGTGTTGGGTTTGAAATTTATGAATATGGGTCATATTTTTCTGTACTATTTGATGAAAATTTCATTGGCTACGTTGTGCTGTGGGTTGTGTTCTCCGACTAATAGTTTTAATAAAAGTAGGGTGTGTTTATAATGTTCCAGATTCACAAATATCACAAAAATGATGTGAGCCTACATTCTTCCCTTACTCTTAACTCATGTGACTAACAAGTCAGGAGAACCAAAAACAAAACCAGGTCTCTGGCAAAAGTAATAAAATTTTGGTTTTCACTGTTTAGGCCTATACATTTTGGAAACACTATAGTCTGTAGTTAATGAAAAATATTTCAAAAGTTGAGAGGACCGATTTAAAACGACCAGTTGACCTTAATGTGTGACTGCCTGTCCTAAGTCAGTAGTGAAATTTGTTTCTTCACATTAGTATGGCAAGATAAAGGTTGATGCTTTGGTAACTCTGGAATCTCTTTGGCTCATGTTGGGTTGAAATTTATGAACATGGGTCATGTTTTTCTGTACTTTTAGGTCCACACGTTTCAATTTAAATGACCTTGACCTATTTGTTAAGGTCAACGGGCAACACATATGCATGTAAATGAGTTGTAAATGCAACAACTCACACAATTTTTAATGTAGACACACATACTGCAGATGAAAAAACTGGAGTATGATATTTGTGACACCCGCATTTTTTAATATAGGGGTCAAAATATAGAAATCTTTGGAATGTTTTTACACCTTTAATTTTCTGTGGATCTTAATAAAATTTGTTTGGATGATGACAAAGGCCGAAATCTCGAACAGCGATGATACTGATGGTGTTCTTTATCGTTGTATGGAAATTGTGAGTCAAAAAGTATTGCGACTGATATATAATTATTTGTCAGAAGTGAAGTAATATGTATAACCAACACGAAGTCACAAATGAACATATCATTTGTCCAATTCAAATAAATAACAAACATTTGGTCACGACACATGTGACAACTGCATTTCATTTAAGTGGTAACCTACACTCTGAAAACTCATTAGATCATTACATTTGATCTATATTTATCTTTATGCACAGCTTCCCATATAAATTTACCTAGTAGGTCATATTTCATAGCATTTCTCCTTCTTTCCTGATTCACCTATTATTATATTATTTATCCCTATAGATTTCAACAAAGCACCATAAACATGGGCCTCTTGTGTTTAGAAACTGTTACATATATGTTATTGTCGATTGCTCATCCAATAAACATTGGACAAAACTGGTAGCATCTTAGATTATGCTATTAAGGGGTGCTTCAAAGTTTGCCTTCGGAACATCTGCAAACGTGGCATATAGGGATGCCTTTCCACCCTCCATGTCGTTTTATAGTTGCGCATCGGATGAGTATTAAGCAATAATCTAATCATACAAATTAGAGACCCTTAATAATCTAATTTTACAAATTATAGGTTTTTGACTATTCGAATCTTGATTGGTTATAAAGGTCTAATAAATAGAGACTACTTTCCAGCTTGCTTGCATGTATTGGCCATTGCAAATTTAATGCATTGGAATGAACATAGCAGTTCAAAATTTGATAATTTAGAATATTTTAAACTTGGGGGTTTTAAAACATATTTTATTTTTAAAAATGGCCAACAGGTCACTAGCCTATGTGAAGGCCTCTTGTACATATACAACAAGACGATATCCTTTTTCAAAGACCAATGCACAGACAGATAACAAACAGGGCTACCATTCAAAAGGAAAATGGAAAGAGTGAACGGTTTATGAGCAATAATAATAACTTTACCAAATTCCAGCGCAAAAATCATATTCTAAACCTTCGAGATAACTTGATATATTTATGAACTGCCTCGAAATTTCCCTTATTTGTATATTTGTTGATTCCTTATGCTCCAGTTTCACATTAAAATTTGACAAGGGGAACTATTTTACTCTGTAACTTGTTCCTGAGCAGGACATATTGTCAACATTAAAAAAGAAATGGTGCACGTTCCTGTAAAGCCTGCAGTATAAGAACATGACGGGGACTCAACGACATTTATTTTATAAAGATCACTATTCAGTTGCTTGCAGCCCATTGTCATTCTCCTATGCCTAATAGCAATTTTTCTTTCTCCAGTGTGACAAAATTTGAGACTTAAAGTGGTTTTTTTTTTTTTTTTTTTTTGGTTTTTTTTTTTTTTTTTTAGATATTGCCCTCTTAAAATAATTAAGATGATCTAGGTTCCTTACCGATCTGGACAGTAGATTCTACTCATAGAATGTCTAATGGGCAAAATGAATTATAAAATGTACTTTTCAGGCTAGGTTCCTTACCGATCTGGACAGTAGATTCTACTCATAGAATGTCTAATGGGCAAAATGGATTATAAAATGTACTTTTCTTGGCCTGAATTTGTTTCGTCCTTGTCGACATTGTTCCAGATAATAGATTAAGAGGTATATCAGTGCAATTCCATGTATAGTTGTGAATGGAAACCCTTTAAATTGGTGACCAAAGATCACCCAACAGGGCTTTAGGTTACCTGTTACATTATTCACTTTTCAATGAGACGAACCAAAAGCGTTAGCCTCACGATGTGAAAAGTGCCCAAAACCATTCAACAACTTTCTTGCCCGACTGCAATATTTTTTTACTTTGCTGCAGAGCAATTTTGCTCAAGCGTCAGTCCTTCCACTCCCTAAAACAAAAACAAAACCAAAAACAACACAAACAGAAAACCAGCAAAAAACAAGAAACTAAAAATAAAACAAGCAAACAAACCAAAAAAAACCCAAAAATATGTGCGGCAGCTTGTCTGACACTAATGGACTATATACTTCTTGTGCAAGGGTCACACATGACGATGATGATGATTACAATCATATGTCTAGAGTCCTCCGAATTTTCTATAATATTAAATAGAATTATTCAGATGAACTGTAATCCTAAATTTTAGTGGACATAATAGAGGCCTGTGCAGGTTTCCTTTGAAAACCTTTGTATTTCTCTCTTCCTGTAAGCTCAATACAACGTAAAAGTAATATTTTGAATTTGGAAAAATTGTACATTCTTAAATTCTAAAATTAGGCTGAATGTAGTACTGGTCCTTCATCACAAAATGTTCAACAAGTTTGTAATTAAATGATACCTTCATGCATTATGTTGCATTCGTACAGATGACGTGCTGAGGGTATCAGCAGGCAGAAATGAAACTAAAAAGGTATTTTTATGTTTATCACATGTCTACAGCTCACTAGGAGTATACCCAAACGTGTATCATCATCATCATGCTTGTTGCTATTCAATACTCTTTTTCGTAAATTATCAAAACATGGTCCGAAAACTAAAAAGTTTGTTACTGTGTCTTAACTATATTCTTGGATCAGAATGTGGCAGAATCAACCAATTTGCAATTTTAAGTATTAACATATGAAAACCCTTCTTTCAAAAACAATAATTATTATGTCTCCCGGTAGAAGCCGGGGGACATATTGTTTTAGTGCCCGTTTCTTCTGCTTCTTGTTGTTGTTGTTGTTGTTGTTGTTGTTGTTGTTGTTGTTGTTGTTGTTCAGGTTCTTCAACACTTGGGTTCCGTGCGATAAGTCTTGAAGGACTTGACAGAATTTGATGAAACTTGATATGATTATGTATCTAGGCAAGACCTAGGCTAGGATTGTATTTGCATGACCTTGAGCGAATTCTCAAGGTCACAGGGTCACTTATGTGAAATTGGTTACCGTGCGATAAGTCTTGAAGAACTTGATGGAATTTGATGAAACTTGGTAGGATTATGTATGTTGGCAAGACCTAGGTTGGGATTGTATTTGGATGACCTTGAGCGAATTCCCAAGGTCACAGGGTCACTTATGTGAAATTGGTTTCCGTGCGATAAGTCTTGAAGAACTTGATGGAATTTGATGAAACTTGATAGGATTATGTATCTAATCAAAGACCTAGGTTTGAATTGCATTTGGGTGAGCTTGACCTAATTTTTAAGGTCACAGAGTCACTTATGTGAAATGGGTTTCTCTGCAATAAGTCATGAAGAACAGGATGGGATTTGATGAAACATGGTAGGATTGTGTATCTTGGCAAGACCTAGTTTGGGGTTGCATTTGGATGACCTTGAGCGAATTCTCAAAGTCACAGGGTCACTTATGTTAAATTGGTTTCCGTTTGATAAGTCATGAAGAACAGGATGGAATTTGATGAAACTTGGTAGGATTAAGTATCTAGGTAAGACCAAGGTTGGGATTATATTTGGGTGACCTTGACCTAATCTTCAAGGTCACAGGGTCATTTATGTGAAATTGGTTTCTCTGCAATAAGTCTTGAAGAACTTGATGAAAATTGCTAGAGTAATGTATCTAGGTGATAGCTAAAATAGGATTGTAATTTTCAAGCAAACTTGGTCATTTGTAATTTGTTATCACCTGTAGCTTATTCAGAGACGTAAGTGTTCCACCGGGAGACAATTGATTTTCTGTCAGAAAATCAGTCTGTTCTAGTTGCTAATTGATTTCACTCTGGTTTTTCTCCTAGTTATGCCGTATTGTTGCACTGAGAAAAAAAAAAGACTTTTGTAAAAATCCCTGATGTATTTTTCACTTGTATATAATGTACGGAGATTATAAGAGGAGAGAAACACAAAAATGAAATCATTTATATCATTGTAAATTACATACAAAGTACAAAGACGTGTTGCTACTCACTGACTTTATCGATTTGTGTACCTCTGCATCCTGAAATCACTTGTCCTGTAATTTGTTTACAACATGTAATTCAAGAAGGTTGGGGTATATGGTAAAACTTATTTTTAGCTTATACATTCCATCTAGTAATGCTGATTTCCATCACTTGTAGACCATAGATGACACAATATTTAATGTAGCAGCAGGATAAAATACCTACGGTATAGCATATTTAATTAAAGATGCCAAAAGTCCCATATTAATATGTTGCGCTTATTCTAACACACGTTAATGCTTTGTATATAAAGGAAAGTTTGGAAGTGTTATGGAATGAAATTTTTATAAGTATTAAGGTGGAAATATAGACAGGGAATTCCCTCTGTATCTCGTTAAAGAAAAAGATGTGCATGTATATGCGCACACTGCATATAGCTTAATATGCCACATATCGTTTCATTATATCTAAATAAAAAACTATTGCCCGGTCACAAGACCAGCATTTTGAGTCTAGTTTTAGACTTACGATAGAAAAACATTGTTACTTTTAAGGGAGTTACGACTTCAAATATACAAGGAAAGAGCTAATGTAAAATGGCAATAGCACATATGCCTTGAGGGACTCTCCAGGACAAAAGAAACTTTATCACGAGACACTATCTTGTAATTCTGAAAACGTTATATCTTCTTAAGGAGTTGCATTTTATATAATGAGTTACCATCTCATAAATACGAGATTCTATTACGAAATATTGTGTCCGAATTGCGCCATAAAGATAAAAATAAAGCAGGCAAGAATTCGTCACCATAGAATACGACTGTTTCGTGTAGAATGATGAAAATATCAAGGCGGGAAAATTCATGTAGATAACTTTTGCACCACATGTATTGCATGACATATTAGACTGAGAAACATTTGCCAAATAAAAGTCCGCGTACGTCTGATTTTCCCAGTACTAGTTATGTTTCTACTCTTTTGTAAATGGGTGCAACAGTTTGATAGATGACTATTTTTATTACAATACAAAGGAATATTTCTGCCTTAATTACCAGATCTACCAGAACTACTGACCATAAACTTAAGACAGAAACAAAAGGGAAAAATGGGGAACAGGCAGTTATTGACTGTGTAACTTCCAGTTTAAAAATTGTCACAAAGACCAGCAAGCCCTTACAAAAGAATGAGTTAACTTATCTCGCTATAAAATTTGGGTTTTGGTTTACACTTATTTTATTTCTTGAAAGAAAAAATATCGGGGAGCAGACATTGCCTATACGAATCCCTCTCATGAAAAAAATGTAAAAATACTCTACATGTTACAGGACCAAACATGAACGAAGACATATAAAAGATTCATATCACATTTTACAAAACAGATAGTAAAGTCACATTGGGGGTTCGTGGTTCCATACCATGGAAAAATACATATAATATGTGTTTCTGGACTTGGATATTCAGGTCACTAATTACAGGTTTTGTATCTTTTGATCAAATACTTTTACTCATTTTGCTGTAAATATCCGGACATGGTTAGAAAATTTATCTACAATAATTTTAGAGGTTTTAGACTTGCCTGTTTTGCTACGTAATTTATCTTTTGGCATCATTCTGTTTTACTGTTCACCTTTCATACATTTTAGGCTAGCTTGTTTTCTGTTGGCTTAAACTCCCAGGGGCTGTCAGTAGCAAGTAGCGGCCTACGACAGTTACCAGGTTGCTTAATTGTACTTGATATATGGTTAAGAAATATAATTTTTTGTGGCATTCTCTTGACTTAAGTACAAATGACTTTCATTCTTTTCTGACTTGCCCTAGAAATTTTGCTGTTGTAACCCAAAGATTATTAGAAAGTTTGGCTACAATGATTTTACAGTTTTTAGACTTGTCTCTTTTGCCACTTAACTTTATCTTTTGGCGTCGTTCTGTTTTAATATTCACTTTCAGACATCTTAGGCTCACAGGTATTCTGTCCGGTATTACCCTCCTGGGGTTATCGGTAGCAAGCAGAGGTCTATGACAGTTATCAAAATGCACATTTACTCAATATTAAAAAATATCTGGAAGATTTGAAATATGTGCTGGAATCTGGTAAGTTATTATTGCTCGTACACCATTCACTCTTTCAAATTTTTTTTCTGAAATAAAGTGCTGTTTGTTATCTATCTGTGCACTGGTCGAAATCTGATATTGTCTGGTATATATGTACACGAGGCCAACGATCTGTCCATGTTTCTTGTGGGTGTTCTCTGCTGTTTGTTATCGTTGCATGACCGGGGATACGCCCTTCTGAGCTGCCCGCACATGCAGCCACAGTGCGTCTTCTGTAAAGTCATGTTTACTCATTGTCTTATTCTCCGCAAGAGGGGTTGATATAGGGCTCAGCCCTCCTCCCCGATTGCCACTCATAATATGTAATTCATGTACTTATTAATGAAATAAAAATATTTTAAAACCAAGAGGCCTCCATATAGGCTAATGAGGCTGTTAGGCCATTGTTTCTAACAAATAAAATAAGTTTCAAAACCCCTAATTTTAAAATATTCAAATTTTAAACTGCTATGTTCAATCAATATGCATTAAATATGCAATGGGCAATACATGCATGCAAGCTGGACAGTTGTCTCTATCTGTTAGACCTTTAGAACGATTGAAGATTCAAATAGTCAAATTCCGTTAATTGGTATAATTAGATCATTTTTCAATACTCATCTGATGCGCAACTATAAAAACGTATGGAGGGTGGAAAGGCATCCCTATCTGCCACGTGTGAAGATGTTCAGAAATTAAACTTTGACTCATCCTTTCCTAGCATAATTTAAGATGTACCGATCTTGTCCAATGTTAATTGGATGAGCAATTTTCAATAACATATATGTAGAAGTTTCTAAAGACAAGATGCCCACGGGTCTGGTGCTCCGTTGACATATATAGGGATAAATAATAGAATAATGGGTGAATAAGGAGACTAGGAGAAATATTTTAAAATATGATCTATTAAGTAAATGTATATGGGAAGCTGTGCAGAAAGATCAATATACATTAAATGTAATGATCTAATTCATGACTTTGAGAGTGTAGGTTATCACTTTAATTAAACGCAGTTGTTACATGTCTCATGACAAAATGTTTGTTTTGTATTTAATGTGACAAATAATTTATATGTTCATTTATGATTTCTAGTTAGTTAAACATGTGACTTCACTTGTGACGAATGATTCTCTAGAAGTTGCGATACATTTTGACTCATAATTTCCATACAACTATAGGTGACGCCACCAGTATCACCCTTGTTCGACATTTCGACCTCTGCCACCATCCACACAAATTTAATGAAGATCCACCAAAAACGAACGGTGCAAGGACATTCCAAATTTTTTTACATTTTGACCTCCATATCAAAAAATTGGTGGCGCAACCAATATCACATTTGACTTAGGTTTTTTCATCTGCTTTTCATGCTATGTGTCTACATTAAAAATTGTGAGTTGTTACATTTACAACTCATTTACATGTAAATGTGTTGCCCGTTGACAAATACAAAATAGGTCAAGGTTATTCAAATTGAAACAAGTTACGCGTCTTGACCTACGGAATCGTTCTTGTAAATTGGGCAATGTTTAAATAAGGCAGTATGAAAATAATGAGTTTAATGTGTTCACCATCTATTTGGAAATTCGCCATAAAACTACAAAAGGTGGCACCAGCAGTACTTCACGCAAATTGGAAATTTGTCTCTGTTATAAACATCTAATGTTTTAATGAGATCATAACCTTAATTTAATGTACAAGGCCCACCACTAGCTACTCACTTCTAGTTTCAGTGACATTGAACAAGTAGGTCAAAGCCATCCATAATGTGTAACATTCTAGATTTAGCCATGGGACATATAAATTTGGTAAGATTAGCTGCATTCTTTGCTGAAATAATGAATTTATATAAGTATGAACATATTTTGACTTACGATTTCCGTACAACTATAGCTGGCACCACATGTATCGCTTCATCGACAGTTTGACCTATACCATAATCCCACCAAATTTGATGATGATCCACCAAACATTAAAGATGATAGAGCGCTCAAAAGATATTCACATTTTAACCCATCTTTTATATAATACTGTAGGGGGCGCCAACAATATCGAACATGACCTAGATTTTTCAACACCCTACAAATGCCTCAGGCTGTGCCCATGTTACAAATTAAACTGACGTAAAAAGAGGTAATAGCCATGATAAAAACACAATTAATTGCTCAATGTCTCGCGTATTATTAATTCTATAAACTGCTTAATCTCCACAACACTGCACCCATCTCTTCAATGTCATTGACTTGGTATGTGTCGTAAGGAGCACCGTAACAGTAGGCTCAATGATGCGTCAGGTGTGTTATGTAATTGTATATACGTATTCTCTCTCCTTTTTAATAATTATTTCTACTTCAATCGTATATGTGTGCTCTGTCTCAACACAGTAAGTGTATTGTACAACTTAGCTCCAAGAGGACATGATATGTGGAAATAAAATATTTGTATCTTTGTGTAAAAGTAGAGACAACATTTATTTTAAACATGTTTCACAGAATGTCCAAGTTACCTAAATCCTAACAGAAATGTACATGTGGTTCCCATGACCCGATCGACCCTAATAAAAAGGCCCAACGCTAAATAAATTTTATGACACATAAAAAAAGTTTCAAGCCACCCTTCCCTGATACAAATGTAATCAACCCTGACAGATTTTATTGAAAAGGTGGCCGTCGTGTTATTTTGCAGTAAAGTCAACTCGAACACAGCATTTTATTTCAACTGGAGGGTTAACCTGAGCCAGGGAAAACAACACAGCTAGTTTGCTAGGTCCCAGGTGTCCATTCCCGGGTTACCAGGTCAAACAGTCATTAAAGTATTTGTAAAACGTGACTGACTTGAATGGTTGGGGCAGATAACAATAACCTTTAGATGAGGACAGACGTGTTGGGCTGGCCAGGATCCGTTTCCCCTACCGAATGTGCAATCCTAGAGAATCATCTTTCAGGACATAAGGTTCATGGAATCTCCACTATACGACCAAGTCTGTGTGGGTTAGTTCCGATTGGATATTTTGAAGAAGTAGTGTCGAAAATACATGTGTGATTGGTGTTAAGGAAATGTTAATTTCTTGAATAAATGTAATGTACAAAACATACAAACTCCAGGACAAATAAATTCAGGATGCAGAGATAAACATATAGATGACGTTATTCGGTAAGAACACATATTTGTATTTTCTATGTCATTTAAAATGATATTATTGATTTAATTTCTGTGTTTCTCTCCTCTTATAATCTCCATATATGATACAGAAGTGCAAAATACATCAGGTATTTTATCAAAGCGAGAGACAAGAGTGAAAACAGTTTGCAATAATTATTGTGTTTAAAAGCATCACTTGATACTTAAAATTGGTAATTGGCTGATTCTGATACATTCTGACCCAAGAATATACCTAATATATAGCAACCCACTTTTGAGTACTCCTTCCACGTTTTGATAGTTTATTAAAAAAGAGCATTTCATGATAATAATCATGATGATGATTTTGCTATCTATATATGACCAAATCCATAATGCCACGCCCCGAATATAACTGACTACGCATGTTTTTCATATTTTCAGGTTTCAAATCTACTCAAAATTGATCATTTTTTACATGCACGCGTCATGTCTGACAACGACCCACATTCTTCACATACCTAAATGATTTGACATTGAGGGGAGTAAATGAAAATTCCCCACAAATAAGTGACCACCCTACCAAATAGTGAAATGGCTAATCTATATGACTATATTCCTAAAACTGGCTTTAAACACTGATTTATATCATTTTTTATCGCTTTTCGTAACATTCCTTTAACTGGCCACCTGTCAATCATTGATCTTCCGGTAAGCAGGATAGTTTTGTAAACAGTGTGATGGCTGCACACACACTGGGGTGATTCATTAATTTTCGAAACTATCAATGCAAAATCCACGGATACATTAATATTATTGTATTAGTCATCCAGAAAAGGTGGAGAGTGCCATAAAAAAAGTGATGCAAATTTAAATCTGCACACCGAAAGACGTAGTTTAGAGGGCTGTTATGTGGCAGCCATCGTATTTTCAGCCAATCACAGTGCGAACCAGTCATTTTTCCGAAACATTACCAACCGGGACTCGATAGGGGTTTTGGAATTAGGACCTGGCAAGCCAGGCCGTTTTTGTGATAACTGAATCGAATAAATCTGTTTTAAACCATTGAATGTCAACTTTTACAAATCTTTAATTTGAGGTTGTACGAGTTTTTACCTCCCTATGTATGACTCGTTGGTGCTTACATTCAAAGTGCATATGTAAACAAAGCCCATCAGGAGCTCTCGTCTCGCATTGGAGCACCCAGATGGCTGGTAGATTTCCACACACATTCAAACAGGAAAGGGCGACTAAAAATTATAGCATGTCCCAATAAAAGGGGGACATGTGCACTGGGCATTTTCAAGCTTTCCTTTCCCCATAGAAGACCCTGGCATTGGGAGTAAAAATTCCCTTATGGATCACCAAAGGCACTTGTTTTTTTAAAAACCTTTTGTATTTTGCTCTTCCTGTAATCTCAATACAATGAAAAAGTAAGATTTTTGATTGGGGAAGATTGTACATTCTTAACTTCAAATTAGGCTGAATTTAGTACTAGTCCTTCACCATAAAATGTTAAACAAACTTGTAATTCAAGGATACCATCGTACATTATATTGCACTCGTACAGATATGACTTGCTGAGGGTGCCAGCGTGCAACTTTGAAACTACTCATGTAGTTTTATGTTTATCACATATCTACAGCTCGCTAGATGGCAAACGCCACAACGTGTCGTACGGAATTCCCTAATGCACGTCTAAGCCTTTTGCGTGTAAAATTCAGGAATCCAGACGGGTTTTGCGACGTCACAAGAGGCTAAAGTTAGTTTCTTGGTTGCTCGCTATTTGACACACGCCCTTTGGGCATTTCAGAATAGGAGCTATTCATAAGTAACTGTGGTCATGTGCTGGCCTCTATCCTGCAACAAGGAACTGAACAGGAAGCAGGGCAAGTTCATGTTTTTAGAATGGCAAACTGGGTTTTGTACTAAAATTAGAAAAAAAGCATCCGAGATGTGGTTCATGTGATTGAAAACATAAACAGCAGCTTAAAATATTCGGAGTTTTTTATTTTTTTAGTGGAAAAAGTATCATTTTCAGATCTTTCAGTTACAAAGTTGATGAGAGTACCCTCATCATGGTGGAGGCATATTTTTGTTGCCTAGCAACATAGGTACCAAGAGCAGGTCCGAATTTTTTCCTCTTCTGCATTGCACGTCTCAGGTTTCAGCATGTAATATGAAAGAGGTAAGATGGGTCATAGCTAGGCATGCAATATACACATATCAGGAGTTACCACTGTAGGTATTTGATTAATACAATGTATACATTCATACCTACATACATTTCCTGATACGTTTTTAATAATTTAAATGATGAAAAAATAACGAGACGTGGCGTATTAAAATACATCGTTTCGAGAGCCAAGATTAATTTGTTTGCACACTCGACTTAACAGACTTGGAAGAGACTAAATCCAGGTACATTGTCATTGTGTTTGAAGGTGATCCAAGAGGTGCTTTTGGGGAGCAAGCGTCTCTCTCTCTCTCTCTCTCTCTCTCTCTCTCTCTCTCTCTCTCTCTCTCTCTCTCTCGTTGCCAATTAGACAAGGTATAATTAGTTTTTCCTTCAAGCTTTATATTTATACTCAGTGATTTCGAATCGATTAATAAAATACATATCTGTAATTGAAATCAATAAATATCACAGCAATCTCAATCATTATACAACAACAGAAAGCATATCGTTTAATAGGAGCATTTATTTGACGAATACATTGATTCACTCCTTATATACAAGAATGGCCCACCATGAACATTCGAACTGAAAAAAAATTAACATAATATTAGATGTATAGACGTTTTAATCTTGCATGCAACGAAAGAGTTCTCAATGATACCCTCCTCCAGTGCATATTGAAATGCTCACTAGTGTATTTTTCTACTTGCACTAGTTATATTTTCACACGAAATGCTCAATAGGCATAGCTATGACAATTTGTTAGTCTCTGATAAATAAATATATATCTTTCCCTTCAGATTAAATCTGATTTGACAGTTTTTCTTGCCATGGATCGAATAATGCTGGGTGCCCATATATGCCGAAAAAAAGGGTTGAGACAGAACATGATATGTTATTGGATGCAGGTTCCACTGAAAATGAGAAACGCACATAGCAACTGCACAGAAACACCATTCCTAAAAAGAATGATTCGATGCAGCCTCATATGCATGAACGCCTCAATCGACATGCTCATGCCAGAAAACAGAAAGATGAGAGTCCGATAGTACACATCACATATATCTTTTTCCAGCTTTAACCAGACCAGGATCTTAATTCCTTTAAGTGGTGTATTGTACTTATCGCGTATAATATGTAGGCTTGATTTTTCTGGAATAATGTCCTCAAATGGTGCTTGACAGAATGGACCTATACGGCTAAACTCTTAGCCTTCAAATGAATATTCGTGTTACACAACATTATTAAAGCAACTTTTGCACGTTTTGCTGGGGGCCATGTTTGTTTATGGCGTCTGTTTACTGCAGCATAATGGGAGCTAAACTTTTTTATGGGGTGACTACTTTTTATGGAACAAACACTAAAGAAAGCCTTGAACTAAAGGTGTCGTATATTTGCTCCTGATTTAAAGCCCACATAAGTCAAACTAATGAAAGCCTTCAAATAACGGCGTTGTATTTTTGCTTTTTAGGAATAACTTATACATGTCATGCCTTGTCTTTCCATGACATACCTGTGCCGTTCCTGCTTTATTCAAAGCTGCCCCTAAAGCCCCCGGTTCTTTGACCAGATGACCCATCAGTGCCAGGTCCTTGCCCT
Organism: Hermodice carunculata; assembly: GCA_964020975.1. NCBI lineage: Eukaryota > Metazoa > Annelida > Polychaeta > Eunicida > Amphinomidae > Hermodice > Hermodice carunculata. Next base: position 10,857,576 of record OZ026630.1, read on the forward strand.
CCATGGTTCCGGTGCCCTTGACCGCTAGATCCTTGATGGGATCCATGGTTCCCGTGCCTTTGACCACCAGATCCTTGCCGGGATCCATGCTTCTGGTACCCATGACTGCCAAATCCTTGCCGGGATCCATGGTTCCAGTGGCCATGACCGCCACCTCTTTGCAAGGATCCATGGTTCCGGTGCCCATGACTGCCGCATCCTTGCCGGAATCCATGGTTCCTGTGCCTGTGACCACCAGATCCTTGCCGGGATCCATTGTTATGTTGCCCACGACCGCCATATCCTTGCCCGGATCCATTGTTCGGGTGGCCATAACCCCTGTACCCTTGGTACTTTTTGGCAGTTATTCTGACGTAATCTACAAATTATACAGAACAAAATCAAAAACAATATCAATCCCGTAAAACAAAAACCTCACAATGCCAAGGGTGCTCCAGTAGTACTGATTCTCAGTTATCTTACAATCACGTTTAGTTAGACTACGCAAGACTTTAACTCATTGGTTTGCAAAACCAAATTGTTCGCTTTGACTATATTCTGGGTTCCACAGTATGGCATCAATTTTCACTTAAGGTTGTAAAACACACAAGGTGTATTAAACAGTAAGTCACACTGACTTCTTTTGTATCATATCACAATGGTCATGGTAAACTTAAAAAATCGAATAGATGGAACAAGCATATATGTGACATGTTGCTAGGTGAAGGTTTAAGATCAACTGCCAAATTGTTTTGTTTTGTAAATGTTGCAAAGTAACAACTCTTGAGCCTATTGACACGTTTGTGGAACATGTGGCCTGTTGCATAATTTTGCTGTGAGGTGTTAATATCAAGAGGCTTTAGAACAAGAATATGCTAATTTCAGATATAAGAAACTGGAATATTCTCTAAACGAAAACACTATATTGCACTGGTGGTTTCATTAACTGTTGAACGTGTGTTCATACCATCTATTCTTCTTCTCGCTGTAATATGTTCTAGTGACATTCTACTTTGCTGAAATATTATTTTCGTAAGCTTTGAGTGAAACGTTGAACCACAAAAATAAAACCCCGAGAAACTTCTATATCAACAAGTGGATATAGAAGACAAATTAACGGACTAAATATTATTGTGTCAAACCAGAGACCCAAACATATAATCTGTCTCATGTTTGGTTTTCGATGCTCAACAAATTGCATGCAGTGTTTTCTATTTTGTTTAAAAGATATAAATCTTCTTTTTCAGTGGTTAAAGCCAAAGCAAATCAGCAAGTTGACATATGTTCTGTGTATGGGTCCCGTCAATCTTCTTTGTGCTCAGAATGTAAATTCAATCATCTATATTGTACCGTAAGTATAAAAATGACAACTGTTGCTCCTTGAAACGCCAAAGTGGCCATGACAAATGGAAGAATACTTCAGGAAAAGAACTGAAATGTACTCATCAAATGGCAATACCAAAAAGTATCAAACCTGCCATGACGTCACAGAGATCTGTTTTTCTTGAAACCTTTGTGCCCAATAATTTGGCCATGGAATATACGGCACATTGCGCGCTCTTCGTTACGTGTCGTAGATACGCAGTTTTATTCCCACATGAAACATTTGAGTGTTGTACGCACTCCATAGCATCTCTGTAGAGTTTCCTTTAAACGTATTGCAATAAACATGTTACAAAGACAAACTGTTTGGCGAGTCTTCAGTCATCATGTATTTTATGTGATAACAGCGAACAGAGTCATACAAAATTTCGCCGAATCATGATATGAGAGTTTGTGTTGTTATGCAAACCACTAAGAACTGACTTTCAAACAACAGGACTGATATCGCGAACTTGCAATGTGTATATTTCTCCAAGATATAATTACTATTTGATTCCATTGCTTAGTACGTAAAATAAGGTAAAGTTACCAAACTATATCGGTAGAAAACGGTTTTATTTAATTTTATTTTATTGATTTTATTCTTCCTAGTTTTAATGTATTGTCTGATGTCCACCGATGTTCTAGTATGGATCATTTACAAGGCTCGGGAATGTTCTGATATATCGTTGTATCTGATATGCTTTTATATTGCAAAATACATTATGGTTTGATACAATCACTGAAAAAATCATGAAACAGTCATATTGAGCATAAATACCAGTTTGAAAGAAAGTAAATGGCTATATATTCCACTTACTTGCACTTAGGAAAAAAAGGACTTGGGCTACGGTCACCATGGGTCGTCCCGTTAATAAGCACCTCTTGAGTCTTAGCAGCTAGCAAAGTTGACCACGTAGCAAAGCATTTTTCGGTTGTCTCCGAATAGCTTTTTGAGCAATTACCCTGATGGACTTCCAGACATACTGATGGCATTGATCTCTTGAACCGATGCTCTGGTGTAGAGTACATCAGTAATGGTAACACAACAGCCAAGAGATTCATAATGAACTGGAATTACGAATGAATACAAAAGAATCAATGATTAGTGCATCCTTTTTAAATCATTGGCGAAACATAAATTAAAAAACATTACTCCAATAACTGTCAGTAAGTGAAGATTGTTTAACACTTTAAAATGCGTGATGATTGGACCTAACATTCCTTGCAATTTCAGAGATACATCTTCTCCTTGTCTTTTATGAGACAATTAGCTGCAAATTACAACTCAAATCGAAAAAGTATTAATGAGAACCTTAAATAAAACTATAAGGTGATACCATTAATATTTTTGAAAAATAACATGCCCATACATTTAGTAATTTACATGGTTCTCACATGTTTTGCGAACAATCATAAATTACCCTTTAATTTCTATTCACTACATCTATTCAAATTGGTGATTATTGTCATTTCTGCCCTAAATATGGACAATTTGAAAGGTCATGTTGAAGAGGTGGATATGATTCAATGAAGTTGCTTTCCATCCCCACCATACACTGTTCTAAGAACAGGGCAAACATGGGCGGAGATGAGTATAGGAGCAGAATTTTAGAGACCGATGACAAGAAGTGACTCCATTACTTACGCTTCAATATCCACTATTATTTACCTGGACAATATATCTAGTCGGGTCGAAAGTACCGTAATTCTAAGGGCATAATTGTATATATTGATTTCCATTACCAGGACTGTTTTTCCCCAGTTTTTGCTATCACTCATAACACATGCTTGCCTCTAGGGGTCCCACCCCCACCCCATCCAGTGGACACAAGCAGAAAAGACATATTTTATAGTGTGTAGCCAGAAATGATTACAATGGTTTACAACTTGCCCTCAAACAATACCTGCAAAAATGTTTTTGTAAACCTGTTTGCCAGTATATTAATTTTCCGTATAGAAGTTCACTATCAGTGATGTTCCAAAACAATACCTGCAAAAATATTTTTGTAAACCTGTTTGCCAGTATATTAATTTTCCGTATAGAAGCTCTCTCTCTCTCTCTCTCTCTCTCTCTCTCTCTCTCTCTCTCTCTCTCTCTCTCTCTCTCTCTCTCTCTCTCTCTCTCTCTCTCTCTCTCTCTCTCTCTCTCTCTCTCTCTCTCTCTCTCTCTCTCTCTCTCTCTCTCTCTCTCTCTCTCTCTCTCTCTCTCTCTCTCTCTCTCTAAATTGATCGTGTACCTAAGCTTGTAGATGAGAGTATATGAATATGATTGTTTGTGCGTGTGTGTATGAAAAATAAGGTCTAATGACACTCTTTTGCTGTGTATGAAAACATAAACTATTTCTTACACTACTTTTACTGCTAGCTACTAGCTATTACCACTAGCTACTCTTAGCTAATGCTACTTCTACTTATATTTCTTACATAAATCACAAGAGTTGAACACTTTGCAGTACAAACTGGCCGAAAACAATTGCCATTTAAATGTGTCTTTGCTTCGCTTTGGTTCTTTTAATTTAAACTGTCATCATGTTTTTCAGTTAATATGTGACGTGTTTTGCTTGCATTGGCAAAGACGTTCTGCATTCATCTCTTTTGCCCTGATATGAGGTCTTTCTCGATGGTGAGCTGGTGCCGCACACATACAAAGGTAATACTTACAGCGTTGCCCCTAGCACTGTGAAACCAAAAAGGTAAATCTGTGGCTTTGGTCCACACCGATGGCGAGCAGTGGAACAACTGCTTTTGCCTGGGATTATGTCAGACTTATATCCTATCTGGCTATAGACAGCGTGTCAATGACTTATGTTTAAACATGTAAGGGAGCCACCAAAATCATCAAAACTCATAAAATCAGTGAGCAAACGATTAAAGATAACAATTAATGGAAATACGTGCAAAAACTAAGAAATAAACCTCTGTTCTCAGACCTATATCCAAAAAAAAGCAGGAAAAAATACCTTGACTAAATATGGGATTGTGTTTTCTCCATAATACATGAAACGAAGTTTAACCAAACCCTGCTATTATTGAACTGCCACACATTTACATGTTTGGAATGTGTTTCACTCGGTCACTTTTTCATGAATGTCAATATATGTATGTGCCTGCAAGCATTCAGAGATTCAACAATGTACCTTAATAAACTGAAGTAGCTGTGCTAATAAAATAAGCAAGGTCACAAGAAATCATTAATCTGCTAAAAAAAATAGATGAGAAATATTACATATTGCAAAATGTTTTGTTTGCTGACAAATAATTTAGACACACTGCACTAATATTTTACTGCTCAAATAGTAAAATGAAGGAGCAAATGTTTGGATACATCGATAACTGCATGCTCCACTTTAGTTTTTACAACCCACTGATGTTTCAATTTGGCTGCTAAATCCCTCTATCAAAGGGCTGAGGGTCCTAAACTGAGTGTCACCCTATTGTAAAGCTTGTGAGAATCTTACATTTGTCAATTGTCTCACATTTTTGGGTCGCATAATTGATGTTTCTGTATCAGATGGTGGTTGTATTGGTTGCCAATTTTTCTCCCTTTGTGCCAGAGCCAACGTACTCAAATGTGAAATTTTCTGCTATTTTATGGACATCAAAATGTTGCTTTCCGTTCTTATTGTACAAGCCTATATGCAGCACAGCTGTGGGTTAATTAATCAGTTTGTACTAAGGGCACATTTGTTATGTGCTATAACAGCGGATTTCGATGGATTCTGGGCCACTCTAAATTTTTGCTCTGCAAGCCCTAGGCCTGTTTGTACAAAACAGGGTCCTATCCTATGGAGAGCTCAAGCATAAAATTGTACATAGCTTTAAGGAGCGAATTGGCGGTATGCATATTAACTGGGATCCTGTGGTTCAATCCACACTGCAGCAAGGAGCTTTATAGGAATGAGGGCACATGGATGTGTTAAGCAAAGGAGTAACTTGAGAAAGCAAACAGATTAAGAAAAGTCATTCATTAAGTTTTACAACATACAGTATGCTTTTCATATTTAGAAAATTTAATTTGTTTGGTAGAAAAAGTGCCTAGCAAATGAGGGGAACACAACAGGTGTGCAGTTAATGAAGATTGAAATGAACACCGCATCTGAGTTACTCTGATAACCGCCTCTTTGCCCATCTAGTCAATAGCGCTATTTGGTGGTGCCCAATGTTTTGGCACAAATGGCATGAGACTTGCAGAGCTTATGTGACTGCACATGTATGTCTGTAAACTTTTGCACATTAGCGCCATGGCATCCACAGTTTTTCTAGTTAACCCAGTATTACTTTGAAGACTTATTACCAATTATATAAGTATCCTCCACTTGTTTTGAACCTGTATCCACTATTTGTGCTACCTTCACGACTAAGCTCCATCTTTGACCTAGCAGGTGCACTTAGCCATTCTGCCCAGTGCTGCTCCTTAATTCACCGCCTTGGGGAGACTTCAGTCTCAGATACATTATTCCTGTAATGGCCGCCCACAACTGGTAACTTTGAGGCATTGTAATCTACACTTTTATGTAATGTTTACTCTGGAAAAGTCCCTTTATGTATTGTATATTATTATTGTATATCATTCGACAAATTAACATCCCCTTAACCATAACTACACATATATCTTGGATACTACTTCTTCAAAATATCCAATTGGGACTAACCCACACAGACTTGGCTGAATAGTGGAAATTCCACAAACCTTGTGTCCTGATAGATGACTCTCTAGGAACGCCCATTTGGTAGGGGAAAAGGATCCTCACTATACCAACACATCCGTCCTCATCTAGGGATTATTGTCATCTGCCCCAGCCATTCAATCTCCCTCAACCAGCTACTGTTGCAGCCCCCTCTGTCTAGAGAGGGTGATGACGCAAATCAGCACCACAGCTGCCATTTTGAAAATTGTGAAATCTGCATCCAATGGTATGTAAATGAGGATAGTAATAGGAAGATCTTGGGGGTATTTAATATATAAAACACTAAAAGTATATATTTTGCAAATATTCTAGAGCATTGATATTGATGTGATATATGCTGCTTTTTAGTGTATATCATTTATTGGGCGTCTTATTATCTTCCAATTCTACCCAAGAAAATATTCGGAAGCCAAACCATGAGTAACCAATGATCCTCAACAAACAGTGCATTCAAGATGATGAACATTTTGAAATTGAATACAGTCGTGTGCAAACTTGGGTACATTGATTATGTTCAGTCCACCTCATTCATTTTCATCCATGTACATTGCAAACAGTGCTGAAAATACATGGCCGCAATTCACTTTCATATGCATGTCAAATGTAATTTTACATGACTGTCCCACACTGCATTGCGCAATATTCAAAATGGCACTTACTCATACTGCATGACTCGTAAGGGTATGGTGTCACTTTTGGATTTGTAACTGACGATAACTGCTTTGAACACAACTGAGTGGGAACCTTAAAGTTAAGATAGTAAGTCATGTTTTACAAATACTTTAATGACCGTTTGGCCTGGTAACTCATGGAATGGACACCTGGGACCTAGCTAAATATTACAATGATGATCACCGAACAATCATGGCTATGCGGCTGTGTTGTTTTCCTCTGCCCAAATTAAACCCCCAGTTGAAATAAAATGCTGTGTTTGAGTTGACTTTACTGCAGAATAACAGCACGCGGCATCCAGTTTTCTGATAAAGTCTGTCAGGGTTGATCTATTTTTATTAGGTAAGGGCAGCTTGAAACTATTTTTTTTATCTGTCATATAATTTATTTAGGATCGGGCCTTTTAAGTAGGTTCGATAGGGTAACGGGAACCATATATATATATATATATATATATATATTTGCTAGGCCATTATATCCACATATCATGTCCTATTGGAGCTAAAGTGTACACTGCACATATTTTGTTCAGACAGAGCACACATGTACAACTAGCACAGTACACCTACTGTGTTGTGACACAAAGCACACATATATGATTGAAGTAGAAACAATAATTAAAAAGGAGAGAGAAAGCATTTAAGTTGGTGACCAAAGATTACCCAACAGGGCTATAGGTTATCTGTTACATTCTCCACTTTTCAATGAGACGAACCAAAAGCCTTAGCCTCACGATGTGAACAGTGTCTAGAACCATTCAACAACTCCAATTTCAGACATTCATTATTTTTTACTTTGTCACAGAGCAATTTTGCTCAACCGTCAGTCCTTCGACTTTAAAAAAAAAAAACAAGAACAAAACCAAGAAAGAAAAAACCAAGAAACAAAACAAACAAACAAACCGAAAAAAATATATATATGTGCGCCAGCTTGCCTGACACAAACAGACTATATACTTCTTGTGGAAGGGTCAAACATGACGATAATGATGATTACAATAATATGTCTAGAGTCCTCCGAATTTTACTAATACATTTAATAAAATTGTTCAGGTTAACATTAATCCTAAAATTGAGTTGACATATTAGAGGCCTGTGCAAGTTTTCTTTGAAAACCTTTGTATTTCTCTCTTCCTGTAATCTTAATACAACGTAAAAGTAATGTTTTGAATGGGGAAAGATTTTGCAGTCTTAAATTATAAAATTAGACTGAATTTAGTACGCGTCCTTCACCAAAAAATGTTCAACAAGTTTTTAATTAAATGATGCCTTCATACATTATGTTGCACTCGTACACATATGACGTGCTGACGGTGTCATCAGGCATATATGAAACTATTCATGTTTTTTTATGTTTATCACATATAAATGCAATATGGACAATAGGACATCTATGTATATAAGTTAGACAGGGACAGGTTAACTTATGGAGAGTAAAGAGTTCGGACTACGGAATAGGGTAATGACAACTAGGAAGTGGTTTTGGACAAAAAGACACAAATACAATATCTACAGCTCAATAGGAGTCACACTCCCAAATGTGTATTCTCATCATCATGCTTATTATCATTCAATACTCTTTTAAGTAAATTATGAAAACGCGGTACGAAAATTAAAAAGTGTGTTGCTACGTCTTAGACATTTTCCTAGGTCAGAATGTATCAGAATCAACCAATTGGCAATTTTTAGTATCAATATATGAAAGCCCTGCTTTCAAAAACAATAATTATTGCAAATTTGCTTCACTCTGGTTTTTCTCTTATATTTGCCATGTTGTTGTATTGTTGCATTGAGTAAAAAAAATAAATAAAAAGACTTTTATAAACATCCCTGATGCATTTTTCACTTGTATATTATTCGCGGAGATAATAACAGGAGAGAAACACAAAAATGAAATCACTCATATCATTTTGAATAACATAGAAAGTACAAAGACGTGTTCGTACCCAATAATGTTATCTTTTTGTGTACCTCTTCGTCCTGAATTTATTTGTCCTGTAGTTTGTTTACAAAATGAAATTCAAGAAGGGTTGGGAATATGGCAAAATTTATTTTGAGCTTATACATTCCATATGGTAATGCTCATTTCCATCACTTGTACACCATAGATCACACAATATTTGATGTAGCCGCAGGATAAAGTACCTATGCTATAGCAAAGATGCCCATATTAAGTCCCATATTAATATGTTGCACATATTTTAACACAGGTTAATGCTTTCTATATAAAGGAAAGTCTAACAGGTAACGTCATGGAATGGACCTTTTATAAGTATTAAGGTGGGAATGTAGACAGGGAATTCCCTCTCTATCTCGTTAAAAAGGTGTGCATGTATCTGTGCACATTGCGTATAGGTAAATATACCACATATCGTTTCATTATATGTAAATAAGAAACTGTTGCCCGGTCACAAGACCAGAATTTTTAATCTAGTTTTAGACTTACGGTAGAAAAACGTTGTTACTTTTAAAGGTAATAGGAACTGGGCACGCAAAGTGTGCCACTTTTTACTTCCTGGGTGGGCTCTTTAGCAGTGATGTCATTCTATACTGGTCATGTGATAATTAGCTTTTGTTTGAACTCTGTGAGCCACGTCAGTTGGTCAGGGTACCATTGGTTGAGGTGTTACCTGCTTCTTAAGCTGACAAGCGATTATGTCTACTAGCCTGCCCTATGCATATATTTATCATACAATTAGCCACCTGGTGGTAGCAGCAATTCTCATTCCCTTTAAGGGAGTTATGATGTCAAATATACAGGGAAAGAGCAAATCTAAAATGGCAATTGCACATATGCCTAGCGGGATTCTCCAGGACAAAAGAAACTTTATCACGAGACACTATCTTGTAATTCTGAAATTGTTATGTCTTCCTCAGGAGTTGCATGTTATATAATGAGTTACCATCTCATAAATACGAGACTCTATTACGAGATATTATGTCTGAATGGCGACATGAAGATAAAAATAAAGTTGGCATGAATTAGTCACAATAGAACACTACTGTTTCGTGTATAATGATGAAAATATCAACTCTGGAAAATTCATGTAGATACCTCTTGCGCTACATGTATTGCATGACATTAGATTGAGAAACATTTGAGAACATCAAAGTCCGTGTACGTTTGGTTTTTTTTAATACTAGTAATGTTTCTACTCTTTAGTAAATGGGCGAAACACTTTGATAGATGACTATTTTTATTACAATAAAAAGGAATATTTCTGCCTTAAGTACCAGATCTACCAGAACTACTGACCATAAACTTAGGACAGAAACAAAAGGGACAGATGGTCACAGGCAGTTAATGACTGTGTAACTTGCAGTTTAAATTTGTCACAAAGACCAGCAAGCCCTCACAAAATAATGAATTAACTTATCTCGCTATGATATTTAGGTTTTGTTTCACCCTCATTTTATATCTTGAAAGAAAAAATATTGGGAAGCAGCCAATGCCTATACGAACCCCTCTCATGAAAAAAATACTCTACATGTTACAGGACCAAACATGAATGAAAACAGACATATAAAAGATTCACATCACATTTCACAAAACAGATAGTAAAGACACATTGGGGTTTCGTGGTTCCATACCATGGAAAAATAAATATAATATGTGTTTTTGGACTTGGATATTCAGGTCACTAATGACAGATTTTGTATTAAGGTCTATCACAAAATAGATGAGTTTAACTGTGAAGTAGTTAATTTTCCTTTACCGGAGAGTAATATTTCGAAAACTATTGAATATAATACGTTTTTACCACAGATTTTGAGATTTGGTCATATTTGTTCTAAATTTCAGGACTAGAACCAATTTTATTTACAATAAACTTGAGTCAAGAGGATTCAAATGTGTACTTTTGTTCAAATATTTCTACAAATTTTGATGCAAATATCCCGAGATGGTTAGAAAGTTTGGCTTCAATAATTTTAGAGATTTTAGACTTGCCTGTTTTGCTACTGAATTTTATCTTTGACATTATTCTTTTTAAATGTTCACCTTTCAGACATTTTAGGCTAGCTTGTTTTCTGTTAGGTAAACCCCCAGGGGCTACAGGTAGCAAAAAGCGGCCTACGACAGTAACAAGCTTGCCTAATTGTACTTGACATCTGGTTGATATTTTCACTACATTCTCTTGACATAAATACAAATGACTTTCATTCTTTTCTGACTTGCCCTATAATTCTACTGTTAATATCCAAAGATTATTAGAAAGTTTGGCCACAATAATTTACAGTTTTTAGACTTGTCTGTTTTGCTACTTAACTTTATCTTTTGGCATCTTTCTGTTCTAATATTCACTTTCAGACATTTTAGGCTTACATCTTTTCTGTTAGGTAAACCCCAGGGGCTACAGGTAGCAAGAAGCGGCCTACGACGGTTACATGTTTGCCTAATTGTACTTAAAATCCTGTTAAGAAAAATTGTTTTGATAGCATGTTTTTGGCATAAAAGCTGATGACTTTCATTCTTTTCTGAAATGCCTAAATACACATTTACTCAATATTAAAAAAATTACTCAAAATTGACAGTATTTTCTCAAATGTCACAAACCTGACACATTAAGTTGACACATTGACTCAGGGTTGGCAGTGAAATAGAGCTTAATTGTTTGAGGAGTAGGTGTCATCATGGAGTTTGTTTTACATCACTGGTGCAGGAGTTACATTGTTGCAGTCCTTGTTAGGATTTCCCTTGGTTTATGCAGGTGGTCTAGCTGCAACTGTTTATTTTACAATCACTGGGACTGAATATAATGTTCAGCTTGTTTACACTTCAGTTAAACATTGGAGGATGGTTTAACAAGGATAAGCTGTCCAGCTAGAAAGGGCACTTATTGGTTCAGGGGTAAGTCAAATTGTTCTTATCGGAACCTGTATTATGCAAACTTGGTAATTATGGTTTGTTTGTCAGGCATTCTTCTTTCATATGAAGCTCTGCATTTATAAGCAAAACTTCACGTATTTAGCTAGTTCATTAATTGCCACATTCATATTTATTCATTATTATGTGGGTTGTCTTTGCTGAGTATTTAGCTTAGACAAGGAGCTGCTACTCAGAGAGACATGTACGGGTAAAAGGCTCCGAAAAATGTTGAGTAGTTACCCGCTGAAGACACTTTAATTAATTTGTGCTAATACAGCCTATGTCAAAATTTTACAGAGGAACGTGTGCAATATGGACAATAGTACTTCTGTGTATATAAGTTAGACAGGGACAGGTTAGCTTATGGAGAGTAAAGAGTTCGGACTGCGGAATAGGGTAATGACTACTAGGACGTGGTTTTGGACAAAAAGACACAAATACAAATATACATATATATATATATATATATATATATATATATATATATATATATATATATATATATATATATATATATATATATATATATATATATATACTCTTTTTTTGGCCGTGGGATTTGAGGTGTATAGTAACTGTTGAACAAGCTGTCACACCTCTTTGTTTGTCTTTTTGTGTGTGATTTTTTGGTTTGTTTGTTTGTTTGTTTGTTGTTGCTTTAAGGAGTCGAAGGACCTACGGTTGGGCAAAATCTCTCTGCAGCAACGTAAAAAAAAAGATAAATGTCTGGCAAGGGAGTTGTTGGCTGCAGCTGGTTCTAGACACTCTTCACAACGTGAGGCTAATGCTTTTGGTTCGTCTCATTGAAAAGTGGAGAATGTAACAGGTCACCTATAGCCACTGTTGGGTGATCTTTGGTCAAGAATTTCCTGTCTACACAAAAAATTTGTTCGCCCATAACGGTATTGTATTTCCAGTCAACATTGCACCAGTATACCTCTTAATCTATTATCTGGAAGATTCTTGACAAGGATTTAACAAATATGTACTTTTCAGGCTGTGAAAAATAAATTTTACAATTTATCTGTCCCATTAGACATTTTATGTATAGAATCTACTATCCAGATCGGTTAGGAACTTAAATCATCCAGATTATGTTAAGAGGGCAATAAAAAAATCCAAACCTTGACATAACGAATTTTATCACATTTGAGAAAGAAAAATTAGGGCTATTCATAGTAGAATTACAATAAGATGCAAGCAACTGAATAGTGATCTATATAAAATTAGTATTATTGAGTCCCCACCATGTACTTGTAGTTCAGGCTTTAATGGAATGTTTATCATTTCTTTTTTCAATGCAAACAAAATGTCCTACTCAGGACCGAATTGCAAAAAAATAGTTCCCCTTGGCAATTCTAATCTGGAACTGGAACATGAGGATTTAACATACCAAGAAATTTTTAGGCAGTTCATAAATCTATCAAGTTATCTGGAAGGTTTAAAATATGACTTTGCGCTGCATTTTAGTAACGTTATTATTGCTCGTACACCATTCACTCTTTCCATTTTCCTTTCTGAATTGAAATCCTGTCTGTTATCTATCTGTGCACTGCTCTTTCGGAATCTGATATTGTCTTGTTGTATATGTACAAGAGGCCTCCATATAGGCTACTGAGCCTGTTGGACCATTGTTTGACAATTTTACTTGCCATGGATCGAATAATGCTGGGTACCCATATATGCCGAAAAAAAGGGTTGAGACAGAACATGATATGTTATTGGATGCAGGTTCCACTGAAAATGAGAAACGCACATAGCAACTGCACAGAAACACCAAGATGTGCTTGGGTTTAATGAAAAATCAAATCGTCAGCAAACTAAACATGCACATTTCATCACTGATGTGACATTTCAGGTGAAAGTTTGCACTGTTCAGCACAATCCATGCTGTAATCACTACCGTTAGCCATGGCATCCGTTGTGAACATATGAAAGCATGGTCGCGACTCGGCCACTTACTGATTGGACAGTCAGGCCAACAATGGAATGCATAATTAATTAGGGCCCGGAAAAGTTCGGTACAAGTCGGTATGAACAGGTCTATTGTATATTTTGATTTCCATTACCAGGACTGTTTTTCCCAGTTTTTGCTGCCACTCATAGCACATGCTTCCCTCTAGGAGTCCCACCCGCACCCCATCCAGTGGACAGAAACATCCGTCCTTCCACCAGGATGGCTCTTTTGTGGAACAGTCAAGAAAACCTTTTATCCGGAAATGATTGCCTTCAGCTGCCCCAAGCATCCGCGTCTTCTAGTTCATTTTCATTTGTTTTTCGGGACCACATCATCTCATTTTTACATTGCTCCATGGATATCCCAACCCTGTGTATTTTTTGAGATCCGACTCAAAACTACGAACACATATAATTTTCCAGTTGGAATTCTGCATGGTACCATATGTTTTCACACTCAAGATTACAATATATATGCAGGAAATACACAGGTTAAGACTAAGCTCACGTAACCTCGCCGTCAGTGTTGAAACGGAGAAACATATTCATGGAAAATGTGTGCAACACAAGCAGGAAAGACCGATTTTTTAGTGTGTATACAGAAATGATTACAATGGTTTGCTACTTGCCCTAGAACAATACCTGCAAAAATGTTTTTGTTTACCTGTTTGCCCGTATATTAATTTTCCATATAGAAGTTCACTATCAGTGCTGCTTTATATGGCGGCTGTATATCAGACATTTATGTAAGTTTCCTAGTTTTCTCTCTCTCTCTCTTGCTCTTATTTAATTGATCATGTACCTAAGCTTGTAGATGAGAGTATATGAATACAATTGTGTGTGCTTATGTGCATGAAAAGTTAGTCTAATGACAGTCTTTTGCTGTCTATGAAAACGTACACTATTTCTTCTACTACTTCTACTGCTAGCTACTAACTACTACCATTAGCTACTCCTAGCTAATACCTTGACTAAATATGCCATTGTATTTCCTCCATAATACAAGAAACGAAGTTTGACCAAACACTGCAATTTTATTGAACTGTCACACATTTACATGCTTGGAATACGTTTCACTCGGTCTCTTTTTCATGAATGTCAATATATGTATGTGCCTGCAACCATTCAGAGATTCAACATTGTTCCTTAATAAACTGAAGTAGCTGTGCTAATAAAATAAGCAAGGTCACAAGAAATCATTAATCTGCTTTTTTAAAAAAAGCTTTTAAAAAAAGAGAAATATTGCATATTGCAAAATGTTTTGTTTGCTGACAAATAATTTCAACACAGTGCACCAATATTTTACTGCTCAAATAGTAAAATGAAGGGGCAAATGTTTGGATATATCAATAACTGCATGCTCCAGTTTAGTTTTTAAAACTTACTGGTGTTTCAATTTGTCTGCTAACCCCTTCTATCAAAGGGCTGAACGCCCTTATTTCCACCTGTGAATCCATTACTTTGGATCATGATATCCTTTATAATACTGTTAAAACAGAATGTATGTTGTTTGATCCACCAGGCAGTTCTAAAGTGTTAACCTTACTGTAAAACTTGCTTGTGAGAATCTTAAATTTGTCAATCATCTCACATATTTGGGTCGCATAATTGTTGTTTCTGTATCAGACGGCGGTGGTATTGGTTGCCAATATCGCTCCCTTTGTGCCCGAGACAACCTAGTCAAAGGTGAAATTTTTTACTGTTTTATGGATATCAAAATGTTGCTTTCCGTTCGTATTGTACAAGCCTATATACAGCACAGCTGTGGGTTAATTAATCACTTTGTACTAAGGGCACATTTTTATGTGCTATAACAATGGATTTTGATGGATTCTGGGCTACTCTAAATTTTTGCTCTGCAAGCACTGTTTGTACAAAACAGGATGCTATCCTATGGAGAGCTCAAGCATAAAATTGTACATAGCTTTATGAAGTGAATTGGAGGTATGCATATTAACTGGGATCCTGTGCTTCAATCAACACTGCAGCAAGGAACTTTACATGAAGGAGGGCACATGAATGTGTTAAGCAAATGAGCTTTTCTGATGTAAGGAGCAGCTTGAGAAAGCAAACAGATTAAGAAAAGTCATTCACTGAGTATTACAACATACAAGATGCTTTTCATATTTAGAAAATTTAAATTGTTTGGTAGAAAAAGTGCTTAGCAAATGAGGGGAACAGAGCAGGTGTACAGTTAATAAAGTTTAAAATGAATACTGCATCTGAGTAACTCTGATAACCTCCTCATTGCCCATCTAGCCCATAGCGCTTTTTGGTGGTGCCCAATTTTTTGCACAAATGGCATAAAACTTTGCTTTTATAAATGCGTAAGCTGTAACTTTATTTGATCTTTTAGTACGTGCATCCCTTTATATTCCTGTTAACTTGTATCTAAACGTTTTTTCTATACCATATGACTTACCTCTATCATTTTAGTGTTATGTCATATTTGGAACTTTGTATTTTTTACATAGGCCTTCAGTATGAAATCAAGGCATCTTATCTCATGTTACATGGAGTATAGATACATCATGTTTTTACCAAGCCTGACCTAGAATAGAGCCATGGTGTGAGAGACACACTTGCATATAGATTCTGCTGATATTACTTCTTTAAATTACAAGC
This sequence comes from Hermodice carunculata, assembly GCA_964020975.1. Taxonomy (NCBI): domain Eukaryota; kingdom Metazoa; phylum Annelida; class Polychaeta; order Eunicida; family Amphinomidae; genus Hermodice; species Hermodice carunculata. The sequence goes on from OZ026630.1 coordinate 10,873,727, forward strand.
GTTTTGTTTAAAAAAGCGCTGGCCAATGATGCAATCAGGGACGAGAAAAGAGAATGCTGAAAAAAGACGAACTGTCCGCTGCAACTCTTTACAGTTCCAGATCTCCTCACATTTGTACATTTAACATCATACTGGATATCTTATTTTTGCAAATCAATTCACCAAGAAAAATCGAAGAAGGTTTTCAGGCCTTTAAAAGAGCATATTGCTATCATATTCTATGAGCTGCTTTTTTTATTTAATTTTGCTAAAGAATCATTGCTTTTAGTACAGTAATGCACTTACACTAGAGCTCGGAAAACGACAGTGGACTACATAGGGTGACGGGAACCACATATATATTTTTGTCATGCCATAGGTAACTTGGACATTTGGTGACACATATTCAAAATAAATGTTCTCTCTCCTTTTACACACAGAGTTTATTTCCACATATCATGTCCTATTGGAGGTAACGTGTACAATGCACATACTGTGTTGAGACAAAGCGCACATATACAATGAGCACAGTACACCTTCTGTGTTGTGACACAAAGCTCCCATATATGATTGAAGTAGAAATAATTATTATAAAGGAGAGAATAACTATTTACAATTACATAACCCACGTGATGCATCACTGAGCCTACTGATACAGTGCCGCTTAATACACATACGAATTCAATGACATTGTAGTGATGGGTGCAGCGTTGTGGAGATTTAACAGTTTATAGAATTAATAATACCCAAGACATTCAGCAATAACTCGTGTTGTTATTATGGCTATGACCTCTTTTGACGTCAGGTTACCTGGGCACAGCCTGAGGAACTTGTAGGGTGTGCAAAACTCTAGGTCTTGTTCGATATTGGAGGTGCCACCTACAGTATTATGTAATACATGGGTTGAAATGTGAGTCTTTTGAACGTTCTACAATCTTTAATTTTTGGATGATCTTCATGAAATGTGGTGGGATTATGGACGAGGTCAAAATCTTGATGTGAGGTGATACTTGTGGTGCCACGTATAGTTTTCCCCTACCAAACAGGCGTTCCTGGAGAGTCATCTATCAGGACACAAGGTTCGTGGGATCTCCATTATACAGCCAACTGCGTGTTGGAAAGTCACGGTTGGATATTTTCAAGAAGTAGTATCCAAAATATATGTGTGATTCATGTTCGGAATGTTCTTTTGTCAAATGCATATAAGGTACAATACATAACGGGACTTTTCCAGAGTGAATATTACATAAAAATTTAAATTACATTACCTCGAAGTAACCAGTTGTGGGCGGCCATGGGCCCAAGAACAGGAATATTGTATCTGAGACTGATCTCTACCCAAGGCTGGGAATTAAGGACCAGCACTGGACAGAGTGGCCCAGCGCACCTGCTAGGTCAAAGATGGAGCTTAGTCAGGAAGGAAGAGCAAATAGTGGATACAGGTCCGAAATTACCGGCGGATACTTATATAATTGGTACCTTAGGTCAGCTGAGCTAAAAACCAAAAGAAAAGAAGAGTGTTCTATGTTGACTGATAAAGAAGAAATGTAATCAAATGTCAAATTAGAATAGAAATTACTGGAGGTTATACAATAGAGAAAACAAGTTTGTTTTTTGTTTTTTTGGGGGGGGTTGTTTGTTTCTTTTGTTTTTGTTTGGTTTTTTTTTGTTTTGTTTTTGTTTTTTTTTTTTTGTTTGTTTTTTTTTTTTTTTTTACTTCATGGTTCCCTTCAGAACATCCTTCTGCCGTATTTTTAAATATTTGCAAGGGGCATCTGCGACTCTGTGTTATAATGTGAAGGCATAAACAACCTCAATGTCCTGGTAGCTAATGCCCTCTCATTTTGTTAATTTGGTTGTTTTCTCAATCTCCATTTTTGATTCCTCTTTTCTGGTTCGTTGCACTTATATAAGAAACATGGGTTTGGATGCTTAAACAATTAGTTTGTTATATGTGACTGAAAGTGTGACTTTAAACAATTAAACATTGAAAGCTTATCGTAAATTGGTGGAAAGATCAGAAAACACAGCAGTAGGGAAACTAAATAAGAACACACAATGTGCATATTAGTCTGCCTAAAAAAGTAATCTCATGTTCTGTGATTGCAGGTATCACAGTTGTTTTCACAATGGTCTATTGTAAATCACCAACAATGGACAACAGGTACAATTTTCACAGTGAAATGTCGTTATTTATCCAAACATGATATTATTACTGTTGATTCTTTGTTTGGCGAAGTTTGAAGTTTGCCCGCACGAAGTCCAGTCGTTTTCCGAGCTCTAGTGTAAGTGCATTACTGTACTAAAAGCAATAATTCTTTAACAATATTAAATAAAAAGCAGCTTATAGAATATGAAAGCAATATGCTCTTTTAGCGGCCTGAAAACCTTGTTCGATCTTTCTCGGTGAATAAATTTGGAATAGTAAGTAGTCCAGTATGCACAGAAATCTACAAATGTGAGATCTGGAACTGTAAAGAGTTGCAGAGCACAGTTCCTCTTTTTTCAGATCTCTATTTTCGTCCTTGATAACATCACAGGCTAGCACTTTCTTAAACAAAACGCTTGCAATTTAAAGAAGTAGTATGAGCAGAATCTATATGCAGATGTGTCTTTCACACCATTCCTCTCTTCTAGGTCAGGCTTGATACAAACATGATGTATCTATAATCCATGAAACATAAGATAAGATGCCTTTATTTCAGAATAAATGCCCATGAAAAACAAACACAGTTCCAAATATACCATAGCACGAAAAAACACAGCTAAGCTACATGGTGTAGAAAAAAATTAGATACAAGATAACAGGAATATAAACGAATAAACAAAACACTTGCAATTTAAAGAAGTAGTATCAGCAGAATCTATATGGGATGTGTCTTTCACACCATTCCTCTTTTCTAGGTCAGACTTGATACAAACATGATGTATCTATAATCCATTGAAAAATACGATAAATTTATGTCGACCTGTATGGGATTCGAACCCACTACCTTCGGCACACTCGCCTAGCCAAATGTAAAGTCCAACACGCTGACCTCTAGGCCATCGGGACAACACCAAAAAAGGTAGACCAAGGAACCAGGGTGATGTTATAGCAGGTGTGGCTTGTATACTGAACCCCAATGAAAAGTATCCACATGCCAATTTTGAAGTATTTTATTGTTTATACTTGAAACATTTCATACCTAGACGTGCTTAGAACTTAACAAAGCATTCACTTTTCTGGCGTAAAAATAATGTCACGCTCTACCGACATTAACGTCACTTACAGGCAAAAAATGTCATTAACTGCCCTAATTGAAAGTCACACAAATTTTTCTGTTCAATATGGGATGTGGCCACCTCGAGCATCAACACATGCTATACATCTGCGGCGCATACTGCTGACCAGGGTTTGAATTCTGTGTTGGGGAACATTATTCCATTCTTCCTGCAGAGCTTGGATCAGCTGGTTTCGGGTAGTAGGCCTAGGTGTCCTCCGTTGAATACCTTGGCCTAACTGATCCCACAAATGTTCAATAGGGCTCAGATCGGGTGAGAACGCTGGCCATTCCATGACATTGATGTTGTTCTCATTGAGAAAGTTCATTGTTAATCTTGCAGAGTGTGCACGTGCATTGTCCTGCTGAAAGATCGCCAGATCTTGATGCTGCTCCATAAATGGGACCATGTGCGGCTCCAGCACCTCATCAATGTACCGCCTAGCATTGAGGATCCCTTGAATGACCACTAGGGGTGTCCGGTAGCGGTCGCTGATGCCTGCCCACACCATGACAGAGGGTCCACCCCATCGATCTGCCTGACGGACACAGGCATCTGCATATCTCTCCCCAGTCCGGCGCCACACACGTTCTCTGCCATCTGCTCTGCTGACACAAAAACGGGACTCGTCAGTAAAAAGGACGGTATTCCACTGCTGGCGAGTCCACCTGGAGTGTGCTCTACACCACTGCAGTCGTCTTTCTCTTCTGGGTTGGGTCAGCAGGTTACCCCTGTAAGGTCTTCTGGCTGTTAGGCCACTGCTCCTCAGTCGCCTCTCCACAGTAGAACTACTGACAGGACGGTGATTCACCCCTTGAGTCTCACGGGCTGTTTGGGCTGCTGTATGGAAACGGTCTCGCAGGTGCATCAGCCGGATGTGACGGTCTTGGCCAGGTGTTGTCACTCTTTCTCGGCCAGGCCTAGGCCGATCATCTACGGATCCAGTTTCTTGTTGCCGTTCAATTAGTCGTTGGATGGTGCGCCGAGTACACCCCATTCTTTGTGCGATTTGAGTGATTGGGACTCCACCCTCTGCAAGCCCCAAAGCATGGTGTCTTTGACCTTGGCTCAGACGCGGCATGATCGCCTCAACACACCTGAGACCACTGGCTTTTTTCTTGGCTGAACATCCCTTTTTAAAGCCACTGAAAACATCAGGTCATTTTAGCCATCCAATAGGAGTGGTGGTCAGAAGCCATATTCGGTGCACAAAAGTCACATGCATTATGTAACAACCCAGCAAAAGTTAAAAAGTTGTCCTGAATGACCCTGATGTAGGCTCCAAACCATGCATATATGCACACACAGTACTTAGTAACTTACAAAATTAATTTGTTAATTTTTTTATGTGGATACTTTTCAGTGGGGTTCAGTATACATTGACATGGTAGGGCACTTCCACAGACCGAAACATAAGATAAGATGCCTTTATCTCAGAATAAATGCCCATGAAAAACAAACACAGTTCCAAATATACCATAGAACGAAAAAACACAGCTAAGCTACATGGTGTAGAAAAAAATTAGATACAAGATAACAGGAATATAAATGGACACACGTATTAAAAGATGAAATAAAGTTACAACTTCTGCATTCATAAAAGTAAAGTCTGGTGCCATTTGTGCCATAATATTGGGCATCATCAAATAGTGCTATTGACTAGATGGGCAAAGAGGAGGTTATCAGAGTTACTCATAGGAAGTATTCATGTTAAACTTTAGACGTGCACTGGTCCCCTCATATGCTAGGCAACAGAACTATGCCTCCACCATGATCAGAACGCTTTTACAAATTTGATTGCTTAGGAATGGTTCAACATTAGCATCATTTTTAATTAGAACTAATGATACTGAATTTAAGGACCCCACCTCCCTGCACCCTCCCCCCAAATTAGTACTTTAAAAATAATGATTTTTCCAAAGAATCAAAGCAAAATTGCACAAAACAGGCCAAAACTTGACCATCATTTCTTAATCTGTTTGCTTTCTCAGGTTGCTCCTTTTATCACAGTAGCTCATTTGCCTAACACATCCATGTGCCCTCCTTCCTGTGATGTTCCTTGCTGCAGCCTGGATGGAAGCACAGGATCCCAGTTAATATACATACCTCCAATTCGCTTCATAGTTATGTACGATTTTATGCCTGAGCTCCCCATAGAATTACACCCTGTTTTGTAGAAAAAATGCTTGCAGAGCAAAAATTTAGGGTGTCCCACAATCCATCGGATCCGTTGTTATAGCATGTAGCAAATGTGCTCTAAGTGCAAACGGATTAATTAAGCCACAGCTGTGCTGTATTTTGGCTGGTACAATAAGAACGAAAAGCAACATTCTAATGTCCATAAAACAGTAGAAAATTTTATGTTTGAGCATGTTGGCTCTAGTCAGGAAGCCAAGGCTGATTTTTTCGAGGAACCTTGACTGGACGGATTTATTTTTTTTCTCACTTGATTCTGCAACTTAAGATGTCATACAAACATAAACTGACGGATAAATTAAATTTACCCTTGAGCATTTTAAAAAATTCAAGATGGCGGCCAATGTGGCTGCCAAACGTATATTTCAGCAAAGCAACACTTTTTTCGGTAAGCCTGTTTACCATTTTGGTAACATTTGGGTCGTTTTAAGGGCTTGTGGTGATGCCTGACTCAAATGAAATACTTGTGAGACTGTCAACGGTCAAGGTCAAGGTCATATGGTAAGGTCAAAGGTATTTCTAGCTCAGAAAATGCTGTTAGCCTGCAAGATGGCAAATAACAACACACCATTCATGAATAAAAGTACAAGATGTTCGTTTATATTTTGTGCTGCGTGTGACCAGAACATTTTGCACACAATGACGGATGAAAAGTTGGTAATAACAAATAATCAAGGTCCATTCAGACATCAAGACTACTGGTAGATTAAAGTCAGGAAGTGGCGGCTGATATTTTGGAGGAACCTTGACTTGACAATTTTTTTCACTCTTGTTTTTGCAACTTTAGATGTCATACAAGCATTAAATGGCGGGTAAATTAGCTTTACCCTTGAGCATTTTCAAAAATTCAAGATGGCGGCCAATATGGCTGCCGGAAGTAGCTGCTCACAAGGATTCACTATTTTTGGTAACCTTTTGACCAAATTTGGTAACATTTCGCTAATAATGCAAGTTTGGGATGATGCCTATCTCTACTTGGACATTTTAGGTCCTCAAAGGTCAAGGTCAAGTTCATACTGCAAGGTCAAGTGTACTTCTTTCCAAGGAATATGGGGTACTTACCATGATTTTTTTTGTGTAGACTTATTTTCATTTACTTCCATTTCAGATGTAGATTCAGGAAGCAGTAGAAGTAGCCTGTAAGTGTAGCAGTAGCCTTTAGACGTAGCAGTAGCCTGTAGAACTAGCAGTAGTTTACTAATGGCACAAGAGTGTATCTTCAAACTGTGCTTGGCAATGTCCAGCCAAGCAGAAGCTTTCTCAAAGTAAACCTAATGGTGCGAGGGTGGGAAATATTATGCAAGCCAGTGTCCATTATGGCGACAATATGCATGAATACTTACAGGAACAACTGAACTTGAATGAGAATCTGCAGGTGCTTTATCACAAGCACTGTATTTCAACATATCTGGCATGTGCACCATCTGGTTCCAAATCACTGCCAGTAGACCAACCCCCTATTAAGCGTATGGGGCGATCTGATGTTCCTACATTCAATTTCAGAGAGCATTGTATTTATTGTGGTGAATGCTGTATGATAGAAAAAGACAGAAAAAATCCCAATAGGTGGGTGCCAGCCTTCCTGTGTAAAAGCAGTAGCCAGAAATGAACTAGATGACAGTAGCCACCCATTGAGGGTGAAGGACAAAATCTTGCAAAAGTGCCAAGCCAGAGGTGACCAGTGGGCAGAGTCAGTGAAGCTGCTTGTCATTGGTGCCCCAGTTCAGATGTTTTGAATTAACATCCTCAATAAATCAGGTCCTTGATTGAACTGCCTACTGTTTCTGTGAAGCACTTCTGTAGTTGAACTGAATTCCATATTTGGGTGCGATCAGCTTGCATTTCTGCAATAACAGGTGAACAAAAAGGAGAGGATAACATTGACGTTGCCCTTGATACAGTTGTCAAAAACATCAGGGCAGAGGTACTGAACACTGAATATGACAAGGACTTTTACCAGCAAACAAAATCAAAGTCCATATCTCTGAGTCTGTTTCTGACACACTCAAGACTTCTGGAGTAGGCAACATCAGTGTCATCTTCTTCTTTTTCATCAACTGTTACTTTCTGGGTTGCTACAGCATTGTTGTGAAACATTAAGACTTTGCGAGACCCTTGAGCAGAAAGGATGACAAGGTCATTGATGTCTTGAGTTAACATTCTCAACAAATCAGCTCACTTGATTGAACTGCCTACTATTTCTGTGAAGCGCGCTTGTAGTTGAACTGAATTCTATATTTGGGTGCGATCAGCTTCCATTTCTGCAATAAGCTGTCTTAACCTGATTGGTGGGGGGCCTCACTAATGTCATCTTGTGTTGACTTACCCTCACCTGGGGCACACTGATGACTGAAAATTCTGCTTCTGCAGTGCTTGTGGTACCTTGCATTAGATCCATGCAAGTAACTAGGGGCACCAATGACACGAAGGCTCACTGACTCTTCCCACTGGTCACCTCTGGCTTGGCACTGTTGCAGGATTTTGTCCTTTACCCTCAATTGGTGGCCACTGTCATCTACTTCATTTGTGGCTACCGCTTTTACCAGATAGGCTGGCACCCACCTATTGGAATTTTTCTGTCTTTTTCTATCATACAGCATTCACTACGATAAATACAATGCTCTCTGAAATTGAATGTAGGAACATCAGATCGCCTCATACACTTAATAGGGGTTGGTCTACTGGCAGTGATTTGGAACCAGATAGTGCACGTCAGATATGTTGAAATAGAGTTCTTGTGATAAAACGCCCGCAGATGCTCATTCAAGTCCAGTTGTTCCTGTAAGTATTCATGCATATTGTCGCCATAATGGACACTGGCTTGCATAATATTGCCCAACCTAGCACCATCAGGTTTACTTTGAGAAAGCTTCTCCTCGGCTGGACATTTGCCAAGCACAGATTTGAAGATACGCTCTTGTGCCATTAGTAAACTACTGCTAGTTCTACAGGCTACTGCTACGTCTAAAGGCTACTGCTACACTTACAGGCTACTTCTACTGCTTTCTGAATCTACATCTGAAATGGAAGTAGATGAAAATAAGCCTACACAAGAAAAATCATGGTAAGTACCCGATATTCCTTGGAAAAAAGTACACTTGACCTTGAAGTATGAACTTGACCTTGCCCCTTTGAGGACCTAAAAATGTCCAAGTTGAGTTAGGCATCATCCCAAACTTGCATTATTAGCTAAATGTTACCAAATTTGGTCAAAAGGTTACCAAAAATAGTGAATCCTTGTGAGCAGCCACTTCCGGCAGCCATATTGGCCGCCATCTTGAATTTTTGAAAATGCTCAAGGGTAAAGCCAATTTACCCGCCATTTAATGTTGGTATGACATTTTAAGTTGCAAAAACAAGAGTGAAAAAAAAATCTGTCAAGTCAAGGTTCTCCGAAAAATCAGCCACGGCTTCCTGACTTTAACCTACCAATAGTCTTGATGTCTGAATGGACCTTTATTATTTGTTATTACCAACTTTTCATCCATCATTGTGTGCATAATGTTGTCACACGCAGCACAAAATATAAACGAACATCTTGTACTTTTATTCATGAATGGTGTGTTGTTATTTGCCATCTTGCAGGCTAACAGCATTTTCTGAGCTAGAAATACCTTTGACCTTACCATATGACCTTGACCTTGACCTTGACCTTTGACAGTCTCACAAGTATTTCATTTGAGTCAGGCATCATCACAAACCCATAAAACGACCCAAATGTTACCAAAATGGTAAACAGGCTTACTGAAAAAAGTGTTGCTATGCTGAAATATACGTTTGGCAGCCATATTGGACGCCATCTTGAATTTTTTAAAATGCTCAAGGGTAAATTTAATTTACCCGTCAGTTTTTGCTTATGTGTTATATTAGTTCACAGATTCAAGTGAGAAAAAAAATAAATCAGCCAGGTCAAGGTGTACTGAGCTGGCTACCTGACTACTCTGGCACAAAGGGGGCAATATTGGCAACCAATATCGCCTTTATGTTTACAAATTTTTTTCAAACTGATATGTCATGCAGTACATGTAGCGCGGAATTTATCTATTTTGTGTGTTCCAGTATTTTTTTCCATCATTATACAAGAAATAGTTGTATTCTATTGTGACTAATCGGTGCCAACTAAATTTTCATCTTTATCTCGTGATTTGGACATAGTATCCCGCTATAGAACCTCGTATATATGAGACGGTAACTCATTTTAAAAGATTCCATAATGTTACCAATTGGACTTGCTTTTATATACAAAACAATAGCCTGTGTTAAAATATGCTCAACGTATTGATATTGGAATGGCGACTTGTGGCAACTTTAATTAAGTATGCTATACCATAGGTACTTTATCCTGCTGCTACATTAAATATTGTGTCATCTACAGTCTACAAGTGATGAAAACGAGCATTACCATATGGAATGTATAAGTTCAAAATTTTTATCTTGATCTCTTAATTTGGACTTAATATCCCGTAAAAGAATCTCGTATTTATTAGATGGTGACCAGCTTCTCATCACTATTGTGTTTGAAAGCGGAGTTTTCGTCACTTGATACTTAAAATTGCCAATTGATTGATTCTGATACATTCTGACCCAAGAATATAGCTAATATATAGCAACCCACTTTAGAGTTTTCCATCCATGTTTGGATAATTTATGAAAACGACCATTGAACGATGATAAGCATGATGATGATGATAATGATGATGATGATAACAATAACATGTCTAGAGTAGAACAGATTTTCTGCAATATTAAATAAAATCATTCAGGTAAACTCTAATCTTAAATTCTAGTTAACATAATACAGGCCTGTGCATGTTTTCTTTGAAAACCTTTGTATTTTGCTCTTCCTGTAATCTCAATACAAAGTAAAAGTAAGATGTTGAACTTGGGGAAGATTGTACATTCTTAACTTAAAACTATGCTGAATTTAGTACCAGTCCTTATCCACAAAATGTTCAACAAACTTGTAATTAAATGAAACCTTCGTGCATTATGTTGCACTCGACCAGATATGGCGTGCTGAGGGTGCCAGCAAGCAGATATGAAACTACTCATGTATTTTTATGTTTATCACATATCTATAGCTTGCTAGGTGGCACACGCCCAAACGGGTTGTACGGAAATCCGTAATGCACGTCTTAACCTTTTGTGTGCAATATAAAGGAAGCCAGATGAGTCATGCAACATCACAACAGGCCAAAGTTAGTTTGTCAATTGCTCGCTATTTTAACAACAATATTTTGCACACTCGACTTAACAGATTTGGAAGAGACTAAATCAAGGTACATTGTCATTGTGTTTTTAAAGGTAATCCAAGAGGTACTTTGGGGGCGCAAGTGGTTCTCTCCCTTCACAGAACAATCTGTTAGACTTTGATAACTAACTTTATTTTTCCCTCCACATTAAGACTCATTTGACAGTGAATGATGCTGGGTGCCCATCTGTGCCAAAAAAAAGCTGTTGACACAAAGCATGATATGTTATAGGATGCAAGTTCCACTCTGACCCAGTACAATATGTTTTGTGAACACGGAATGGCCGGCTCTCCAACCAGCAACCTTCACCATCAATTACCTAGCCAAAAATGGGAAACGCAAATACCAACTGCACTAAATTCCCATTCCTAAAAAGAATGGTCCACTGGAGGCTGGTATGCACCAATGCCTTAATCGACATGGTCATGTCAGAAAACAGAAAGATAAGAATATGATGGTACATGTCATACCTTCCCTTTTCCAGTTTTAACAAGACCAGGATCTTAATTCCCCTAAGTGGTGTATCGTGCTTATTGCATGAAATATGTATGCTGAAATTTTTTGTCCCGAAACAGCGCATTAAAGCATAGACCAATATGGCTAGACACACCAGTAGTTAAAATAAATGAGAACAAGAAGTGTGCAAATTAGTCAGTCTAATGAAACTAATCTCATGTTCTGTGATTGCGAGTATCACAGTTGTTTTCACAATGGTCCATTGTAAATGGCCAACAATGGGCAACAGGTACAATTTTCACAGTGAAATACCACTATTTACCCAAATATGATATTATTACTGTTGATTTTTGATTCATTGTTCGGCGACGTGGAAATTTGCTGCATGTAGGCCACTGTCCTTTAAGAGCTCCGGTGTATGTGTATTACTGTAGAAAAGGCAATGATTCGTTAAGAAAAATGAAATTTAAAAAAAAAAACAGCCTTTAGTATATGACAGCAATATCCTATTTCAAAGGCCTGATAATTTTCTTTTATCTTTCTTGGTGAATTAATTTGGAAAAGTAAGAAGTCCAGTATGCACAGAAATGTACAAATGTGAAGAGATCTAGAACTGTAAAGAGTTGCAGGGGACAGTTCGTCTTTTTTCAGCATTATCTATTCTCATCCCTGGTTGCATCATAGGCCAGGGCTTTCTTAAACAGAACACTTGCAATTTAAAGAAGTAGAATCAGCAGAATCTATATGCTGGTGTTTTTCTGACACCATTACTCTCTTTTAGGTTAGGCTTTATACAAACATGATGTATCTATACTCCATGTAACATAAGGTAAGATGCCTTTATTTCAGACTCACAGTCCATATGAAACATACACATTTGCAAATATACCATAAAACTAAAAAAAAATAGAGGTAAGTCACATGGTAAAGAAAAAAGAATAAATATACAAGTTAACAGGAATATAAAAGGATACACGTACTAAAGATCATATTAAGTTACAACTTACGCATTTATGAAAGCAAAATTCTTACGTCATTTGCCAAAAGAAAAATTGGGCACCATGAAGTAACGCAGTTAACTAGGTGGGCAAAGAAGAGGTCATCACAGCTACTCATAGGAGGTATTCATGGTTAACTTTACTAACTGCAGACCTGCTCTAGTCCCCTCATTTGCAAGGCAACAGAACTATGTCTCCACCATGATCAGAGCGCTTTTAAAAATTAGGTTCCTTAACCACCAGATGATATCACTTTTTCTACCAAACAATTTAAATTTTCTAAATATGTTAAGCATCTTGTATGTTGTAAAAGTGAATTACTTTTCTTATGCTGTTTGCTTTCTCAACTTGCTCCTTTTATCATAGAGGCTCATTTGCCTAACACATCCATGTGCCCTCTTTCCTGTAAGGTCCTTGCTGCAGTCTGGATGGGAGCATAGGATCTCAGTTAATATGCTTACCTCCAATTCGCTTCATAAAGCTACTTGTGCTTGAGCACCCCATAGGATGGCACCCTGTTTTGTACAAACAGTGCTTGCATAGCTAAAATTTAGGGTAGCCCCAATCCATCAAAATCCATTGTTGTAGCATATAACAAATGTGGTCTTAGTACAAACCGATTAATTAACCATCAGCTGTATTGTATACAGGCTTGTACAATAAGAACGAAAAGCAACATTTTCATGTCCATATGGAGCAGAAAATTTTACGTTTGGGCATGTCGGCTCTGTCTATTTTACTTTTAAGCATGTCAGCTCTGTCAACAACTTTTCGAATCATCTCCACCTTCTCAACACATTTGGTTTCAAATTTTTCCATATTTTGGGCACAAATGACAAAAATCACAAATGTGAATTAATGTAGTGGACCGAAATTAAAAATGGCCACCAAGGCATCGTCTAATGTAGAGAGTGAGCCAAGCAAGCTATTTGGGACCAGGTTTAAGCACACAAATTCAACAAAGTGAGAACTCATACCAACATTGTCAAATCCATAAGGCTTCCCAGATGGAATCGAAATATACAGTTATGACCCTAGAGTGACGGTACTTGCGACCCAATTTAATATATTTTCAATGTAATAATAGTTCGTGACATTAAAGCATAAGTAATGGAGTCACTTCTCGTCGTCCCTCTATAAAATTCTGCTACTACACTCATCTTGGCCCAAGGTTGCACTGTTCTTAGAACACTGTATGGTGGCGATGGAAAACAACTTTTCGAATCATCTTCACCTTCTCAACACATTTGGTATCAAATTGTCCATATTTAGGGCACAAATAACAATAATCACCAATGTGAATTATGTAGTGGACGGAAATTAAAAATTAAGTTAATGATTGTTTGCGAAACACGTGATAACCATGCCAATTTGGACCTTAGAATGATGGTACTTTAAAACTGACTATATATATATATATATATATATATATATATATATATATATATATATATATATATATATATATATATATATATATATATATATATATAGGTAAATAATAGTTCGGGATATTAGAGCATATGTAATGGAGTCACTTCTTTTCATTGCTCAATAAAATTCTGCTCCCACGCTCATCTGTGCCCAGGGTAGCACTTGTCTTAGAACACTGTATCGTGGGAATGGAAAGCAATTTCTTTGAATTATCCACACCTTCTCAACACGGCCTGTTTTAAATCTGTCTGTATTTAGGGCACAAATGATTAAAATCACCAACATAAATTAATGTAGTGGATCGAAATTAAAGGGCAACTTTATGATTGTCCGTGAAACACGTATAAACCACGTAAATTACTAGACGAATTGGCATGTTTACTTAAAATATTAATGGTATCACAAGATAATCTTAAGGTATTGAAGGTTCTCATTAATATTGTTCTTGATTTGTCTTGTGACGTACAGCTAATTGTCTATTTATAGACAAGGAAAAGATGTATCTCTGAAATTGTAAGGAATGTTTGGTTCAATCAACCGCACCTCTCAAATAGTACAGAAAAACATGGTCCATATTCTTTAATTCCAAACCCAACAATGACGGCAAAGAAATTCTAGACTTGCCAAAGCATCAACATTTCTCTTCCAATATCAATGTGAAGAAACAAATTTCACTCCTAACTTGAGACAGGCAGTCACCCATAAAGGCAACTGGTGGTTTTAAACCGGTCCTCTCAACCTTAGAAATATTCGTCATGAGCTGCAGACCCTAGTTCTTTTCCAAAATGCATAGGCCTAACCACCCGAAACACAAATTTCATTACTTCTGCCAAAATTAAAAAGAGACCTGTTAGGCCTATCACCTTTAAGTTCTCCCGACTTGTCTGTCAGCTAAGTTTACAGCAAAAGAGTAAAGTAGGCCTACATCGTTTTTGTGATATTTATGAATCTGGAACATTATAAACACACTATACATCCACTATAACTATGGTATGAGTCGGAGAACAAAGCCCACAGCACAACATAGCCAATGAAGTAATTTTCAAATAGTACAGAAAAACATGGTCCATATTCATTAATTCCAAACCCAACAATGACAGCAAAGAGATTCCAGACTTGCCAAAGCATCAACATTTCTCTTCCAATATCAATGTGAAGAAACAAATTTCACTCCTGACTTGAGACAGGCAGTCACCCATAAAGGCAACTGGTGGTTTTAAACCGGTCCTCTCAACCTTAGAAATATTCATCATGAGCTGCAGACCCTAGTCTTTTCCAAAATGCATGGGCCTAACCACCCAAAACACAAATTTCATTACTTCTGCCAAAATTAAAAAGAGACCTGTTAGGCCTATCACCTTTAAGTTCTCCCGACTTGTCAGTCAGCTAAGTTTACAGCAAAAGAGTAAAGTAGGCCTACATCGTTTTTGTGATATTTATGAATCAGGAACATTATAAACACACTATACATCCACTATAACTATGGTATGAGTCGGAGAACAAAGCCCACAGCACAACATAGCCAATGAAGTAATTTTCAAATAGTACAGAAAAACATGGTCCATATTCATTAATTCCAAACCCAACAATGACAGCAAAGAGATTCCAGACTTGCCAAAGCATCAACATTTCTCTTCCAATATCAATGTGAAGAAACAAATTTCACTCCTGACTTGAGACAGGCAGTCACCCATAAAGGCAACTGGTGGTCTTAAACCGGTCCTCTCAACCTTAGAAATATTCGTCATGAGCTGCAGACCCTAGTTCTTTTCCAAAATGCATAGGCCTGACCATCCAAAACTCAAATTTCATTACTTCTGCCAAAATTAAAAAGAGACCTGTTAGGCCTATCACCTTTAAGTTCTCCCGACTTGTCAGTCAGCTAAGTTTACAGCAAAAGAGTAAAGTAGGCCTACATTGTTTTTGTGATATTTATGAATCTGGAACATTATAAACACACTATACCTCCACTATAGTTTTAACAATCTTCACTGACTGACAGTTATCAAAGTTTTTTCTTTATGTTTCGTCAATGATAAAAAAGGAGGCACTATTCATTGATTCTTTTGTATTTAGTGGTAGTTCAAGATCATTATGAATCTTTTTGCTGTCGTGTTGCCGTTACTGATGTACTATACACCAGAGCATCAATTCAAGAGACTAGAGCCATCAGTACGTGCAGAGGACCAGCAGATGAATTGCACAGCTAGCTATTTGGATGCAAGCACAAAGTGCTTTGCTACGTGGTCGAATTTGCTAGTCGCTAAGGTTCGTGAGGGGCTTATTAACACAACGACCCATGGTAACAGTAATTGGAGTCCTTGTTTCCCTAAGGGCAAGTAAGTGGAATATATAGCCATACACTTTCTTTGAAAATGGAAGTTATGCTCAAGATGACTGTTTTGCGAATTTCCAAGGGATTGCATCGAAACATCATGTGTTTTGCAATATAAAAAGCATGTCAGTTACACCGATATAACAAAACATTGGCTAGCCTTGTTATTGATCCATCCCAGACTGCTGGTGGACATCAACTCTTGACTGCTGGTGGACTTGGACTCTTGTGTCACAGTTTGGCAAACTTTGCATGACTCTTTGCCCTGTAAATACATAAAATACATTAATACTGACAACTCTCGACACAAATTGCCTATTTATGGTTTTTAATGCAATATTTTAATATTAATAATTTAATGTAAGGGAAGTCTTCAGAGATGCTATGGAGTACGTATTTATGATATGTAACAAAGACCTGATTGTGTAGTATATTGACCACGGCCAGATTATTGTGCACAAAGGTTCCAAAAAAAATATCTGTGTGACGTCATGGAAGGTTTGCTACTTTTTCGTTTTGTCTTTTGATTAGTACTTTTCAGTTACTTTCCCGAAGTGTACTTCAATTTGCCATGGACACTTTGGCGTTTCGTAAATCAACAGTTGTCATTTTTATACTTATGTTACAACATAGATTACTGAATTCACAATCTGAGCCCAAAGAAGATTAGCAGGATCCATACAGAGAAAAGACATCAACTTGCTGATTTTCTTTGACTTTGATCACTAAAAATGAAGATTTTTATATTTTAAACAAAACAGAAAATATTGCATGTCATTTGTAGAGCATCGAAAGCCAAACATGAGAATAGCTTTGGGTCTCCTTTTTTACACAATAATGTTTAGTGTCTTCTCTGACAAACTGCAACATAATAACAAAACAAAATGAGCAGCTAATCGCAGTTACTGATTTGGTTTGGGAACTTGCTATTGTAGCGTGAACAATTTTGATGCCATGCTGTATTGAAGATTTTATGTTCCCATGTTAAATATCAAAGAAGACACGAGCTAATATTTGTCCTCTATATCCACTTGCTGATATAGTGGTTTCTCGGGATTTTATTTTTATGGCTGTAACCTTTCATTTAAATGTCACGAAAATAATATCTCAACAAAGTACAATGTCGCTAGAACATGTTACAGCAAGAAGAGGAATAGATGGCATTCTGTTCAACAGTCAATGAAACCACCAATGCAATATAGCGTTTTGGTTAAGAGAATATTCTACTTTCTTATATTGGACATTAGCATATGCTTGTTCTTAAGTTTCTTGACATTGAAAACTCACAGCAAAATTATCCAACATGCCACATGTTCCACAAACGTGCCAATATGTTTAAGAGTTGTTACTTTGCAAAATTGGCAAAACAAGACAATTTGGCAGCTGCTTTTAACGTTCACCTCGCAACATGTCATGTATATTTTCGTTTCATTTACCATGACCATTGTGATGTGATGAGAAATCAGTGTGACTTACTGTTTAATACGCTTGGAGTGTTTTACAACATTAAATGATAATTGATGCCATACTGTCGAACCTAGAATATAGTCAAACAGTAGAATTTCGTTTTGCAAGCCAATAAGTAAAAAATCTTGCCTAGTCTAAGTAAAAGCTATTGTAAAATACCTGAGAATCAGTATTAGTGGAGCACCCTTGGCATTGTGGAGTTTTTGCTTGAAAAGAACGAAATCGTTGTTTACTCCAAAGTAGGATTTTAAAATTTTTTCCTTAGTATTTATGCCACCCTTTGACGTGAAACAAACACGTGACAACAAGACCCACATTTATTATACAGCATTTTCTGTATGTATGCATATACGTCATGAGGTCTTGCCAAATCTGCTAAGTTCATAACCTTTTTTTCGAGTTTTGCGGATTATGGATTATTTTCCTGAGACAGTACTTTCATGAATGCCAAGTGACTGAAAGTTGCAGGTATTTGAAGATAGTTATGATTCTAATCCATGGACTTGGGTTCATAATTTTTTGGTAGCCCTTTGTGTGCTGGGGGTATTAACGAGCACTCAAGCATTGGTGACCTTTCCAGGAGCTAATAAGCAGCTATCTTTGTCATGCTTGCTGGTCACATATCATTATATTATGGCATTCAAGGCTGAGAAAGGGAGGCCATCTCTCTCCAAAATTTAATAGAATGAAAGTTGCTGAACTGAAAGAAGCTTTAAAATCAGCACATAATGAACTAAATGAGAAAGATAATTCCGATAACAGCGGTGAAAAGGGCCAAGATTCGGTATTTTTGGACGAATGTGAGTAAAAATATCTGCTACTGACATCTAAGATGTCAGTAGCAGATATGTTTTCTCACATTCTGAAAGAGCTCAAGTCGATTCGTCAAGAGCATGATGAAATGAACACTGTAATAAAATTGCTGAAACAGAGTGTGGAGTCCTTCCAAGAAACTGTAAGTCACCAGAAATGGTATTTAGATGAATTTGATTGCAGGGATAGTGCCATGATCCTTTTCATAACTGGAGTAAGCGAAACCCAGGATCTTGCAGGTGCCTCTTCTGACCAGCAGAAATGTCAATGCATCCTGGAGAAGATTGGGATAACAGATGTACCTTTGAAAGTACGGAGAGCATGCAAGCCAGTCAGGGACAGAGCCCGTCCTATCATAGTGCAAACTCCTTCAAAGAGTGTCAGAGATCGTATCTTGGCAACGCAAAGGTGTTAAAAAAAATGCATGAGATGCATTCAAGAAAACTTTTGTCAAGAAGAACCTGTACCCTCGTTAAGGAATGCGTGGGAGAGGCTAAATGATGCTGAAAAAGAAGAGAAGAGAAAACTGGAAAATCAGGGCACTTAATGCTAGGATCGATTACAAACAACACATGCTACTCTATGATAATGAAGTAATTGATCAATGGTCCCCTTCGATTTTCTAACAAGCCCAAACAAATCGCCATCAGTTTCTGGATGTACATCGACTTGGATCTACTTGGAATCATCTCATATCCTAGCATGGTTGCTTCAACATGATATAGTAAGTCTCACTGAAACCAAAAGACCTTGCCATTTTCTGTACCTGGCTATAAGGTAATGCCTGGTACAACCGGTCATGCCCACAGAGGGGGTGTGGCTGTACATAATTACGACTCTATGCACTTTTCAGAAGAAAGCTTTGTCTATATACAGGGTAAATGCTTAAGAACAGCGGAAAATGTTATCTTAGTTGGTGACATTAATGCTGGGTGTGGATCTGCTGTCGATACTTTAATTAATGACTCAATGCATGATTACATCACAATGGACATGATAGATAAACCAAATGCAAATGGGAAAAGACTACTACAAGTGTGTAGCGATTAAAATATGTGGGTAGTAAACAACCTTAAGGGCCCTAGTTTCCACTGGAGGAGTGCACTCACTTTCTGGAAAAAAAGACAACGGGATATCCGAATTAGATGTGTGTATGGTTTCACAAGGGAAAATACATGCTCTGAAGTCATTTAGGGTGGATCAAAGTTTGATATTTTCATCCTACCATGCTCCAGTATTATTTGATTGTGACAGTATAGTTACTGATGATTCAAAGGACTTGCTGCATCGCGCCAGTATGTTAGGGGGACATGCAACACCTTCTGTACAAGTGAAAATGGCTTGCAAGTAACAAGTTCGTTTTGCTGACATAAAGCCTGAAGTTTTTCTTGAACACTTACAGCAGTTTAATATACCGTCTAGTATTGAGAACAGGGTCGAAGTGGCAGAGCATTTTTCATACATATTATATGAATGTGCAGTCAAGAGTAAGGATGTTTGCTCTAGTCACTTTGATGCCAATCGTAACAGGTGGGAAAGGATTTTAGAGACAAAGGACGGTAAATTGTTGATAAATTGGAAAGGTGCTTATGGTGAACAATCTGAAGATAATCCACAAGATGAAGAATATAGAATTCATCTGGAGGGATTATTAAATCCCCCGGGATGCAGTTCAACTGGATCCAAATGATTTTTGGACAGACACTTCAATTCCAGTGTTAGAGAGTCCTATAAAATCCAGCAAAGTTCTACATGTAGTAAATAAGCAATTAAAACCGAGTAAGGGAAGTGGCCCTGATATGGTTAGTCCTGGTATATTTAAATTACTACCCGCCCAGTTGGTTGCATTCTTGACTACGCTATTGAATGTTATATTAATATGGGATACCCAGTACAATGGACTTATGAAAAGCTAACTGTGCTGTTTGAAAAAGGAGTCAGGAGTGACTGTAATAATTATTTAAGTATAAGTATTATGAAAAGTATTACTAAGATATATGATTACATTTTATGCAACAGGCCAATGAAGTGGTTTATGCCTGACTGAGAGTAGGCTGGGGCGCTAACTAAGCGTACGTGCATAGGACATATTGTGACACTGAGATTATTAATGGACTACTGCGTTAAAAAGAAAATCAAATTGTTTGTTGTTTTTGTCGACTTTTAGAAAAACATATGATAGAGTACCCAAGAATGCAGTGCTACACACCCTCAGACGTTTAGGATGTAGTATGGCTATGATTCTTGCCTTGCTCATAATGTATAAGGTATCAAGACGTATATTCGGATTAGCAGTTGTTACTGCAGTGATTGGAATTTAACAAGGATCCCCATCTTCTTGCTTTTTATTTACAGTTATTGTTGATGAACTGATTAGACTTATCAAGAATTGGTGTGGCCTGGATAGTTTTCTTGGTTGGTTACATGTGCTTATGCTTATGGATGATACAGTTATTTTTGCTAGTTCTAGAGAAAAAGTGATTCACAAATTGAATGTATTAAATGAGGCCTGTGTGTCAGCTGGTATGATTCTAAATGAAAGTGAAACTAACATCATGGCTATAAATGGGGATGATCAGGATAAATTGCTTTTTAAAATGGGCAATGTTATTGTAAAACATTGCATGAAATATGTGTATCTTGGAAGTGTGTTCACTTCTGATGGAAGTACGGTTTCAGCTTTAAAGGGACCCGCCAAGGAGAAAGTAAAAGACTTGTATAAATTAACTCTTTTTTATCTCAAAAATGCAGATATGCCTTATCGTAAAGAAGAAAATTTTAGATGCTGCGTTTGCAGAACCTATTTTATACGGGTGTGAGAGTTGCAGAAACGTCAATTTAAAGTGTGTAGACCAGTTATATATAAAAGCTATCACGTGTTTATTAGGTATCCGTAATGGTACAGCAAATGATCTGTGCTTAATAGAACTGGGCTATGCACCTTTGAAGGTGTTAGTTTAAGAAAAGCAGAAGTGGTTCTTTGATAACATGATTGCTTGAAGAGATGACATGCAGGATGACCCTTTTATTTTTGTTGTAAACCTGGTATAATTGACTGGTAACAGCAGCAATAGGTATATTAATGAACTGTTTCAATGTAATGATATCTTTGATGCCGGCTAGGATTCAGTGAATATCTCTAATAAGACTAAATTTTTAACTTAGAAAGAAAGGAATCCTATTCTTCAATCTCATCATATATATTCAAAGGGTATGTCCTCTAGTGTTCCTGAGCATATTCGTAAAGCTTTTACTAGGTTCAGACTTTTTTTCACTGCCTCAAGTTTGAGACGGGTAGTTGGGTATGGCAACACAAGAGCTTCGCTTATGTCGGTGTGGTGTCATGCAGGATGAGTCTCGCATGAGTCAGTCATGCCCTTTATTGCAACACCTGAGAATTAAGCATAATAAAGTAAATGCAATATTTCCAGACGTCATTATTAATGCACAGGGAAGGACCTCGAGTTTGCTTATGATGCCATGCACGTTTTTTAAAGACTACATTACTTTTGTGTCATATTGTCTTGATTTCAAAATTATGTATGTATTCACATATTTTGTTTGGACCATGAGTCAATAAAAAAAACCGCCACTACTACTACTACTATGCCTTGGTCAGTAAACAATCAGATTTTTCATATCTGACCAGCTGGTTTTGACAATACGACAACATCTTTTTCTGTAAAATGTTTAGATTACATCAAAATAACTCCCAAAAGGTACCAAGGATCTATTAGTCATGGGTCACAGAACCATAGATCCTTGTAGGAAGCTGGTGGTCATGGGCACCGGAATCCTGGATCCCGACAAGGAACTTGCAGTCATGGGCACTGGAACCACGGAACCCAGCAAGGATCTAGCAGTCATGGGCACCGGAACCGTGGATCCTGGCAAGGATCTGGCAGTCATGATCTACCAGCATCAAACCGAATACTAAATGGCATGCAAAGGCTATACCTGTATTTCATAGGGATATGTTCAAAGAAAGGAGGTTTGATAATCTATTTAAATAACAGATATAGTTTTGCGCCTGTGACTCCACACATAGGATCTGAAATACGGGAAAGACAATTTGTTGAAATATCTGGTGATGAACTGAGAAGACATATGATCATTGGAAACATATATAGGGCACCAAGAGATTCTAACGATTACTATCGTATTTTCATTGATGAATTTTCACAACTGTCATCAAGACTTCAAGCAAAAAATAGTGAGGTTGCTACTTGTCGTGACTCCAATATTGACCTACTAAAAATACACGAACGTGAGATATTTCACGAATTTTTCGATTCCATAACGACAAACAGTTTTTTCCCCAAAATAACGTTCCCAACCATGTTTTCTAATGCTAAGGGCACTTTGATTGATAATATTTTTTGTAAAATTAGCAATACATCTCTAACATCAATTTCGGGTATTATGGTTAAAAATGCTCTGATGATCAGCCATACTTTATCTCCTTAACTATTCCAGTTCTTAAAGATAAATCACCTAAATTTATTAAGGTAAATAAAAAAGTCTTTCTCTGATATCACTAGAATTCATGAAGAACTTCAACATGCTAATATTTGTACCAAGATAGATGTAGTTCCTTTGGCTAATCTGAAAGAAAATTTCAATGTCCTAAACAACATCATAATGGAAGCAAAAGAGAAACATATCCCTAGTAAAATTGTAAAATTCCGTAAACAAAAGCATAAAAAACAATATTGGATGACACTAGGAATTGTACCATCAATCAATTTCAGAGATGAATTAAATAAAAGATTTAAATGTACGCCAGACACTTCTCCACTGTTACAATAAAATTCTTAAAAAGACGATCAATACAGCAAAACAGGATTATTATAAAATATGCTTCAAACGATATCAAAATGATATCAAAACGACATGGACCACTATAAACGAATTACTGTCAAAAACCATTTTGCAGATAATGGTGAACAAATTAAAGATAGATTAACCATTGCAAATGATTTAACATGTTCTTCACAGATTTAGGTCCAAATGTAG
Organism: Hermodice carunculata; assembly: GCA_964020975.1. Classification (NCBI taxonomy): domain Eukaryota; kingdom Metazoa; phylum Annelida; class Polychaeta; order Eunicida; family Amphinomidae; genus Hermodice; species Hermodice carunculata. Next base: position 10,896,937 of record OZ026630.1, read on the forward strand.
TAAACCAACTTAACACCATACCTATGAATGAATACAAATCTTGCTTAAATAAAACATACAATCGTATATTTAACTTTCAAAGTGTCCAAGTTGACGCCATCATCGGAATTATCAAAAATTCGAGAACAAAAACAAGCATGGTGTTGATGGTATATCGACAAAACTATTGAAATTCATTCAAGACACTGTAGCAAAACCTCTAGCCGTAATTATAAATCAAACACTAAAAAGTGGTGTTTTTCCAGACAAGTTTAAAATCGCAAAAGTAACTCCTGTCTAGAAAAAAAGGAAATGAACATATGTTTACTAATTATAGACCCATATCTATTTTGCCTGCTTTCTTGATTTTTGAGAAAGTAATATTCAATCAGTTGCATGAATATTTCACTAAACATAAACTTTTTTTATAATAGTCAATATGGGTTTTGCAAACATCACTCAACTGAGCTTGCCTCTATTGAGCTCCTTGACAGGATATTACAAGAAATGGATAAAGGAAATCTTCCTATGTGTATATTTTTATACTTGTTTAAGGCGTTTGACCCCTTAAACTATCAAATGTTGCTTGGAAAATTGAACTATTACAGTGTAAACGGTACAGCACTAAAGGTTTTTTAGAGTTACTGAACCAACCGTCAACATTATGTTGAATATGATGACATTTGCTCTGATTTATTATCCCTTACAATTGGAGTCCCACAGGGCTCAATCTTAGGCCCTTTATTATTTCTCATTTATGTCAATGATATCGCTTGTGCTAGCACGAGCTTTGAACTTATCATGTATGCTGATGATTCCACCTTAAATGCCAGCCTTAACAACTTTAATAATAATGTGGTGTAAATGGCCCATTCACTTAGACCTACCCTTCTTTTAACTTTATCTACCATATATATAGCCTTTGGGGATGCCCAGTGATCACATGCGATCGTGATTCTCAATTTTTTGCCCAATTCTGTATGTTCGCCGATTGGTCCATGAGTAGCTTGATTGACTGGTAGTCTGGCGTAGTTGAACACATTATACCTGAGAGGTTACTCGGGTTATCCTAAAACCCTACGTGGCGTGTGTGTGACTGTATGGTAATTAATCTATCATGGTGTTCAGTATGTTTTCCCATTATAGATAGAGTGCATGATTTATCTGTTACTAACGCAACTCCGTATAGCCCTTGGATATTTTGTATGTGAGACGACATATCTAAACAAGGGAACTACCCTTCCACCCCTCACCCAACTTCCCGAGGCAAAATAGACTCGTCCTAGTATTGAGTTGCCAAGAGCTTTCTGGTTCTGTCGATCTTCGCACGTTTGTTCGCTCAACGGTACAGGTCCGAACTCGGGTACTTTCCTTGCTTTAGCACTTTGAACTTCGTATTTGTATAACTGTATATATTCGTCATGTTTCTATATAACCTTGGAGATATCCCACACGATAATAATACCAGTAATAATGGTCTTGATAATGAAATAAATTCAGAACTTGCAAAGATTACTCATTGGTTAGATGTAAATAAGCTATCCCTGAATGTTGCGAAAACAACATCCATGATCTTCCATCAACCCCAGAAGAAATTTCGAACACCAGTCATTACAATGAAACACAGCCAAATAGAACAGGCTGATAGTTTTAACTTTCTTAGCATTGTAATTGACACACATCTTGACTGGAAAGCCCACATTGAGTAGTAAGCAGTAACATTTCAAATGCTTTAGGAATCCTAAGCAAATTAAAAAGAATATTACCTATTGGCCCAAAATTAAACATTTATAAAGCCATTATTCTGTCTCATATAAATTTCGGTATACTGGTATGGGGAATTAAGTGTTCAAGTTTAAAAGTGATACAAAAAGTTTTTTAGAACCATCACGTGCAGCAAATATACTGCACACACAGATCCAATATTTAAAAAGATGGGACTATTAAAAATTGAAGATATTTTTATGATTGCAAATATTAAATGTTATTTCAGATATACAAATCAAACACTTCCTGTAAATATTCAAAATTAACCTATGTTTTCAAATATTGACATTCATACTTATAACACCCGATATGCCGGAAACTTATTTGTTCATCGATGTGCTCACAGTTTTGCCAAAAATTGTCTTAAGTATGATTTACCTGAAACGATAAATTCACTGCCAACTACTGTTCGGGATACGTTTTATACCCACAGCACCCTTTTTAATAGTCCCATCTTTTTAAATAGTGGATCTGTGTATGCAGTATATTTGCTGCACGTGATTATTTCGATATGCTAAAACTTATTATCTTCAAAGTTACCAAGAAATATGTTATATCCCAAACTGTTATATATGTGGAAACTAGTGATATTATGCATCACTGCATCGTCTTTGTTTATTTCTTCTTAAATGATAACTATATTTTTCTCGTAGATTTATCCTCCATAGTAACTATATTATACGATTTAAAACAAGTACTCCTCAAGCTATTATTATTTTGCCATTATTTCAGTATTGTTCAAGTATCAAATTAGGGTGGCCTTCGTGATAGCAACAAAATACTGTCTTAATGAAGGTCTCCCTGATCAATCATACTATTGTACACAAATATGTCATGTCCATGGAAAAAAAATGTAATCACGTATGTTGATTAAATAAAGTTATCCTGAGTCCGGAGTTCTGTAAGTTATTGATCAGGATAGAATGCCGTTAGTTGACAAGTTTCATTACTGTTGATTTTAGCTCCTAGGGAACTTTACGCTGCAGTAAACAAACGCCGTAAACAAACATGGCCGCCACAACAAACCGATTGGGCCATGCGGGGTTGATTGATTTTCCAATGAAAATGGTGGAAAAGTCGCTGCCTTTCTTAATGTTATGTAACACGAATATTCATTGTTCACAATATCGAAAATATGGTCAGTGTTTATAGCGAGCGTCAGCGAGCTCTTACCATAAACACGTATGAATATGGGATATAACAGAACGGTAAATTATCCAATCAGAAGAGTACTCAGTATCTATCCAACAAAGTTGATTGTCTTCGTCACCCCCTACTGCACACGCGCACATGGGCGCGGCCATTGCGTTTTTTCGGCACCACGGGTAAATTTCGCAGTTTTATTTACACCAAAGTCTCACACTTACCGGCCTTTATGGAAATCATGTCAATAATTCATAACTGGGCTTCAGAAAACGTTGTCGGCAGAGTGTAATAAATGATAACGATTCACCGACTTGCATCTTACACCTCGATAGAACGTGGACCTGGCGAACACGCTTCTTGGGCTGGAAGTGGGTTTCCGCGGAATAGAAAAACTTGACAGGCGTGAGGGAACCAAAAAATCATCCCAACATATGTAGTATTTGTTGCGCATGTTGCGTCTCACCTTGTGATTATTATCTGCACAGTGGTGCTGTCACCAGGTTGCTTCTCGGGGCCTTCCAGATCGCAACTTTCACTAAGTTCTAGTCACACTTATCCCCCCAGGGGCCCCAAAACGCCATGTTGCCAAAGCCTGCTCCGATTTTGGTGTTATCGCGCGACAATCCAACAATCACTCTCCGTACCGGTACCCACTACGTCTCTGCCACAGGATACGGCACTAGTTCAATGGCGATATAAAAATATTGCGAACAATACTTAAATTTGTGGAACAACGTGTAACAAAAGAGAGAGGTTATACAGCAGATAATTTCGTTCATTTGTTCAAGGTAGTACGGCCTGGCCCCTCTAGACTGGTTTAGTAAATGGCCGCCAGAGGGACCTAACGACCAGGGGCTATGTACTGCCTGATCCACCGACGTTATTATTGATACTTTGTAATGCTGACGCTCGCATCTTAGGCCATGCCTACAACATAGTAGTGAACGTCAGCGAGCTCTTACCATAAACAGATGTGAATATAGGATATAACAAAACAGTAAATTATCCAATCAGAAGAGTAATCAGTATCTATCCAACGAAGTCTATTTTCTAAGTCATCCCTTACTGCACATGCGCACATGATCGCAGTCCTTGCGTTTTTTTTAGGCACCCCGGGTAATTTTTTTTGAACGCCTAAAAGTGTGTATTTATCTTTACAAATTGTATATGTTTGGCTCTTAACGCCTTGTAGAAGATTTCTTCCGTCATGTTAAGAATTATTAAGCAAACAATCAAATAGAATTGGCCACTTCCTATGTACTGTTCCGTTTGAAGGAATTTTACTATCATCTGACATTTGAAGGCTAAGCATCTAGCCATGTAGGTTCATACTTTCACGCACCGTTTCATGACATTTACCCACAAAATTCCAGCATACATATTTCATGCAGTGAGCACAATACACCACTTAAAGGTACTAAGATCCCGGTCTGGTTCAAGCCGGAATAGGAAAGGAATCGTGACGTGTACCATCATACTCTTTCTCTCTGTTTTCTGACATGACAGTGTCGATTAAGGAGTTAGTGCATACCAGCCTCCATTGAACCATTCTTTTTAGGAATGGGAATTGGTGCAGTTGGTATCTATGTTTCGCATTTTTGACTGAGTAATTGCTGTTGAAGGTTACTGGTTGGAACCCCGGCCATTCCGTGTTCACAAAACATATTGTACTGAACCGGGGTGGAGCCTGCATCTTATAACATATAATGCTCTGTGTCAACAGCTTTTTTTCGGCACAGATGGGCACCAAGCATCATTCAATCTGTGGGAAGAACTGTTGAATCAGTCTTAATCTCAATGGAAAGAAATAAATTGAGTTACCAAAGCCTAACAGATGACCACAGCTTTACCTATAGAGCATTTTCTCTGAAAAAATAAACAGCGCAAGTGGAAAAATACACTAGAGAGCATTTCAAGATGCACCGGACGAAATTATGATTGAGAACTCTTTCATTGAAAGCAAGACTAAAATGTCTATAGATACATCTGATATTATGTTGAATTTGTGTTCTGCATATTTCAGTTCGAATGTTCATGGGGGATCATTCATGCACGTGAGGAAAGAATCAATGTATTCGTCAAGTAAATGCTTTCAATAAATGACATTCTTTCTGTTGTTGTATAATCACTGGGATTGCCGTGACATTTATTGATTATATTTACAAATATGTATTTTATAAATTGATTCGAAATGATACCAAACCCAGTATAAATATAATATAGCTTGAATAAAAAACGAATTCTACCTTGTCTAATTGGCAACGAGAGAGAGAGAGAGAGAGAGAGAGAGAGAGAGGGAGAGAGAGAGAGAGAGAGAGAGAGAGAGAGAGAGAGAGAGAGAGAGAGAGAGAGAGAGAGAGAGAGAGAGAGAGACGCTTGCTCCCCGCCGAAAGTACCTTTTAGAATATCTTCAAACAATGAGAATGTACCTTGATTCAGCCTCATCAAAATATATTCAGTAGCTTGTGCAAACAATTCTTGGCTTTTGAGACGGTGTATTCTAATACCTCATGTCTCGTTTCGTTATTATAACATCATTTAACTCGTTGAAAAAGTATGAGTAAATGTATGTAAGTATGAATATATACATTATATTTATCACATACCTACAGTGTTCACTGCTCTGATGCGTGAATGTTTGCTTGCCGGAATATGACACATCTGACCTGCTTCATATTCCACCCGAAAGCCTCCAACGTGCATAATGGAATAGGAAGAATTCACATGTCACTGCGGACCTGTTCTTGCTACCTATGTTGCTAGGCAACAGAACTATGCCTCCACCATGATCAGGGCACTTTCAATAATTTTGTCACTGAAAGGTCTGAAAATGATACTTTTTCTACACAAGTAAAAACCTGGATATCTAAAGCTGCATGTTTATGTTTTGAATCACATAAACGACTTTTCTGATGCTTTTTTTTAGTACAAAACACATTTTGCCATACTAAATAAATGAACCTGCTCTTCTTCCTGTCCAGTTCCTTGTTGCAGGATAGAGGGCAGCACATTACCACAGGTACTTATGAAAAGCTCCTATTCTGAAATGCACATTTGGGCATGTGTCAAATAGCGAGCTATTGAGAAACTAACTTTAGTCTCTTGTGACGTCGCATGACCCATCTGCATGGCCTCCTCAGTATAACATGAAAAAAGCTCAGACGTGCATTACGGAATTAGAACACGTTTGGGCGTATGCCACCTGGCGAGCTGTAGATATGTGATAAACATGAAAATACGTTAGTGGTTTCATATCTGCTGTCGCTGACACCCTCAGCACGTCATATCTGTACGAGTGCAACATAATGCACGAAGGTATCATTTAATTACAAGCTTGTTGAACATATTGTGAAGGATTAGTACTAAATTTAGCATAATTTTAAGTTAAAAATGTACAATCTTCACCAATTCAAAATATTACTTTTACGTTGTATTGAGATTACAGGAAGAGAGAAATACAAAGGTGTTTCAAGAAAACCTGCACATACCTGTATTATGTTAGCTAAAATTTAGGATTGGAGTTCACTTGAATAATTCCATTTAATATCATAGAAAATTCGGGAGAATCTAGACATATTATCATCATCATTATCATCACCATGCTTATTATCATTCAATACTCTTTTTCATAAATAATCAAAACGTGGAAGAAAAATAAAAAGAGTCATTATTTCAAAAATACAGGGAAAGAGCAAATGTAAATTAGCAATTGCACATCTGCCTCGAGGGACTCTCCATGACAAAAGAAACTTTATCCCAAGACATCTCGTAATTATGATATCCTTATCTCTTCCTAAGGAGTTACATTTTATTTAATGAGTTACCATCTCATAAATACAAGATTCGATTACAAGATATTATGTCCGAATAACGAGATAAAGATAAGAATAAAGTTGACATGAATAAGTCACCATAGACTATAACTATTTCTTGTAAAATGATAAAAATATCAACACGGGAAAATTCATGTGGATAACTTTTGCGCTGCATGTATTTCATGGCATATTAGTTTGAAAAAACCTTCGGTAAGGTCCGCGTACTTTTGCTTGTCTTAAAGCTAGTAATGTTAGAACTCTTTAGTAAACGGGTGCAACAGTTTGATAGATGACCATTTGTGTTACGAGAAAAGGAATATTTCTGCATTAAGTACCAGAACTACTGACCATAAATTTAAGACAGAAACAATTAGAACAGATGGTCAGAGGTAGTTGATGACTGTGTAACTTCCAGTTTAAAAATTGTCACAAAGACCAGAAAGCCGTCAAAAAAGAATGAATTAACTGATCTCGCTATAAAATTTAGGTTTTGGTTTACACTTATTTTATTTTTTGAAAGAAATAATTATTGGGGAGCAGGCATTGCCTATATGAACCCCTCTCGCGAAAAAAGAAAAGAAAAAATGTCAAGATACTGAACGTGTTACAGGACAGTACATGAACGAAAACAGACATATAAAAGATTCACATCACCTTTTACCAAACAGATAGTAAAGTCACATTGAGGTTTCGTGGTTCCATACCATGGAAAAATAAATAAAAAAAAAAACTTTATATGGAAAATTGTTTGTTCCTTCTATGTACCTAATAACAGCATGGTAAAATTCGTGTTTAGTTGACATGTTGCAGTTTTCTGATCTGTTTATTATGCAGACAATATCGTTGTACAGTATACTGCAGACACTGCAAAAATGATAATATCATCGTTTCCTTAGGGTTTGCACAACAAACATACATTTATACATACATAGACACACATAAACATACATACACACATACATACATACATACATACATACATATATGTAGTTAACATGGCACTTTAGATAGCAGATAAGTATAAATAGAAATCAAAATGGTCGCTTCTGTCTTCGGACCCCCCCTCCCCCCCCCCCAATATAATTTATGTTGTCGTCATAAATATTACTTGAAGTTGATGCAAATCTAATGAAAATGACTTCTTTTAAAGTAATGTATATCGGAAGTATCCTTCATGAATATAATGCATCTGTGTTTCTCCATGATCACAAAAACTTTGTTTGTCAATTAATGTCATGCAGAAAAGTATTTTTGCAATAAGTTTTTGATGCTACATGATGAAATGAGAGATAAACCAACAATTTTGAATACATTTCTTTAAATTTTTGAAAAATCACAACATGTATTTGTTAAAATAGGACAGTGATAATATCTAATTTTCTGAGTCAGTAGTGAAAAAGCTGAAAAATTCCATCATCTTTGGTTAGTAGCTGTATTTGTTTTAATTATCCGGGGATACTACAACTTGAAGGTTTCATCGAGCATCAATTATGAGTTTTTTATCGTGTTCTTTGTTTTTCCTTGTCATGTACTGTTATAGTGAGAATACAGGAAAAATAAATATTGTCGGTACAGAGAGACTATTGTAAATGAAGGTATAAGGTACTTAAAAAACATTACACACAAAAAACAGTTTAACTCAGCGGGATGTAGTTTGCACGGGTGTCAATCCAATGTGTGTTCAGTAATCCTTGACAGAGTTCATATTTTGCATTAATTCCTGTACAATTTGGCGAAATATATATATATATATATATATATATATATATATATATATATATATATATATATATATATATATATATATATATACTATAATTTCCAAAGATTTGGGGTCTCAATGAAAGTAATGATCATGTCTTCATCAGTCTGTAGCATATCGATCAGATCTATATTGATGTTAACACGAGTTTAAACCATGGTCTCGTTGCTTCCACCGTTGATTCCTTCACTTTTTCGTAATAAACCACGGTTGGTTTCTTTTGTCTGGGCACTACTTTTGGTGTTGCGCTTTAAAATGTTGCAGTGTTCTCCATACCCAATACCAAAAAAAATAATTAAAAAGGGTCGTACGGGTTTGGAACCTCTCATCAACCCGCAGCTTTTCCAATGCACCACCGAGGCTCACTACGAATCATCTGCTATGTTGGGCTTGTCGGGTAACCAGTCGTGCATACAGGCACTGAGTGTAAATTACAGTTCGAACTGCCCATTATGTGAAAGTTATAACATGTCACATGACCATTATGCCACATAATCAACGAGGTCGAAGACCGAGTTGATTGTGATGGCAAAATGGTCATTGTGACATGTCATAAATGACTTGTAACAAGGGTTGTTGGAACTGGCCAAGATAAGTCAAGTTTGGCTGCTTGCTCATGTATTTTTCACTTACCAGTATGGCAGTAGGAAGAGCAAGTGGTGGAAGCCAAAATGACAGATTTAACTGAGTTGGGCAGTATTCCCAGCCAACAGTTAATTTTTCAGAGGAGTACGTGCCATAATGACGAGAGTGCATGCTACAAGAAACCTATTAATGGTAAAAAAGCAATACAGTTTTGGAATTTAATTCCCTTTTTTTTTCAGGGTTCATGCCTGACATGGACACAGATTAAGTGTTGTAAATTGAGTCACGTACATCAACTTACATTATGCCGCCAGTCATATCATGCTAGATATGACAGACGACTTGGAAAGTTCTGAGAATACACGTCTATTATTCCAAGTCCTGTGGTCACCTGCAGAGACCCTGTTGGAACAATACCTTAGTTTGAGCTGTTCAGGGGAAGGTGTCAACAACAACTGTTTCTACAACATACTGCGTGTACGTCAAGCTGCACTGCACAACACTAGCAATGCTATTGTGTGAAAAGTGTTCACTATATGATATAATCAACACCTTTTTCCCGCTCCCTATTGGTCTGTTCCTACCACCCATGTTACAAGATTTTGTAGTGAAACTGACAACTTGGTTTCAAAACATTTCTCAGTAAAGGCAGCATGGTTTAAAATGGAGAAATAATGTCCATTGATGGTTTCTTATGCAAGTATGAAGAAAAAATAACTGCGCGTCCCGCAATGCGATTTCTTCTTCAGCCTTGCATAAGAAACCAGTCCTGACCATGGTTTCTCCTTATCGGAAACATCAGCAGTGTCACTCAAGAATTGAACGTCCTGTCTATTGTATTCATCGCGGCGAGAGTTCACTTTTTGACAAGCATGTTTCATAACGTCGTGTTAGCGAATATTAAAATATCACTGACATTGGACTCGCAGATGTTCTGCTTAAGAAAACACCAAGTGTAAGTATATTGCGATAGCATTTAAAGCTTTCTCCGTCAACAACGTGTGTGTGTGTGTGTGTGTGTGTGTGTGTGTGTGTGTGTGTGTGTGTGTATTAAGCTTGTTCGTAAATTGGCTCAAACTGCCAATTAAATAATGTCCTGTCATTTGTATTTCTTGAACAGATGCTATATCACAGGTGCATCCAACGGTATGGAATGAGAGATTCTCATTCCACATACCTGTATCATCCGATATGACTTAAATATTTTGAGCGTCGATTTGGCGTTATAAGAATAATGCTGTTGATATATGTATAGTAACATTCTTGTAACATTCCACCTAAGAAAATGTTTCAATGACACCCAGCAAGCAAATAGCAGTACCACCTTTGAAAAAAAGCAGTCCTGCTCAATTGCTGAAATTAAAGCGTCTGTTGACCTGCCATGACTAGTGAACTTCCCGGCTGTCAATGACCAGGTTTTTAGTCATTATTTTCACAACTCTTTCTTTTACATATATATATATATATATATATATATATATATATATATATATATATATATATATATATATATATATATATATATATATATATATGTATATGTATATATAGGGGGGAGGGGCAACTCATAAGACTATACGTGGGTTATTCGTAGAGATGCAAAAGGTTCTTCTTCTTAGCTCCACGGAGTTCTTCACAGAAAAGAACATTAACCAATCACATTTTACCGAGACAACACTGAACATTTGTATCTTGGCCAATGACGCCAGGGTTCGACTGAAACAGCTATTCTCATGAAAGATTAACAGGTGCGCTCTTAACGAACTCGCGAGAGCTCCGTCTGCCCGTCAATTGGTTTCACAATATTGGAATGCCCTGTATCTATAAAACTTTAACCTCGATAGTTTCTTACACAGAATGTTTTATTTGTGTGAATGTAGCGTCTGCGTCTGTTCAGCGATATTTGCGTTCGCTTTTGTCCATAAATACATTCAAGTCTGACTGACGCAGTTGCCGCCGCACCACAGATATTCTGTACCCTTGTGCAAAGGGAAGACACGCACTGCGATGTTTCTAAATGTTTCCGTTAATTCCCAACAGGGGCCACTCATGTCCATTGAATATAGATGGTAAAGTAGTGGTCTTGCCTGTGAGTTATCGTTTGAATAAGAGACAATGCAGTATTAAACGTCTTATCATCGTAAGCTATATTACGTTATCAGTTTTATTTCCAAGTTCATTAGTACACTTTAGAAGCAGCCAAAGGTCAAACATCTTGACAATATTTTACAGAAGTCATTACCATATTCAGTAGTATCTTAACAAAGAATTAGTCTCTTTTGGAGAAAAACTGAAAGCTGCCTCCTACGGAAAAAGCACCTAGAAGCTCAAGTGTCAAGTAAACAGAATATGTATTTGGTTTGCAACTGATTATTATCCAAATTTACAAAAGTACATTTTATACAAAAGAATGATAACTCCTCACTCTAAAAGAGAGCAGTGCCGTATAATAAACTATTGCAGTAAAAAAGTCATATGGCACTGGACAATATGAGACACGCCGATATTGCAATATTACCTATGTCGAAAAGTGTTAGATAACAGCGACTTTACATCTCACAAAGAACATAGGCTATTGCTCTGAGGTAACCGTGCAAAAGTCACCTGCAGAGAACTGCAAGTACAAAGACGGGACCAATCTATCCACTTCCCCTTGGTCCCTTGCATTCACCTGCTGGAAGTGGAATCAAACACCTAGAGTAGAAATAAAACATGTTTCATTCATAAGTTTAAAATATGACACAGGAAGTAGGGGCTGCCACCATGCAGCAGAATAGTGTATCTGACATAGCCTATGGAGATCCGAGTACATTGTTTAGAGGGCAAAAGAAGTTAAAGGAAAGAAAAAAATGCCACATGTTCTTGTTTCCTGCACCACACGAACACTCCGGCGTGCCACTGACGCCAATTTTGAAAAGATGCGAATGGCATAAGCCAAGAGGCAAAGGGTAGAGGGCAGCACTGGTCAACAAGAGGTCACTTGACCTATTCTGACCAATGCTATGGTCACAGGAGGTCACGTGATACCTATTGTCCAGTGCTATCGTCTACTACTTCCTGTTCAGTAAGGATAAGAGTGAAGTCATGACTCTTGGGAAGAAACCAGATGGGAATGAAAAATGGAGAATTGGGCAGGTCCAAATTCCAGAAGGTAGAGAACAGTTGATCGAAATTGGGAAGGTCGGTGAGTATAAATACCTAGGCATTAAGATAAAAGCAAAGGGTAAAGGCATGCTTGGGTATCAGGTGGAGAAGATTAAATAGAAAGTGAATCGTGCGAATGAGATGATAAAAGCTACGGAACTGAATAGTTTCAACAAGGCGTACACAGCAAGAGTATTATGGGATAGAGTTACAATTCCAGGAATAATATATGGCTTAGATGTGATTTCGAAATGAGGGAGATATCCAGGGAATGAAGAAAGCACAGAATGAGATGGGGAAATGGATACTAGGAGCACCACCATGTACAGCAACAGAAGCAGTCCTAGGAGAGTTAGGATGGAATAAAATAACAGACAGGTTCGACCAAGCAAAGTTAAAGTCGGCGTACTGGGGGTATCTACAAGCACTAAGTGAAGACAGGTGGTACAGGAAAGTTTACAAACAGGTAGTCAAGAAGGAGCAAGATGGGTCAAAGATATATATAGGTTAGCAGAGGGATATGAATTGAAAGGATATGATGAGGTAGATGATCGCAAAATATATACAGGTAAGACTGTTACAGAGGGTTGGAAAGAGGACTGGAAAAGAGGAGTCAGGGAAAGGGGTACATCGAAAGCATACAAGGCATTTGAAAAACCAAAGAAAATTGTGTGTTGGGGTGGAGGGAAGGGATCCAAGCTCCCATAGGGGCTCACATGGGGGCTTCCATGGGAAATCTTAGAGGCGGGGATAGTAGTAGTTGTTGTTGTTGTTGTTGTTGTTGTTCTTCTTCTTCTTCTTCTTCTTCTTCTTCTTCTGCTTCTTCTTCCACTTCTTCTTCTTTCTCCTCCTCCTCCTCCTCGGCTCTGCTCCTGGAAAACATGGCAGCACAAGCTGATGAGGAATATCATGGTTTCCCCGCCTCATCTACCATTTTTAAGGCCACCTGTGCCACACAGGACCGCGGCAGACAAGCGGAGAGCCACATTATTATTATTATCATTATCATTATCATTATCATTATCATTATCATTATTATTATTATTATTATTATTATTATTATTATTATTATTATTATTATATAGGTCGACCTGGAACTCGCTTTGTTTTGTGATTGTTTTTCTCACTTTCATATTCTTTGTCACGCTTTGAGCAAATTAACGTCAATAGGTGATGACCCCCCCCCCCATCACCTGACGTCAAGTGCCGTTAAGCGTGACAAGTAACGTGGCCCCTTATCAATTTTATCCACTTTGTAATTTGGACATTGGTTGAATAAAGGCAATCTGAATCTGAAAATATTTGTTAAGACTTTGTACAATTCTAAGGCAATCTGCCTTTGTCTCGTGAGCTGGAGACTTGCATACTTGTCCCTTGCCAAAAGTTCGTTATAGTCACTTGTAAAATCACGGTACGCATGTCTAAGTGTCCTGTAATTGAGCTGTTCTGGTTTCTGTGTGTTTTTTGCACTTCAAAATTGCCATATAATGGCGCAGAAACTAAAGTTGGATTTTACAAAAGACAAATAAATTATTTTGCGGCATTCTACTGACAGATAGCGGTCAATTCTTCGAAGTACATTTATCTGGCGCGCAGCTCTGTTGCACAGATTTGAGATATGCGAGTCAATACTTAGACGATAGTCTAGAGTGACACCAAGTAATTTGACTTTATCTATACATTCCACTTTAACACGCACGTTGGATGCCGCAAGTGGGTTTCAGGTCATGCGTCTAACTTCCCCCAGCCCTCCTCCTCCCCCCACTGCCAGGCCCTGGAACTTTCCAGGGTTAAAGCTTCCATCTGATTATCCGAAAATCAGTCTAACAAAACTTATCTTCAGCCTCCAGGGTTCCTTTAGAGCTTTTAAAATTGTAACTAGATATGGTGGCACAAAAGTGCCAACTAAAATATTTTTCTCTCTCCATAAAAATTCGAAGGCGAAAACAAGAAAATAAGAAAACAGAACAGCGAAAACAAGAAAACACGAAGGCGAAAACACTAAAATATAAAACACGAAGGCGAAAATGCGAAACACGACAGAAAATACGTCGTATTTTCGCACTCACATTTTCGTGTTAGCGTTTTATCGTTTTCTTGTTTTACTGTTTTCTTCCTTGGTCGAAAACAAGAAAACACGAAGGCGAAAACACTAAAATATAAAACACGAAGGCGAAAATGCGAAAACACAACCGCGAAAACACGACAGCAATTATGTCGTGTTTTCGCACTCGCATTTTCGTGTTTTGGTATCAGCGTGTTCTCGTTTTACTGTTTTCGTTTCTTGATCGAAAACGTCACAACTTGATAAAGGAAGTAATTTGGGATTTTCAGAATTTCACGAGCAAGTTTTTTCAAGATGAGGTTTATATTATAATATTATGCATGTACATACATTATTTATGTTAGCTAACGGAATTAATCTAGTGAACACTTTAACTTTTATAGTTTGTAATTGTATTTTACAAATGGATTCAAAGGAAATGTATGAACACACCAAATAACCCCGTTTGATTGGTGCCCCTGTTGTAACGGGGTAGTTTTCCAAATACATTGTTGTTGTTGTTCTCCTTCTTCTTCTTCTTATCATCATCATCATCATCATCATCATCATCATCATCATCATCACCACCACCACCACCACCACCACCATCATCATCATCATCATCATCATCATCATCATCATCATCATCATCATCATCATTATTATTATTATTATTATTATTATTATTATTATATCTCGCTTATACTAACTAGAACTGCTTAGCGGACGGCTATGATACCAAGATTGAGCGAACAGGTAAAACTGGTATTAGAAAGCACACTTTTATACATGTTACATTTTGATCCTTGAACTAAACTCTGTACACAAGCTAACAAGCATACAAGTAAACAGACAAATAAACTTAAAGCCAGTCATGTCTGAGGAAATTGATGCTGATTCATGGAAATTATGGTGACAAAATTTTCAGCGCCAAGGACCAAGAGGACAAGTCCTTCATGAGTAGTGCTAGTGTGGAAAAATAATCTTTCGTTGGAAAAAAAATGGGTCCTGAATAGAGTGTTTTGACATAAAAGTCATAATATTTGCCAGAACATGTCATGTCATATGAATAAAAAAAATCATGTATTATTTGTTGCTGGAACAATGCGTGCATGATGCACCGAAACGTGTCCGTGAATTTCACTGGCATAAGTCCCACAACTTCGGTTCGGTGGTTGATCACTTAAAAAGATTGTTATTTAATAGTTTTCATTGTAATATATAATTGAGCTCTTGTGCCGGTTTCCGTTTCTACACGATTAAGTCCAGCAGGCATGTTTTAAGCTACATTTCTGCATGTGATTAAAGTGCATGCCCTGATGTGCAGTTCAGTAGTTCTTAATCATTGCATATATGAACGTCCTTATTTCATTTAAAGAACATATCATATTCATCAAATTTGAATTTAGAAGCAAACATGTAGGCTTTGTTAGCCTCTGTGTAGAAATTGGGTCATCAGCGGGGAACCAGCACAAGACTCGTTTCAATGCCATTTATCCCAAAATATTACATTCATGTAATGTCGTTATTTTTGTGTTTTACATATTACATACACTTGAATGTGATATGAGATAGTAACAAAATGATGGATAACTACTGATAAGAGATTTTGTGTATCATATACACAAGGATGTGATGTGAGATAGTGATAATATGATGGATAACTTAGGTCTATATGTTTCCTTGTACACGTTTTGCAATTTGCTTATGTATGGCATACACAAGGATGTGATGTGAGATAGTGATAATATGATGGATAACTTCTGCAATTTGCTTATGTTTGGCATACACAAGGATGTGATGTGAGGTAGTGATAATATGATGGATAACTTAGGTCTTTATGGTTCCTTGTACACATTTTGCAATTGCCGTGTACAAATTTATTTAAATTCCTTGAATATGTTCTGTTGTCAGCTGTTGAATTTGTGTACAATATACGATCCATTTTCGTGGGTAGAGTCTGAGCTTTGGTAAGAGGTGCATTTGAGCATTTCACACAATCCCGGGACAGGAAAATTGTTAGACGGTGCCTGAAGACCATGACAAAACACATCTATAAATCTGGCATATCACTTTTTATGTAATTTTTCTTTTCATCTAATAATGGAAAAGGAATCCAGAAATGAAAACAATTTTTTCGCCTTCCAAGGATAAATTAGCTTTGCAAAGTTATGGCGAATAATCTTCCGTACACTGTCCTGGTGTACGTTTAAATATTTAGGAAAATGCACGAGTCTTATATTTCTTTATAAAAAAAAAAAACACGAATCACATGAGTTGAAAGTCTATTTCACATATTGCCTGTGTCTATATATATATATATTTATACATATATATATATATATATATATATATATATATATATATATATATGTGTGTGTGTGTGTGTGTGTGTGTGTGTGTGTGTGTGTGTGTGTGTGTGTGTGTATGTGCATCCAAACGAAATCGATATTTCTGTATGAACATTCAGATGTGATCAAATATCTTGTTACATACTGAAAACTCCACCCTGTAAAACATGTTATCGAACTTTATATCATAGCTACACATCAGAAGGATGTTAATATTCTTGTCATCATAATATGTACACAACAAATATATTTTTGTGTTTAATTTTTAGATGTGATGATACTTGGCTGCACAAACTTCCCCATTGGAGTTGATTGAGATTGTGGTATAAAAACATGATTATTATTTTGTCACTTTCACCTTCCCAGACCTAGTTGACACTTTTATCTTCCATGCGTGGTAATACTATTAGCTATTAGGATAGTTCCACAGCGCCTGATACAAGTATAATGCAACAGACCAGTTGATAGGACTCCGTTTTATTCGGTTCACTTCGAGAAGCGCCCCCTGCTTCTTTCTTTCTTTCTTTCTTTCTTTCTTTCTCTTTCTTTCTTTCTTTCTTTCTTTCTTTTTCTTTCTTTCTATCTTTCTTTCTTTCTTTCTTTCTTTCTTTCTTTCTTTCTTTCTTTCTTTCTTTCTTTCTTTTTCTTCACGACCAAATTTGTCCGGAGTTTTTCTCGGCCGCTATTTTTCAGAAAACCACCAAACTTGCCATGGTGACTGATCTACCAGTGAAATTGTGAACCTGGTTTGGAATAGTCGTGCATCCAATGAACCATGAACCAAAGTTGTAGGATTTTGATTTATACGAATAATGCTAATACACAAATTCTAAATATTCAATAACTTAAAAACTATTATACATAAAGGTACCACTGCAACTTCAATTTATAGGTTTGGGACAAAAGGTGCATTGTATGAACCATGAACCAAAGTTAAAATCTTGAATAGCTACATAACTGCAGTAGATAGTGGTGTCATTCAAATTTCAGTTTATAAGTTTGTGACATAGATCAAATATACCTAGAACCAAAGTTGCAGCATTTTAATTTATACAAATACCCAAAATTTAGATTATGTTGAAAATGGCAAAGTGTATCTTTTCAAACTGTTCTCATTTTGAAGGCACCAAGACAGATTTGCTGTGAAGCAAATCTTCTTTTCTAGTTTACATTTTGTGCTCGACCACGCTGGCCGGATTACACGTGGGAGGATCAGAAAGTAAAACACAGAAAGTGCTTGGCTTTAATGAAAAACCAAACCGTCAACAAAATATAAATGCACGTTCACCACTGATGTGACATTTTAGGTAAAATATTTGCACTGTTCAGCTCAATACATGCTGTAATCACTAGCGTTAGCCGCGTCATCCGTTATGAACATACGAAGGCGTGAGCCCGACTCGGCCACTTGCTGATTTAATAATCAGGCCGACAATGGAATGCCTAATTAATTAGGGTCCGGATAATTTCGGTACAAGTTGGTATGAACAGGTCTATTATGAGTACATCAAAATCTCTTAAAGTACTGATATAATAGTCTTCAATATTAAAGAAATTCGTAGAGCACCAATATAAAACTAGAAAAGAAGAATTGCTTCACAGCAAATCTGTCCGGGTGCCTTCAAAATCAGACCAGTTTGAAATGCTCCACTTTGACATCGTTCAACATAATCTAAATTTTGTGTATTGGCCTAACTTTTATAAAGTAAAATGCTACTTTGGTTCTTGATCCATTGGTTGTGGGCAAGTCACAAACTTAGAAAATGAAGTTTAAATGACAGTACTACTATGTATACTAGTTTTGAAGCTATTCAACATTTTAATTTTGTGTATCTGCCTAATTTGCCTAAATTGAAAGGCTGCAACTTTGGTTTATGGTTCATTGGATGGGGCTTTGCCACAAACCCATAAATTGAAGTAGGAATGGCACCTCTATCTATACTAGTTTTGAAGCTATTCAAGATTTACATTTTGCATGTTTACCTAATTTGCATCAATTGAAAGCCTACAACTTTGGCTCATGGTTAATTGGATGCAGCTTTGCCACAAACCTATACATTGAAGTTGAAATGACATGTCTATGTATAATACTTTTGGAGATGTTCAACTTTTGAACTTTTCAAAGCCCCTTATTAGCATAATTTGAAATTCTACTTAACTTGTACGGTCGATTATATCGGCAGGTGTCACAAGCCTGTGTATGCACATCGCAATTTTGAGTATCTGCAATATTTTGGAAGATATGGAGCTTTTGAAATTTTTATTGCCCGTAAATTTGCATACTTTTAAACATCAGGACTATCCCAAATGAGATTCACAAGTTCACTAGTTAGGTTAGTCACCAAAGCAAGTTTGGTGGTTTTCGGAAAAATAGTGCTTGAGAAAATCTCCAGACCTAATTTGGTTGTAAAGAAAGAGAGAAAGAAAGAAAGAAAGAAACAAACAAACAAAAAGAGAAAGAAAGAAAGAAAGAAAGAAAGAAAGAAAGGAAGAAAGAAAGGAAGGAAGGAGAAAGACAGAGAGAAAATTCCAGTGCTTACTAATACAGGGAAACCCGTCTAAAGTGGTTACCCTTGGGACCAGAGAAAAGTGTCCACTCTTGAAAGGGTCAGCCCTTCTGGGCAGTATGGATGAGTATGTGTGCATGTATATGTACATTATTCATACATGCACATATATATGTACAGTGTATACATATTATAATTCAATGGGGTGTGTATACATGCAATACAAAACTGTCTTTCTTCCTTTATTACATAAACAAATTGTAACAGAAGTTGTCAAGAAACTACATAAACATGTACCTGTGAACCAAGACAAAAACTATACTGTTGCAGTATTGGCCATGAAGAACAGGCTTCATCTAACTGGTTACAAGAAAACAAAGACATGAAAGTGTCCACTGAAATGACACAAATTCTACCCTCTTTGGTCTGGCCGACTCAGCTCTGTATTTAGTCTTTTTATAACAGAAGTTCACTCAGGCTTGTTCTGCCTAGAAGTCTGGAGCCTGTGTTCCCTTGGGACTGGTAAGCTCAGCAGACTGACATTGCCTCAGGCAAAAATAGGCCAGCTAGGACACCAGTTATAGTCATGGTGCATTGACAGGTCTGTTCTGCACTAGTGGAAACTATAGCCTGCATGGTACTTATGCCAGCATGGAGTCAATCTGTTCCTGCATGAAAAGAAAGAGATTCTCTGTATTTTATTGAGAGCCTCATGACACAGTTGTTGGGAGTCTGCCCACATTTTTTTCTTCTTTTTTTGCTGCAAGATCCAAACCTTCCAAAGCATACACCTAGCTAGACTCGATCAAGTCTCACTGGACTGTCTTCCGTATTTTATTTGAAATCAAATTCATCGCAAAATGAAATTTTAAATAAACGCACGTCATAGCTTTATTCTGTTACAATACAGGTAGGCCCTTTTTGGGCCTTAAACCTAGCTAATCGGCGTGGAACGTGTCTATAACCAGATTACATTGACTCCAGATGATTAGCGCCGGGCAGTCTGCACTGTGTGTCTTATCACACAGACAAGCGAGCGGTCATAACACACCCCTCTTTAAAAGCTGTTAATTGAGCTACTGTGTGATGAAGGATTAATTGCAGTGCACCGCGTCAGGCGGAGGGCATCCAGTGAGACTTGAAAAGCTTGCCGGCTTATCGCTGCTATGAATTATTCATGAGCAGTCAAGCACGTGACCGATTCAAGGCTGTCTCATTGTGTCGACTGTTTATTTACATGCAAGCACGCACATTTTATTGTAGAGAAACGTCAGTTCTTGCCGATGGCTATTTTGATTTTGCGTTGAAATGAATATTTTCCTTCTACGATGATTTAAATCAATGATCGGGCCGTTGCTTGTGACAATTTGAATGATGTAACTTTGCAAAACTGCGCAAAAATTGGGGGATTTCATCGTCTTGATCTCGATTTTTTTTCATCTACGTGCCATGTTGTTTATTTCGTTAGAATGCTCAGAACCTTATCTATTTTAACAGCAAGCTCTCCCATTGGCTGAAACAAAAGTATTTTAGTGGGAATCCCTTCAAAACTGCTTCTATTTCAAACAGATGCGTCGTTATTTTAGTCGGAAACTACATGGGCCCAGTATCGATCACATGTTGTTCGCTGTCCAATCAAAAAGTTTTTTACCGTTGTTTCGTTCGGTAGTGCTCTCTGCCTCGTGTTGTGAAAGTCTGGCTTGAAAGATGGTTGACATTTGTGTGAACACAGTGACGATTACGGACAATTTATTGAAGCAAGAAACAAAATTTAACGCTGTAAATTGCTCAGAATGATAACACACTACCAATGTACCAGTCTTTGCGTACAATAGAGCAGAGGGTCCATTTTTTTTCACGGAAAGAGAGTAAAATACGCCAGCCGCAGGTAAACATGGCCTGGGTGCCGCTGCCGCTCGTGTTTTATAGGCCTATCATGTTGACAGTTTGTCAGTAACTGCGATAAACTGTGTTTATCGACTATTTTCTGCAGCAACAAGCTCTGCCACTATAATTTAATGACAATTATAACACACAACCGATCTTTAGAAAAAATTAAAGAGGAACCATCGTTCGTGACGCTAACCAAGTGAGTGGCCAGTGACCAGCCATGCATTCACCGAAGACCACTTTCCAGTTACCGCCTTATTGCAATGATAATGGGATAAAAAACTGACCAGGACTCAATTGCTGCTACTGTTGAAACCGGCACGGCGGCAGTGTCGACCAGTTATAATAATAATAATAATAATAATAATAATAATAATAATAATAATAATAATAATAATAATAACAACAACAACAGTAGGACCTGCTTAACACGTTGTAGTTGGCACAATATTATACAGTTATCTTTGTGGAGTGGAAAATGTATCGCACTTCTGGGTGGGACTGCGGGATGGGAAAATATGGACATGCACCAGGGACTTGTGCAAGTCTAACACCTAGCATGCACGGATAGAAAGCTGCCTCTGAGACAGGTTCAATCTAATTAATTATGAATGCAAAATGGTTGCCTGGCACTATAGAGGTCAAGCAACAGGTCATACAGCAGGCACTTGAAGGCCTGCATGTGGATTGGGGAGAAATTTGGAGAATTTAGCATACATTAAAATTCCCCAAGATTTGTTTGTATGCTATTGGATTTACCAGTTTTCTCTAACCTATATGTGTAAGTTAGAACAATGTGTCTATCTCCAATAATTTGTAAGATATGGCGCTTTTAAAATTTTAATTGCCCCTCATTTGCATAATTTTAATCATCATGACTATACCAAGTCAGGCGAGTAATTTCACAGGTAGGTCATTTACCATGGCAAGTTTGGTGGTTTTCGGAATTGTAGGGTCTGAGAAAAACTCCGAAGAAATCTGGTCGTGAAGAAGAAAGAAAGAAAGAAAGAAAGAAAGAAAGAAAGAGAGAGAGAGAGAGAGAGAGAAAGAAAGAAAGAAAGAAAGAAAGAAAGAAAGAAAGAAAGAAAGAAAGAAAGAAAGAAAGAAAGAAAGAAAGAAAGAAAGAAAGAAAGAAAGAAAGAAGAATTCCTGGAAAAACAAAATGTCTGGGTTGTAACCCAGACATAACGACTAGGGGAAACTAATGTAGCCTATGGTACCAAAGGCTAATGCATTCTGCAGATAAAATGTATAGAATGACTATGGGAAACTAGAGTACCCAATGTTACCCATGACTTAATGCTTTATACGTATAAAATGTACATGTTTTTAATCTTTTCTTTGTACCCTTATGTCACAGTAATAGTGATATCGCAGGGTAGTTTCATTCAAGCACATCTGAAGATGGTCATACAAATAATATCTTAAGTGTTTCACATCTTGGTTATGAATTGTACAATACAAATGGACATCCAGGCAATATTCAATTGGATTGTGAATAAGCATAACCGTTGCAAACTTGCGACACATCTTAACAACCTTCAATAAACAGAGACATGTGGTTTCATCTAGACGGACGAATAATACTGAGTTACACTGTGTTGAGCATTTTGCTTCTAATTACAGATTTCTAATTCAGATCTGCTTTGGAAAACACCTGTGTAAAAACTTGCCTAAGGTAAACTGGATATTAGTATCTGTACATGACATAATTGCAACAAATTTCTCCATTACTTCCATTTACATGAAATTTGGCGAGAGGCTTTGTGCTTTTTCAAACAATTCATTGCGTTCATCCACGAAAACTAGGCATTGTATAAAAAAGTGAGGCCTGTCGTCCAAAACTCCGAGATAAAACCGTACGCAGAAGCGGCAACTGGAAGTTTAGGTTTGACGTTTGGCACGGCGTCCAAGTTCTATTTTGTAAGTTGTGACAGCTCAATTTTAAGTCTGGCAATGCACTGAATGCATGTAACGCTAGGTACACTTTGTATACATGATTCTTAGCGAAATTCCTTTTGAAAACTTTATATAATTGCAGCTTTTTGTCATCTTCTAGGGAGTGAAGCATAGTTTCACACTTTTGGATATAATCCCTTTACAATTATTCTTTTAATGTTTTTATAAAGGTAAAATCGTCTTCCACTAGTTGAGAATATCAGAAAGAAATGTGCTTGGCTGAAGAAAGAATCTTCACTACCGTTGTACATCAATTTGTTTGACCTGCATGATACGTCTCGAGTAGCATATTGTATGTTGATTTCAATACATGTTCAGATGGCGGTTTTAAGATATACAACCAATATTTAATTAATCTGACCTGCTGTCTGATGAATTAGGGGAATTCATGCTTTTGCTTAGAAAGCCCTGCCATTTCACCTTGTTCTTAGATTTACCAAACATATTCCATAAGACATTTAAAAAATTTCCAGATATACCGCTTTGTCGGAGTTTATAAAAGAGAGCACCGCGGTCAACATAAGCGAACGCATTGGTGAAAATCGACAAGGCATACATACAAAAGTTTACCAAGAAATTTTTGCATTTCAATGAGGCGTACCGCAATGAAAGCATTATCATTTCTTGTTTTGTTCTGACAGAAACCATTTTGGAACATATCATCATCTTCAAACATTATTCTTCGATATCAGTCGACCATTCAGTACAGATTAAAAAAGTTTTCCCAATGTGACAAGCACAGTGATTTTCCTGTAATTAGCAGGGTCTGCCTTGTTACCAGATTTGTCAAGCGGATTAATTATGCCGTCTGACCACTGAACAGGGAAATTACCACATTTAAGGTTGAAATCGTAGAGACACAGAAGTGGGCAAGTCAGGAGGGACTCTGCATATTTTAGATATTCGGAACCAATTCCATCTCTACCTGGTGCATTATGAGTTCTAAGATTTCTTAGATTTGTTTTAAATTCACTTTCCGTTATAAAAGAATTAAGAATTGCTCATATTATTAAGATTTTTTTAATATCTGATTCGTCATTCAAATTAGCATTTCTAATATCCACCATAAATTGTAATCAAAGTACTATGTAGCAGGTGGGGAAGTAGACTCTGAAAAAAATGATAAAAGTTTTGTAAATCTCTTTCATTGCCAGCCTTCTTGTTTGAGAAACCTTTCAAAAAACGCCAACAGTTGCTAGAGTTGTTGGAACGCAAGGTTTCGAACTTAAGCCTTACTTTATACATATATTGCCTTCGTTTTCTCTGCACCACTTGTTTATATTCTTTTTGTTACTGGTTACATTTCGAGTGGTTATTTTTGTGAGATAAGTCATGACATTTTACAAAAGTATGTGCTTGAGCTTTTAAAGCCTTACATTCACTGTCAAACCAGCGATTTGATATATTTGTTTTTGAGTGCAAATTGCATTCCTGGGGAACATTTTTAATAACATTGCCCGGAGTCTATAAAACCCAGCACAGACATCTTCCACTCTATTTACAGGGGAAAGCATACTTAGGAAATCCGCCATTTTGTTTAAGCGACATTGATAGTCAATTCTTTGTAGCAACTAAAAATACACGTAGAATCCAATTTATAATATGAGAACCTACAATGTATGACCTTCAATCTCAGTTTTCTGTACTGAGCGCCTACATTTAGGTCCAAATTTCAAATTAAAAACAACGGGACAGTGATCAGATTCTACTCTAAGCGGGTCGATCTCAAAGTGAGATATATAGTTAAGACATGAACGACTGGATATAAGGTAATCAAGAACACTTCGTCCACGAGGGGTAAAACGAGTGAACTTTTCTATACCTTTATCTGGGCCAAACCGACCATTATATATAATCAAGTTTGCAGACTTACATAAATTTAGCAATTCTTTTCCATATTTGTTCATCTTCGCTCTGTCTTGGGATATTCTAGGAGGAATATCCTTGTCACATGGACTAGAAGTATCAGTTACAGGACAAAAATGACAATGGATTAAAAAGATTTTAAATGTCTATTGTCGCTCTCAAATTTTGTCAAAAACATCTTAAACATAATCAGTTATGATGACAATATCCTTTTGCATTTTTTTCATTCATGTGATAAGCTACAAATATTTACATGACTCTGCTAAAGTCAGCATGTATTTAAATTATAAAATATATTGAAATTCATTCAGTGAATGATTGTGGCTTGAACAACTCAATCGATCCCTATTATATATATATATATATATATATATACACATATATATGTATAAATATATCCCATAAATAAATATATATATATATATAAAGATAGATAGACACTGAGAGAGAGAGAGAGAGAGAGAGAGAGAGAGAGAGAGAGAGAGAGAGAGAGAGAGAGAGAGAGAGAGAGAGAGAGAGAGAGAGAGAGAGAGAGAGAGAGAGAGAGAGATCACCTGCCATAATAAACATTTTATGTCTACTTTCGTCTTTGTATAAGACCTACACCTATTTTTTACTGACAGAGTGTACATTGTTATGAAATGACCAAACCGAATAAATAAATACTGGCCACAAGTGAAGTTGTACATTGTTAATATTAAACATACAAATTGATAGTATTGGAAATTATTACAGACATTTTCATTAAAAGACAGCCTAAGCTTAAGCTAGGTTATGGAATGTCTTAATATAATTTCAAACTGTCCAGTATATCATGATACAACCCCACACTGATAAGGTCAGATTTTGTTTTGATTGATTTTGTGTTAACAGGATTATTGCAGCGCGTGGGTCTTCCATTCTTCCTGAAGCGGAAACTTAAACAGTTAAGTTTCCCGTACTGGCGTACTGGGGCTTTTTATTTACCGTACTGGCGTACTTGAAGCCCTCTTATTTTACGTACTTCGTACTATCCAAAATTTTGAAAGATTTTTATTTTCCGTACCGCGTACTCTAGAAAAATAATTACCTGTACCAGCGTACTAACCCCCCCCCACCCCCTTCTTTGCAGACAGACTACGAAAAAGAAAAGACATGAGTCACAGCTCTATGGTAGAAATTTATGTGTACCTGTTGAAACAAACGTGATACCGTAATTTTTTATGATGCATTGTACTTTTTCGGACAAGATTCTGGGCAGCACACATGGTGTAAGCTGTTGTGTGGCATTTGAATGTGGGTGGGTTTCCGTGTAGATCTCCATGTGCATTCTTTGGAGTGACATATCTTTTAATATTGTGGTCTCCTGCTAGGGTTTCAACCCAAAAAAATTCCGATAAAGCAAAATCAGATAAAAGATACTCAGTTGGTAAGTTAAATGCTTCATCAGTAGAATTTAACAAGCGATGTCCGATATGGAAGCAAGTTTGATCATGCACAGCCACCTCAATTATGCTTAATTCCGTTCCTTAAATTCCTTAAATATATATAAGTCGTAAATGCTTTACAAACTTCGTTGATATGATACCAATATTTGATTTAATATTTTGCCCGACAATAGATGCATATAAGAGCATGCACTATAATCACATGCAGAAATGTAGCTCAAAACATGCATGGTGGACCACTATCGTGTAGAAAAGAAAAAAATCTGCCATAAAGAGCTGAATTATGTATTACATTGAAAACTATTATATAGCAATCTTTTTTAGTGATCAACCACCGAACCGGAGTTCTGGGACTTATGCCAGTGAAATTCGTGGACGGGTTTCGGGGCATCATGCACACCTTGTTCCAGCAACAAATAGTGAATGCCTTTGTTTTTGTTTTTTTTTTGTTTTTTTTTTTTTTCGTTTTTGTTTTTGTTTTTGTTTTTTCGTATGACATGACATGTTGGGGGGACTGTATTAAAGACCAATTTTTTCACCGAACGATTATTTTTCCACACCAACACTACCTGTGAAGGACTTGTCCTCTTGGTCCTTGGCGCTGATAATTTTGTCACCAGGATTTCCATGAATCAGCATCAATTTCCTCAGACATGACTGGCTTTGAGTTTATTTGTTTGCTTATTTATATGCTCGTTGGCTTGTGTACAGAGTTTAGTTCAAGGATCAAAGTCTAATATTTACCGTAAATATTATCATTAATGCAACATGTATTAAAATGTGCTTTCGAACACCAGTTTACCTGTTCGCTCGATCTTGGTATCATGACCGTCCGCTAGGCAGTTCTGTTTAGTACTAGCAAGATATGGTAATAATAATAATAGTTATAATGATAATAATAATAATATCAACAACAACAACAACAACGAGATATAACAATAACAACAAGAACAATGAATTTGGAAAACTACCCCGTTACAACAGGGGCACCAATCAAGCGGGGTTATTTCATGGTGCGTCCACACATTTCCTTTGAATTCATTTGCGAAATACAAGTATAAACCATAAAAGTTAAAGTATTCAGTAGATTAATTCCGTTAGCTAACATATGGGAAGGTGTTAAACGGAAGTTAAACAAGCGAAAGCACGATATTGCGAAAATAAGAAAACAAGAAAACGCTAATGCGAAAACACGAAAATGCGAGTGCGAAAACACGACATAATTTCTGTCGTATTTTCGCGGTTGTGTTTTCGCATTTTTGTCTTCGTGTTTTTTACTTTAGTGTTTTCGCTGTCGTGTTTTCTTGTTTTCGACCAAGGAAAAAAACAGCAAAACAAGAAAACGAGAAAACGCTAATACGAAAACACGAAAATGCGAGTGCGAAAACACGACATAATTTCTGTCGTATTTTCGCGGTTGTTTTTTTTTACATATTCGCCTTCGCGTTTTTTATTTTAGTGTTTTCGCATTCGTGTTTTCTTGTTTTCGCTGTTCTGTTTTCTTATTTTCTTGTTTTCGCTTTCGCATTTTTATGGAGACAGAAAAATATTTTAGTTGGCACTTTTGTGCCACCATACACTAGAAGAAGAAACAGTAACGTGTTATTGTCATCTGCGTAATTGTAAAGAGTGGCGTTTTGGATAAAATGAAATGATTCTTGACGCCTATATATGACGATTCGTACATAGGCCTACATGTTTGTATTGAGATTCTTCAAAGTGGGAACGGGGCTGGGGGGTGAGGCTGGGAAGGGAATTCCCGATGATAAATGAAGTGCATTATAACAATGTTGTTTCTCCCAACTTTAGAACTTTGATACCAACTTTGATCACTGCACGGGACCCATTTATATCGAAATTTTTTAGCCTGTGAGGAAATGTAAGCATATTTATTTTGTTATCTGTTGATCTCTTTTACTGTAATGCCAGCTGTTATATCCAAATTGAAATTTGTTAAAATTAGTGTACGTATAAAAGACATTTAAAAAAAAAAAAAAAAAACAAAAACAAAAACAAAACAAAAACAAAAAAAACAAAAAAACAATGGTTGATTTTTTTGTTTTCGGTTATCAGGAAGTTCTTCGCATGACTTGCGGATAAATGCCATTTTCGGGACCTCAGAAACGACAACTGGTGGCGACATCCGGTGTAAGGAAAGAATGTCACGAATAGTATGATTACAGGACACTCCCAAGCTACATGTACTATGTACGTGTGTAGGTGTACGACAGAAATACGCACGTACATGTGCAGTGTTTTCTGTGTGCGCACTTTTTGTATGCGATTGACGAGTAGAGGCTTATGTTTCAGTATTTTGGCGATTCAAAAGTCACAATAGCGTTATTATTCTCGGGCAGCAATCATTGTCACATTGAATTGGTCAACGAACACGGTGGCGCTGTGAGCGGCCGGTAGCTCACCTGGGCACTGTAATGTAGTGTCTGTGCAATTATCATTTGATCAGCTCCGCTGGAGACCCACGCACTCATGCACAAACATTCCATGCCGGGGGACCAATGTATTTGTCAGCCTTTGTGACCCATTTTCAGACTGACCTTCTTTATGTTCAGTCAAGAACGGAACATGGGCATAATACATGCAGCCACAGTCAGAAGACTCTGAAGAGTCATGGACACAGCATTTATCTTGAATAATTTGTGATACTAGCCAAGCCAGTTCCGGTTGGAAAGCAATTAACTAAAACCTGGATCGCCATTTCAAGCAAGTCTGTTACAAACGTTATAATTTATACGTCCAAATTATACGCGGAATCCTGTTTACAACCCGGACAGTTCAACCGGGCCATTTGCGGAAGAGGTTGAGTTGACTCATTATCAACCACACTAACTGAGTAACTCGCCCTGGCATTTGGCAAGGATGGCGATGGACAAGGACGACTACTGGGCTCCGGAGGTTTACAATGCCGCCGAACTGTACGAGAAATACATCGATACGGCGCTTCCTCGATATCTGCTTGTTGAACAGGGGCACACGGGCACTGTTGCCGAATCCCTTGAAAAGCGGCAGCGCCTTTTTGTGTATGGGGTCCGTGTGGTAAAAAAAGTAGAAGCATTGATGGTTGGAAAGGATAGTACTTGTTTAACGCCGGTTTCCATTCCTATGGACTATCCATACAAAGCACGTATTTTGCCCTTTAAAGATGAAGATTATGTCTACAAAAACGTGGCCGAGCTCGGTGCCGATTTTCCACCACGTGTCCGTGTGACCCACGTCCCCGGAGGCACAGATCAGTTAAATGAAGGGGACATTTTAAAATTAAAACAACGCCTATCAGGCGATACGGATACTGACGCTGGCAAAAAAATACTCCGCTGCCAACGTGGATCACAAATTCTGGATCTACCCTACAACTTACAAGCCAGCTTCATGGTGGACCCTGAAAATGAGACCCATTCTGTCCGAGATATTGTGAGCAGCCTGCCGCTACCTCAGAGGATCCAGTTTGTCCGAGACAAACGCTCATCGCTGCCCAACAGTGCTTACCAATACGTCAATGAGAAGGATCTTCAATCACAGTTTTTGTTTCTGAAGACAACTGATCAGAATCAAATTATCTGCACGCAGGTACAAAGTGACCAGGATTGCGTGACGCCGCCAAGTGGCACAGAAGTGCTTCTCATCCCAACTGACAAGATAGGCCTAACTGCAACGTTTAAAGTTCCTTCAAAGTACAAGCCGTCGCCTTCTTCGGATATCATTAAAAGATCAAAAAAGAGAGACTTTCTGCGTAATGAATTTGAGATCGATCATCATGGCACCGAGCGAGTGGGGCTGGAGCGCATTTTCGTGTACGACAACCTGGCATCGATGTTGAGTCCCTCGTTCAGTCCTCCGCCTCACAGCCCGCCACAAGGTAGGCCTATTTAGTTTCGTCATTGACAAAAATAACGGTTCATTAAGCATACAGAATCAAGCAGTAACGTTAAATGTAACCAAACTTCAAAACATGGAATTTCTCAGTTTCGAATGTAATTTTTTTCCACTGAAAATCCGATTTAGGAACCGCGCAATCGCTTTTCAGTGTAACATGAAGAACACTTTTGACTTAGTTGAACCAAGGGAGTGCTCATTTGCACTTCACTGGTTGTACTGGCACCAAAAATACAATGGTATGCTAAAAATCATAAGACCATGATATTTCTACTAACACACTAAAGCAACTACATGCATTGAAAATTGAAGGAAAATAGATAATTTTTTGTAGCACGTGACAACAGCATTAACCCACTTGAGCTTAAGGTCCTTACCTAGAAGTAAATCCTGCCTTTTATACATGGCAGACTTTCTATTTATTTGTTTTTAGCTGTGCTGACCAAAGGTCGCAGAGCTTATATGTGACAGCTTATATCTGTCTGTCCGTCTGTCCATAAACTTTTGCTCACCACACCGTCCATAGTTTTCAAGTTTGCCCAATATAACATTCAGGACTTAATAGGGTGTACGAAAGTCTAGCTAGGCAGCTTTCAGAATTGGTGGCGCCACTTACATTATTATGACATAAAGGGGTCAAAATGTGAACATCTTGTGAACACTCTAGCATCTTTAATTTTTCTTTACCAAATTTGGTCAAGGTCAAACGACCAGTTTGAATATAGGGGTCATCTCGTGAATGCTAGATGCATCCTACAATTCTAGAGATAGGCCCATATATAACATTTAGGAGTTGTAAAGTGTATAGAAATCTTTGTCGACAACAATGTTGGTGGCACCACCAAAAGTATTATGTAATATACAGGTCAAAATGTGAAATATTGTGACTGCAGTACTGTCCACAGTCTTCAAGTTAGCCCAATAATATGTAAACGACTAGCACTGTAAAAAGCGAGCGCAGCTTCAATCATGGAATATGTATATACATATACACGCACACACATTTATAAATAATTATAGACTTCTGAATGATCGTTGCTGTTGATCCCAACATAATTGCTCAATGTCATTCAGAATCAATCAACCTCAAATTCAAGATCATAAGTTCTTTGGAAAGGCCTACATTTAAAGATCTGCGTTTTTTTCTGAACCAATACAGGTGTTAAAAGCATTAAAGTATAGGCATAAACTTAAGGTGACACAAACAAAGCTAGGCACTTAGAAGAGTGCTGTCTTCAACTGGCTCTCCTGACTTTTCCTGGTTCATGCCGGGGGGGGGGGGGGGGCACATACTCAACATTAGGGTGTGTGTGTGCCTTGGACACTTTTATACAATACCCTATCTTAATCCTACACCAGGTGTAAAAAGGTACCCTTTCTTAATCCTGTAATTTGTTGAAAGGAGTGCTAATTGGTGCATCCTGGTGCATTTTGGAGACCAACATTCCAATTTTAAACAAGTTTTAGCATATTCTTGCTTCCCCCCAAAATCCCCCCCCCCCCAAGAACTTACTAATTATATCCTATATCTTCAACCTGTTTCCAAAATCTATACATTTGTTAATCCAGTAATGTGTTGAAAGGAGTGCTAATTGGTGCATCCTGGTACATTTTGGAGACCAACATTCCAATTTTAAACAAGTTTTAGCATATTCTTACTTCCCCCCAAAATCCACACCCCCCCCCCCCCAGAACTTACTAATTATATCCTATATCTTCAACCTGTTTCCAAAATCTATACATTTGTTTGAAAAATAAATAATATGTTCAGTTCACTCAAATAATTGTTACCCCTATCTAGGGCCAATGATTTTCCGTTTCAAAAAAAGAGGAATTCCACTTCATCAGCAAAAATTTTTCAAATTCCGTTTCATTGCTATACATTTACATATATAATTCATATAAAAAAAATATCAAAGTCCATTTCAAGGGTGAAAAAATGCACAATTCCGCTTCAGTTTCGGAAAAAATGGAAAATCATTGGCCCTACTTATCCTAATCCAGCTGTGTACATTTGGGGGGGGGGGGCTATTCTAATCCTGGGAGTAATGAAAACAGGGCCCTTCCCACAGCACATACCAACTACAATCCTACATGGAAGTTACCCCCCACCCACACCCCCGGGGGGTTCATGATTGTAGATGTTGCAGTTCAATCTGGTACAGTTCTGATCAATCCCATATAATTCTGCATAGTCCGGTACTATTCTGTGGAATGTGGTATTGCAATTCGGTACCATCCAGTGAAATCTTGTGAAATATGGTACAGTCCTGTGCAATCCGGTAAGTAGTGACACCACTTTTTCACAACAGGTGTCCCGTGTTTTGTTCAGCTGACTGCAAGTTGATTTTCCATACAATGTCCTGTTTTACTGCGATTTCAGCGGGATATATATTCTGAAGTGATAAAATTGGAAACTGAGTTAAAGGCTGCCTGAAAAAGAATGTTCGAAACTGTGCTCAGTGCAAATTTATTTTATTATTACCCGGAATGCCATGCTCTTGATTGAAGCACTCATTTTAAGATGGTGCCGCCCACAAAAACGATGACTTTTCATCACCATACCACAGGAGTGGTATAGATGTCAGTACTCATTCATAACCATAAGAGCTCAGTGATGCTCACTCTAACTTTCAGGACTTTTCGGGAATATAAAAATCTACGTTCTTATGGATATTGGTGGTGCCACCTACAATAGTTTTCAAAATAGGGGTCAAAATATGAAAATCTTGTGAACACTCTACCAGCTTTAATTAATTAAGGCAGATCTTAACGAAATTTGGTGGGATTGTGTGGGAGGTCAAAGTCCAAGTTGCTGATCAATGATACTTGTCTTGCCACAGGTATAACTTCATGGAAATTAGAAGCCAAAATCTTTTAGGATATAAAATTCCAGATTTGGAAAGGAAATTGGATTAGACTTGCCAAATTTATAGGCTATATAGACAATGTCCAAAGCTGGAATTGTATGTAATATCAGTGACCTTGACATATTTTTTGAGGTCATCATGCCTCTAAAGTTGAAACGTGGTTTTGTAATGGCAGGGTGTAGATTGGACTTCGATGGCAATGTCAGCACAGCATCAGGCAGGCCTATGGGCTTCTTGTATTACATAATTAATCTGGGTGTCCTTTATCTTCTGTCCCAATTAAGGTCACCGAGGGCATAAAGTTAAGGACTCACTCATTGTTGGCACATGCAACAATATTCATCACAGGAGTTGCACAAATAAGCTGTGATTACATGTGGAGCAAAGTGCCATCTGGTGGATGATTTTTACATTAAATGTACATAAGCTTTATATGTTCAGACGCCACTTGAGGACGAACAGGTGCAATATAGCCACAATGCCAGCAGAGCATTAGGCCCATGGGCCTCTTGTTTTAATTTTAGGTTTAAAAAAAAGCTTAGTGTTTCTCAATTCCAGGTAACCCCAGGAATTAATACAGAGGTAGGAATCTGGAGCTAGGTCATTGGCCCCAGGTGAATACCATTGGGTAGTTTTCCAGACAGGGTTACACTGTCAGCAAGGCCACATGCAAAAATATCCTGGTGTATCATTGGCGCCCACATGGTTTTTTTGTGCAGCATCAATTTTCTTTTTTTTTTGTAATAAATATTTGCCAAAAAAATCATTGACAAAGCTTTAGATAATTCCATGAGCGGTCAGCGCGGGTAGCGCTGATCAAAAGAAATTAATACACCATTCTTCTGACATTCAGGAATAAATAAATGACCAGTATCCTGGTCAGTGGGGACTTGCAGAAAACTTAAAAAGACTGAATCATTTGGAGGAAAGGGAAGGGTAAAGAAAAAAAAACTCCCTCCCTCATCACTTTTTTAAAAAACCGTTGATGATAAACCAGGATATCTTTTTATGTGGCCTTATGAAATGAGGTTGGTACCTTACCAGTCAAGAGTGGCTACTCATCTGCCCATTTCTGGTTAAAAATGTGCCAGGGGCGGCTTGTAACACTTGCAGTATTGTAATGACGTACAAGTACTAATTTGGGGTACTCAGAGTAAAACATACTTATTAGATGTATGGAAGTGGAACTTCTATGACACTCTATCCATTGGAATGTATCTGTCCCCTGAAGCAGAGCACTCCATGTAAAATTATTTCATCATCATCTGTTTCACGCACTTGGTAGATTAGCTTAGGAACATCCATGTGCAAAGTCAAAAGTTCCATGAAAGGGTTTTTTATTACTATATAAGTCAATGGGGATTGCAACAGTAATTCACTTGTCCACTATATAAAGAACAGCCCTCCAATCTGACAAAATGACATTTTGAATAGTGTATGTGCATGAAATGCATGAGTGAACATGAAGAACAATAGAAAGTCCTGCAAACTTTGATAAATTTGAATAAAGTATGTATTCCACCATTGACTGGCCATTTCATAATTTAAGTATGTAAAGCACCAAATGAGACTGAAAAACTTTCTTTTCAGCATTTTTCATACAAAGTGTATCCATGGTTTCTGTGGGCAGTTTTTAGGGAAAATGTACATATCCCCAGTGTATTTTTTTTGTAAAAAAACCCCACACCCTTGCAGGACATCAGGCAAGACCATTGGGACGTGACTTGTGTATTCAGCTATTAACAGGCCAATTAAGCCATTGTTCTTGTATACTCGCACATGGGTTATCGCAGAGTGGTTTTTGATGTACAGCATTTGGATTATTGTGCAAGAAATACAGATGTCTCCTTGGTGGTCATCTGACCGTACCTGCCACATTTGGAGGTAAAATGTGGAGAAAGCAATTTAAAAGACTCTTGCAAGATGTGAGCTATCCCTAAAGCCCCAAATTGCTAAACTTAAATGATTCGATTTGAGCAAAACAAAAGCAAAAGGAGGTAACCAGGCCTCTCCAACTCTTTCCATCTGCTGTAGTCCTCAGGGCTAGTAGTTGGGGAACTGTGCTAGCCCTCCATTCAACCTTGCTTGTCCATCGATATCTGCACAAATCTTTAAGAAAAGCAAGATTCGTGGTTACCCCAGGGCTAATGCTTTGAGATTTCAACTAGCTGTGATTGGAATTTGACATGCCGTGGGCTAGTAAATATGTATGCAAATTGTAGAGCCTTGGGAGGTCATGGAGTTAATACTGTATAATCATTAGTTTTCACAAAGGATAAATATTCCCAGATTTTCTCGAGGGAAACCAATTTCGGGAACATTAAATTCGGGAAAATTGTAGCAGATTGAATGTTGAGTCAAAACCTGCATAAAAGTAGGAAAACAAAACTTGTGAAATTCTGATTTGGAGTGTATTCAGGAAATTTTGTCCCCGGGAATATAAATGATTATACAATAAGTATAAAGTAGATTCAAGTCACTGACCAACTACCAGTTTCACAACCTCAGTGGTAGGCTTTCTATGGTAATAAAAGTTCATCCCGAAGCAGATTTTATAAAGGCAATAAAGCATGACATCTTGGCAGTACAGTGAGTCAAGCAGTGTTACTTGTAAGTTTATAGTGAAACCAGCAAGCTCTGAGGGAAAAGGTTAAAGATTACAGAAACACACTAAAATTCATACACAAGAAATGTCACAGTTAGTCCCTCCTAAGCTGACTTTGCATATGAACAGATAATAATATGGTCCTATTACTTGGGAATTAGGCCCAGGTCACCTATTGGCTTTCTGTTCTTAACCCTCAGGAGAACATCATAATGTACAATGCCATCTTTATATGCAGTACCAAAAGTCCGAGCTCAAAGAGATCCAGACATATTTCTAGGTCAGTTGAGGACAGGCTATTTGCATATATCAATTCTTTCTCCATATAAAAACCACGTGAAAAGATTTTGTCAAAGTTATCTTGACAAGAAATTGTTATTTTGAAAGGGAAGGAGGCTGTCATGGTCCAAAGTCTTAAGCAGAATGTTGAAAAGTGTTTCTGAGTTCTTATGTTATCCTCCCCTCCCCCACAATGCACATTTTTGCATGCCCTCTTCCCCCACTGTGCATTATGTATGCATGGTCTTGTCATACAAGCTCGTTACACCTTGTCAGAAGTGAGAATCAGCCTGGATTTTTTTGTAGCAGTACATTCATGTAATGTTTCATGACTTTTTTTAACCAGTTGGTTTTTGGTGGTGGATTCATGCTATTGGCACTGTATATGCAGCTTATGTCTTTCCCTGGTATTTGACACTGTAAATTGCTTTTATTTTGCTGTATTTCTATTTTCACTTATTTTGCTGATGGCACAAAACAGTCAAAATAAAAATACAGAGAAATAGTATTTTAACATTGATTTGATTGGAATTATATTCAAAATAGTGAAATTAAAAATTCAGTGAAATACAAAAACTGAAAATTTATATATGTGAAAATAAGTACATTTACAGTGGCAGCTACAGCCGTATATCGTACTAATTTAGAGGCAATTGAGGTTCTCATCATTTTTTACAAGCATGCACAGATTATACATGGGGGAGTCAGTGCATGACCCATGTATTATGGTGATAGGTGCAATTTACAGTAAGGCTGCCCTTACGCCATCAGAAACTGGTCCCATACAGTGCAGGCTAAATTAAGATGCTGATATGTTTAAGAAGTGAATAAAGTTGAGTCTTTAGAAAGCGTTCTAGATACTCATAGTTGTCATTAGAGCAAGTACCACTGTATTTCCTGCAATGCAAAAAAGATAGATCAATATGAACATCAAAATTAACATTTTACTACAGTGCTCCCCTTTCCCAGGCTCCACACTGCTAGGATTGTCATATGGTGGGTCCTTTGGCTCCACACTGCAAGGTGGATTGTCATATGGTGGGTCCTCTGGCTCCCACTGAAGCACTTCTTGTTATGTCTACAAATGTATTTTAAATGTCCCTTCATTGTCAGGTGGTTTTGCTATAGTATTTATAACCAGTGTATTAGCCAGCCAGGTGTGCAGGTGTGTTTTGCATTCACAATTTCTCAAAAATACACCCACATTTTTTTTTGCAAATTGATAATGGAGTAGGTTGGAGATTCACACCCAGTTTTATATAAAAATGGGAGTCTGCACATTTCTAAATGCTGCCTAAATATATGTACTAGGAGTACATGTATAACATTGTCTACAGTCCACTCCATGGATCTCGCCGTCTGCTTTATAATGAGGTAGCATTGTAATGGTACTAAATTTTGGGGGTGGAAGGAGGTGTGTAAATAAGCTCTGTGGCAATGATGACAATTTTATTAGCCTTGATATAAGGTACAAAAAGCAATACACTACCAATCAAGACAGCATAGCATCCATATGACTGCAGAAACCATAAAAGACAGTCAGCAAAGTGCAAGATGGTGATATCAAAAAGTGGATCAGGTTTCCCCCAGCAAGGTGGTCCTAGTTGTAATTGCACATACTAAGCAGGGAATGTTGCCGCCATTTGCAAAATGCTAATGTTTCTTTCATTTTGCTATATAAATTTGCAAATGGCTAACTTATTTTAATTATATATATATTTAATTTGCAAATGGCTAACTTGTTTGAATTGTATAAGAGTCAGGTCAAATTCTGTATTTTGGCTAAAAGTGTTGAAGACCCAGATCTGTCCCTGCTTCAAGGTATATTCTAGAACCAATTAATATTTCACTTCATGCACAAACTCAACACTAGGGCCAGAATTTCGGTGAGAATCCGAGAATCCATTCTAATAAAGATTCTCCTAAACTTGTCTTTCTTTATCAAGAAAACTAATAGACAAAAATCCAAATAGATTCTCGCAAAATTTTGCGAAATTCTGGCCCTGAACACTGACCACATTTGTGGAACACTTTGAATGAAACGGTTTAAGACTGGAGTTTTACTTTGATTTACTTGGTTTTACTTGGTTTTACTTTATTTTCAGAAAAACCAGCAAGTGACACTGTGACTGTCACACGACATGTCATATCAGTTAAAGGTGCAACCAGACGAGAAAATGTGAGCAATGCCCAGACAAACAACAACGTGACAAGTGTTGACAGGAGTAAAAGAATGAGTGAAAATATTGATCGAAATGATTCTGAAATCCGAAGACAAATGGACAACAAGGTTACCGCAAGGCCAATGAGCGTGGGTGGAACAAAACTGCAACCATTACCAGATAAGACCATGACTGCTGAGAGCAATGATACCATAAGCCAAGATGTAACAGACCTAGCCACCGTGGGTGAAGCTTCTGGTAAGTCTGACTTAACATGTGCTACAATGTACCTGGATGTAACTTTTATGGGGGGCTCGTGGTCAACATGCCCAAAGTTGAATTTACAGTGAAACCTTGTCAAAATGATATTTGGATATAACATGTTCACTTAACGACACAAGTTTGAGGGACTTGCGGAGTCAAATTGGTTTGCTGCTTCACTCATTTATCAGACATACATGTATCTGAGAGGGAATAAAGAGGGGTGTTATTGTAACTTGATTCCACTGTACGAATGACAATCTACATATACAGTGTATATATACATACATACATACATATATATATATATATATATATATACATATATATATATATATATATATATATATATATATATATATATATATATATATATATATATATATATATATACACACACAATAGTCCCTCTTTTGAGAGTCCACCTGCCTTTTGTAACCACCCAAAATGACCCCAAAAGACCACTTACCCATCCAGAAATTCTGCATTTCAGATAAGCAAGACCTACCTATTTTGTACAAGATTGGTACTGTCAGTCATGAAAACCAGTTTACAAACATATCCAAAACATGTTTTTATGCATATAAATGTGTAACTAGTACATGACTGCAAGATGAAATATTATGGGGTCTAAGAAATGTACATTAATGATGTCTGAATCTAAATTATGGATGGGAACTGAAAGTAATGGTTAGTTAATAGGCAGGTGGTGAAAAATTAAAACCACCTTTGGGACATGACCTGCTTTACGTGACCACTTCTTGGATGGCGCCAGGGGTGATGGCCCAAAAGAGGGACTACTATACAGTTGCACCCGGTAGATCTGAACTTTTCTGTACCCAAGCATTTATTACAGATTGTGGAGATATGTGGATTGCTGGAACCAAACCTGACGTCACATAACTGGCCATCCTCATTCAAGTTAATATGCATGAACATGCACATGGTACATAATCACAAAAAGAAGGGAAAATTAAATGACTTTATTGAGTCCCTTGCTGCGATGGATTACCCCAGTGGTCCTGCAGACCAAAGA
The DNA here is from genome assembly GCA_964020975.1 of Hermodice carunculata. Classification (NCBI taxonomy): domain Eukaryota; kingdom Metazoa; phylum Annelida; class Polychaeta; order Eunicida; family Amphinomidae; genus Hermodice; species Hermodice carunculata. The sequence goes on from OZ026630.1 coordinate 10,936,283, forward strand.
CAGGCGTGGGGGGGAAAAAACTGGCACTTTAGTCAACAATACCCACGTACATAATAATATCTTATCAAAACCCAGGGATGATGAATAGGGCCAGTACTTTTCCGCGATCGCGGAAAACGGACGGAATTCACGGAATCTATGATCTCAAACGGAATTTATGATTTGGAACGGAAATCGGCAAATGCCACGGAAATTATGCGGAATTTGTGAATTTTGCCTCTCAAATAATTCAAAATCACCACATATGTCATCGCATAAAGCAAAACACATGGACTTGGATCCAAATTTGACGAGTCGGCGGCGTTATCGATACCACGTGGAGCAAATTTAACGACAGGCCGGACACCTGCGCGCTATAGACCCCATTGCTACCATATCCATTCATTTGCATGGCATATAGATATAACGCGCAACAGAGGTACAATGATAATAGCGCCGTCTGTAGGTGGAGGCTGTCAACGTACATAGTAAACAATATGGAGTCACTTTGCCGTTCGTCGATGGATCAACATTTTCCAGAGGCGATAAGATCAACTGTTTTTCCTTTTTTTATTGACCAGTGCTAAAATCGTGCCCTAGAATTAGTGAAACGGAAATGAAACGGAATTTGTAGTTTCCCAAAACGGAAAAACACTCATTTTGAAACGGAAAAATACAGGCCCTAGATGAAATAAAAGTACAAATAAACACATCGAAATAAGCATTTAACGTGAACAGAAGAGAAAACGCACAAAATAGTGATACAAAACTCAGGTTGGAAAGAGAAATGAAACTTATTGAGAAAATAACTACAAAATAATGACAAGCTAACTAAGGAAAGAGTGCAGACAAGTCTCACAAGGTAACTGCATACAGTATACAGATAGGAGTAAATACATTAAAACATTATCCCTAAAAACGGGATAAAGAGGTAGGGGGCGGAAGACCAAACCTGCCATCCGTCCACTGACCAAGCACGGCCATAGGCCGCCCCACCGAAGCACGACAACACAACTTTTGTTGCCAGGCTTGAGGTCACAGGGCCCGAAGGGCCGCCTCCATGACGTCACTCTTTGAAACCAGAGTCGCTGTTGCCGTTTGACAGATCGCTGAATAATGTTTTCAGTACTTCAAAGGCTCTTTTATTCATGTTATTGGCCAATAATTGATTGACAATCTCACCAAATGTTAAAGGACGATGTTTCCTACGTTTTGTACAAATATCAGCTCAATTGGAGCAAAAGGTATTGTTTCAGAGGCAAATGATTAACATCAAAGGCCTTTGTAGCTTGTTTTCTCAGAAAGGATAATAGGACAAGAGCCCCACCTAAGAATGGTTATTCCAAGAAAACGGCTAGGTGAAATTAAATCCGGTTAACGGCTTTTGACTTTGTAATGTCTGAACTGCAAAAAAGGTTCAGCGATTTTCACAATTTTGCCTCGTTCTTTTTCTATGAAATGAAGAAAACAAACATCCTGGAAATCAAAGGGAAAATTGAAACATCAAACTTTGACAATGGATAACAGAAAAACTAAACTAAACATAAAAAATTGCAGGATCTTTTTTTGTTGCCAATATGTCAGGATTAAGATGCAAGTGTGATTATCATTTTATCACAAATAATTAGTGACTTATATTGACATTTATGGGGTATATGCTTTGCAGTCAACTTTCATTTGTTTATTCAACAATTAACATCACAGAAAGCCAGATATGGAATATATGAATTCTTTGGAGTATGACGATTACACACATATATGATTTGTTATCCTAACGCAAATACATTTTGAGCTAGGATTGATTAAAGTGGGAGTTATTTTTGATGTCTTACCTGTCCTTAATCTGGATTATTGACATCAAATACAATTATCATATATGCTCCATAAAATACAGCTCTGAATTCAGAAACTGGATTTCCGAAATGTTAGGCAATATTACAATGGAGGGAAATCTGTTCCCAGCAGTGACTGTTCAGTTAATGAAAAATACAGATTGCCTGAGTCGGGACTGATGGGGTAAGATTGTATATGTGTGTGTGTGTGTGTGTGTGTGTGTGTGTGTGTGTGTGTGTGTGCGTGCGTGCGTGCGTGCGTGTATTGTATATCTTCATACCTCACTCGCATGATAATAGATGGACAACACTTGTTGCAGAAAAACCAACCAGTGACTGTTTAACAGTGACCAGACCAGTGATATCCATGGGGGAGAAGACAATTGAGAGAAAAACGGCTGCAGGGTCATTGTCTGCTCGAAGGAGTGTGGAGCCAGTCCAGCCTGAAGCAAGCTCAGTGGAGAGCCAGCAGATAGCAGGTGATTTTATCTTTTCTTTGTTATCAGTGTATGGCTTTTGCTGTTTGCACATGAAGTGAAATATTAATGTGTTGTAGGTTTGATAGCCTAAAGAAAATTTTATTTAAAATGTGGTAAACCACTTGGAGTTGATTGATGTTTGGTTTAGACAGGTTGTACCAGCATTTTTATGAATGTACATGTAATTGGTGTTTAATCTGGCCATTATTTGGTGAGCCTCTGGTCACATTTAAGTAGGATGTCCCTATAGAAGACATACAGACATGCAGTATGCACCACTGCATATACTTAATGTATAGTCTGCTCAGAATAACATATAAGCCAGCGTGCTAATGTATTTTTTTTGGGGGGGGGGGGGGAGGGAAGGTAGGTGGTGATGTTAGGATTATTGGATAATTCGGGAGAGTGTGTCTCCTTAATTAACACAACGCAACTTCAAAATACTTTGTGTCACCAAAGAAATATATGTCCCTGAAACCATCAACTTTTTTTGTTGTTCCAGTGGGCTGCCATTTAACAGTTGGAATCACATTACAAATGATATATGTATGCATGATTTATTGTGTCATATGCCTTTCTAGCATCAAAGAATCAACAGTACAGGAGTTGATTTTTTTTACCTTGTTCTTTAGACTTTTCAGGGTTTGACATTAGAGCAAGCCATATTGCCCAGAGCAACTAGATTTTCCACAATGACAACGTAACATTTAAAGCTCAATATGATTTTAACCCACTGGTTGTCCCAAAGTGTGAAAAAGGAGATAATTGGGGGCATCTATCTAAAAACTTTAATGTTAATCCCTGCTTTTAACCTTCAAATCTATTGTTTGATATGAGGCCCCCGTTTTCAAGGGAAAACATGAAATAGGTTTATTTATGCTGCAACTTTGTGACAAATGGGGGCCAAATGAACACAAACTTTAAGTATCTCTTGTATCTCGTCAGGAAAAATCTGTCGAATGAAATGTGTGCAGGGATGTGTGACTAGATCTTAGGTATCCATTCATGCATCTGCCAAGGGATATGAAATTTTCATCCCGCATTCCCTGATTTTGCCTGCTAAATGACTTATCTTGCTCTGTGTGAGGGAAGTAACTGCATGTAGCAGCCTGTAACCAGTCGCTTAGCAGGCAATCCCTAAGCTGACCACAAACACATATAGCCTGCTTAGGAGGGGAACAGTCAGAATTGTTACCCTTCGATAGGTTGTTTTCTCTTCGGGGACAATTCTGCCTGTTCTCCCCCAAGCAGGCTATATTTGTTTTATTATATACTGAAAATCATGAGAAGTAACACAAGAAAGTGTATTTTACCATCAAAACAAGCATTTGTAATTGCAGGAACAGTCACGCCTGTGAACAGCAGAAGTCACATTTTACAGTGGTTCACACAATGACAATAGAGACAACTGTTATTATTATAATACCTCAAACAGAAAGGCAGATTTCTGATTGGCTGTTTAACAGGTGACAACAGTGAAGTCCACACCCTTGGTAGTGTTCCCTGGGTTACGTTACAAGAGCATGTGCAGTTGGTGATGTCCCTCAGCTGACATGGTTGTCACCCTCTTCTTTCTGCAAGAAGGCGCTTTAATTGAATAGCCTGGGGAGACCTTGTTTCCAGGTTATTTTTCCTTTGGAAATGCTGTTGAAAATAAGTTGAACTTGAAACGAGTACGTGTGGCGAGTTTGCACAGCAAACCAAGTCTGGGAATGTGTCAGATCACAGTCTGCCGAAGGCGCTGTCTGTCCAGAGGAAAAATCTGCTGGTGATGTTACTTATTACAACAGAACCATTTGGCTAATTATAGATTCATCATCATGCTGTCAACATGCCAAAGTCTACAAGAAGTTGTGCAGTTTGCTGCCAAAATAGGAGGCGGCCTACCCTATCTGATGATGAGATGAAAATTATATCAAACTATAATCAAGGCAAATATGTTTTTTGTTTCACAGCTTATCAGATCAGGTAAGAAGCTTGTCTACATGTAGGCACTGTACCTATCTGATTAGACTAAATGTTATCAGCAATATCAACAGAAAGCTGCCCCATCCACCTGACTGTCTGTCAGCTCTGCTTCAAGTTCTGAGCCGTACCAGGTGGCAGCACTGAAGAGTTTGGTGATACATGTAATTGTCATCCCAGTTGGCACCATAATGGAGGAATAAGCAAAACATCTCAAGTCAAAGAGTTGTGATAACATCACTAAGCAAATTTTTCCTGTGGACAGACAGTGCCCTATGGGGACCACAATCTGGCCCATTTGCCCATCCCCAGACTTCATTTGCTGCCCAAACTCCTTGTCCACACTCATTTTGCCCTTAATGTATTAAAGAAGGCATTTCCAAAGGAAAAAAAATCCTGCAAATGAAGTCTCCCCGGTCTGCCTAATTCCTTGTTGCACTGAGTAGGATTGATGTTGTTTGCTGGTCTACTTGTCATGGTCACATGACCCAAATCCAATTGTGGCATATTTAGACTTTTTCTTCTTTTCGTATATTTACAATGATGCAAAATGTCTTTCATAGAACTTGTGACTTTTATGTGGAGAAGTCATAATTGTAAAGAAGCCCATCTGCAACAAACACGAAACCAGTTATGATAAAGTAGTAAACATTTTTTAGATGTTTTGTCATCAACCCGTTGTGATCACAAACATGGGACTATATTTCTGATAAACTATTTGAACATATTAATTATAATGATTTTAATCCATTATGATCCAGAATGACAAACCAAACTGGAAATAGTTGCATTCACAATCCTTGGTCATTTCTTCAAAGGTGTTTCATCAATAAACACTTGATCCAATTCATGCTGTTCCATTTATAGTTACACCTACATGTACTTTATCATAAATAGTACAGCAGAACATGTGTAGACACCCACATTCTTGTGATGTATAGATTAAAGGTTACTACATGTACTTATGTTGTATCCTTGACCTTGTGCAAAGAAAACTGACTGTGATAGGCTGAGCAGATAAAAGCCTCAAACATGTTGAACACAGAGTGTTCACCTCTTTATTGGGTCACAAGTACATCACAGTTATCTGGTTAAACACAAACACTATTTAACTAATTGACATTGTTTTTGTTTTCCTGTTAGACTAAGATTAAGGCTTCAAGACCCAGGGGCACGCCATTCTACATTTTGTGCAAATATCTGTCTAGTGAAAGCATTGAAGGAGAACATATTTGAAAATCTGGCTGCATGTGGTGGCATATGGTCAGTTTGTAGGTGGTGAGGGTAATACCAGGCCTGACAAGCAGGTGTGGGGGAAGCCCGGTGCTTTAATCAGTCATTTCTTAGAAGTCGATCTTTTCTTCAACCAGAAGTTGGACATATTTATCAGAAGGATTTTTTGGAGAAGTCTTATCTTTTCTTTAGCCCAGAAGTTGGACATTCTTGTAAATCAGAAGGATTTCACCAAAGTTTATGAACAGTAGTAATCATTAATCATAATCACCTATTAATAGCATGATACATGTACTTATGTCTCTTTTGTTCCCCCTAAATCCAAGATCTTTTCTTGAACTAGAAGTTGGATATATTTATCAGAAGGATTTTTTGGAGAAGTCTTATCTTTTCTTGAGCCCAGAAGTTGGACATGCTTATAAATCAGAAGTATTTCACAAAAGTTAATGAACAGTAATCATTAATCATAATCACCTATTAATAGCATGATACATGTACTTATGTCTCTTTTGTTCCCCCTTAAATCCAAGAGCTGGACAATTTTCTAAGTAAATAAGTGTTTGGAGTTAACCATGAATCCCAGTGCACAAAGCTAGATAGAAATGAATGTACAGTGAAAACTTGTTATAATGACACCATCTGTTCCCTAAAAAAATGTGTTGGATAACTGAATATGTCTGATAAATGAATAAAAAAAACAAAGATAATTAACTTCTTTCCATGAAAATCTGTGTCATTATATTGAATATGTTGGATATCTGAGTGTCGTCATAATGAGGTTTCACTGTAATTACTGCCCCACCCCTCACCCTCCATGTAATTAGCTCCAGTGTAAAATTGTAACAATTTTTTTAGCAATATGATTCACCACAAGAGGCTTGTTGCACGGGAATGTGTACAAATGAATATTTTTTTTTCTTTTCTTTTTCTTTTTTTCTTTTTTTTTTTTGTAATCCTTAAATTTTCTTGAAGTTTCACATTTCAACTTTGAAAAGTTATCTACTTGATTCAGTATTTCCCATAGTTTCTTCTGTTATATAGTTTGTGGGGTCTTCTTTTTTGGCTGTCAGGAATTTAACAAAAATGAGGAAAATATGTCATTTTTGTGCATTTTATAGCTCACTTTAACTTCCATATATAAAACAGAGGGCTTTTGTGGCAGTTCCTTGACTCAGGAAGAAAAAACTCCACTAAAATGGCTAGGTTTGCATGTGGACTATAATTGTTGCAAAGGTCAGCTGCTCTATCACTGTGGCATATACCAAGCTGCATGCCTTCATTTGTTTGCATGGCTCTTTTTACCATGATATTTTAATTTTTTTCAGATATACTTTCCAAATAAAATATTATTATCTAGTTCTTAATTTGTTCACCAGGTGGCACTGCAAATTTATTTTATTTTTTTAATGTTCTTGCTATTTTTGACTTCTCCAGAACTGTCACTCAGATTAAGCTGAAACTTGGTGGATATGTTTCTTGTGGAAGGGTCAAACAAGTTGTTCACTAGGTGGAACTGCTATGGATTCTGGATTTATAACAATTTTTTCAATTTGGATACTTATCAGTAAATTCACCTTTCCTGTTGATTACTATGCAAGTCATTGACGGGCATTCTAATGCTTATTCACATTTTGGACTTCTCCGAAGAAACTGTCAATGAGAGACTTCAAACTTGGTGACAATGTATCTTGGGTGGGTCTGCACTAGATTTGTTCAAATGGTCACGCGCCATTGATTTTTGGATTTTTATAAATTTCTTTGGTCTTTTGGGGGGCCAATCTTAAAAAAATGGCATGTACATATCAGCTGAGCACAGGACTGTCACAGTCCTCTTGTTGATATACCAGACCACTTTCACATTTAGCTGACTGGTCACTCAGGTGAGCTTATAGGATAGGTGGTGATCCATCATCCAATTGTCTGTTGATCATCTGATATCCTTCATCCATCTGTTCATTTTTCATATTTTTTACTTCTTCTCCAAAACCACAGACCATATTTTCTTCAAGCATGGTGGGGATCTACCTTGAATGGATGTCTACCAAGGTTGTTCAACTGGTCGTGGTCTAATGAAATTTCTGTGTTTATTTTTCTTCTTCGAAACAACTTTTGCGAAACCACCAAGCCAATTGCTTTAAAATTGCATGGGGACACACAGACCTTAATTTGGTCACCAGGTGGAGCTGTGATTCTATTCCCTTTATGAATTTTGGTGTGTTGTAGCCATTTTCGACTTCCTCAAATCCATCACATAGATTTTTCTAAAACTTGATGGGAATGTATTTTTTACAGTGCAGATAAAAATTGAATTTGTACATGCAGTTGACTTTAACAACTCAAATAATTCCAGGGATTTTAGCAATGCTTTAATCCCTGAAGATATAGTGATAAATTTATCTGACCACACCCTTTCTGAATCTCAAAGCATAGAGAGACCCAGTTTTTATCTCCAACCAAAAATAAATAAGGGCATCCTACCACCACCAGAGCACCCCATCCTCAGTGCAAGTGAATGACCTACAAAGAGAATATCTGCATTTGTTGATTTCCTTCCCAAACCACTGGTGAAAAAAATACCCAGTTACACCAATAATACCACTGCTTGCATACATGACATCAACAAGATTGAAGCAGTGGTTCCACTCCCTGAAAATTCTTGTCTGGTGACTTCAGATGCTAATTCAGTTTACACTAACATACCTATCCAGGAAGGTCTCCACAGTGCTGCCAGAGCCCTAGCACGCAATAGAGACCACTCTGAAAAACCAAGCACAGTAGACTTAATACAGCTACTGAGATTAGTCCTCCTTTGCAGCAATTTTGAGTTCAATGACGAGCACTATCTTCAAATTAGGCGTACAGGGAACCAAAGTAGCAGTCTCTTTGGCTCATATATTTATGGCGGATTTAGAGGGAAACAAGCTATTGTATTTGTGTCTTTTTGTCGAAAACCACTTTCTACTAGTCATTACCCTATTCCGCAGTCCAAACTCTTTACTCTCCATAAGCTAACCTGTCCCTGTCTAACTTATATACATAGAAGTTCGATTGTCCATATTGCATTTCCATTAAAATCTCTATTCTGGTACAAATTTACAGATGATACTTTCTGCATGGAGAGGTGCAACTGACTTAATTTGTCTCTTATTTGAAATCATGCCATGAAACAATCAAGTTTTCTTCTCACTTTTCTCACACAGGAATCGCTCTTCTTGATACCTTATATAGTTAGGATTGACTCATATCACAAGGCTTATACCACATTGTATGTTAAGCCAACACACACACACATGTATCTGCACTTCAGATCAACCCATCCTAAACACTCAAAAGTGAGTGGCCCTTACAGGCAGTGGCTCAGAATTAAGCATTTCTGCAGTGAATCAGATAACTACGGGGATAGTGCTTCCAAAGTCCTCAAGTGCTGTGAGCTCAGGGATAATCCTACCCATGTACTGACTACAGCCAAGAATAAGGTTGACAGAGTCAACAGGAATACTCTCTTGGCACCAAATCCTTTGAATGGAACAGACCGAGAACTTTTTGCTTGATCACTATGTTCAATCTTTCACTTCCACCAATCAAACAGATAATCCAGGATCACTGGGAAATTCTTGCGGCTTTACGTCATTGTGAAGCCTTAATGAATCGAGAAGTGATTGTAGGTTCCCAAGGGGCAGCACTCTTTCTGACATATCCTTTACAGAAAGTTTAGCTTGCAGTACAGTAACACTGCACATTTGTGATAGGCTTACTATGGACATCATAAATATAATTGCAGTAAAGTGATCACAAGCTTGCATTTGAAACATTGTAATCTTACAAGATTTGTATCAAGATCGTGCATGCTTGTGTCAAGGTACAAAAAGTTGCATGTAAGTTGTATCATTATGATATATTGGTATTATACTGTTGTAAAACATTTACATAAATACTATTTGCATAAGACTCGTAGAATATTTATCATCAGTTGTTTGTAAAATTTATATGCCATAGTCTGATAGGTTTTTGTTTTGTTTTTTACCCCTCAGCCATATAGGCGGGAGGGGTATAGTTGTGATCTACGTGTCCGTCTGTCCATGCCTTGTTAGCGCCATATCTCCAAAAATGCTCTCTTTACAGAGACCAAATTTTATACATGGGGACATTGAGGTGCTTCAGGTGCCTATTGAAAAGTAGCTCACTAGGTCACATATTTAGGTCACAATACTACATTAAGAAAAAAAGCGTTAATACAATATCTAAAAAAGTAATGTAGCTTCATCAATTATTTATGACAGTTGGTCCTAAGGATGCCTCAGAAGCCTATCAAAAACTAGGTCACTGGGTCACGGTACTGCATTGAAGAAAAATGGCGGTACCATGATCTCTTCAAATATTAAATTACTCATTGTAGCTGCACCAATTATTTATGACTGCTGTTGGTCCTAAGGATGCCTCAGACAAGTAAAAAAATAGGTCACTGGGTCACATATTTAGGTCACAGTGCTGCATTGAAGAAAAATGGCCTTGCCATGATATCTCTGCTTATTGCATTTGCACCAAAGCTTTGTCATTAGGTCAAACAGAAGTAACCTTGACCTGCGGGGGGGGGGGGGGGAGGTATTGTTTGTCACCGATGCGTCTCTCTGTTTTACAGAAACAATATAGGCCTACTTTCCACTTTTGCTATAAACTCATCTGACAAACTGATCAGAAGAACCAAAATAGTGATAGGCCTACCAATTTTCCTTTATTTTTTGCAGAAGTAATAAAATTTGGATTTTGAGTGATTGGGCCTACATATTGGAAACACTATAATCTATATAACACTATAAGAATATTTCAAAGGCTGAGAGGACCGGTTTCAAACCACCAGTGTCCTTTTGTGGGTGACTGCCTGTCTGAAGTCAGGAGTGAAATTTGTTTCTTCACATTGGTATTGGAAGATGAATGTTGATGCTTTGATAACTCTGGAATCTCTTTGGTGTCATTGTTGGGTTTGATATTTATGAATATAGATCATGTTTTCCTACATAAGTGTACCATACTAGAGATGTCCGTCTGTTCTGGCAGAGGGGTTTTTGGTCACTGATCGGCTTCTAGTTCTTCACACTATCAATTTTTTTAAAAGTGTAAACAATATGTACAAATATGATTTTCTCCTTTCATGTGAGAGGTGTGCAGTTGTAGAATATCAATATTATTGCAAATAAAAATTGATGAAGATATCATGAGGAATATTTGGTCTTACATTTAGGTAGAGCAGCCTGTTTAGCTTGGAAGCATCAAAGACAATGGGGGATATAGTATAACATGCGTGCAGAATGTGAATGATCACAAGGCATTTTGCTTTTAAGATTGCCAGTGTCATTTTTGATTAGTCTGGTAGCTTGATGTAATTGTAAGATCTGTTGTCTGCCAGTTCATGATGATCAAGCTGCTGGTAGGGCCAGTGTCTGAAACTTGAGGCAATCTTCTGCAAACTTACCACAAGCTGACATTTTTGTAAGGGAGGACTGCAAGTTTGCAGGAGATAAAGAAGCTTGAAGCCATCTCTTGCAACCTTGCAGGAAATAACTGCAAGTTTGTAGGAGATAACTGCGAGCTTGTAAGAAATACATGTAAGCTTGCAGAAAATTGCTGCCCACTTGCACTAGATGGCAGTATGCTTGTAATGCATGGCTGCAAACTGACTGTGCTTACACCAGAGAGCAGCAAGGTAATGGAGAGTTTACAAGCATATTGCAACCATCCTGTGATCTTATGGCAAACGTAAATTACTATAAGGGATTGGTCCAATCTGAGATCTGATGTCAATTAATACATAAATTCTGAGTGATTACGATGCAAGTCAATGGGGATTGTAATGGTAAGTCACATTTTTTACTTCTCCAAAACTGTCAACCAGATTCACTTCAAACTTTGTGGGGATGTAGCTTTGGTGGGTCTTTACCAATTAGTTTCATATGGTCATGCTGTAGGGATTTTGCAACTTTTCATTAATTTTTTTGTTCATTTTTTTGTCAAAATGTTAAATCTTCTTCTCTGAAACCACCAAGCCAATTGCTCTGAAATGGCACAGGGACACTTCTGGAGACCTCTAGACTTAAGTTTGTCCTGTGATTATTTTGCACTTTTTAAAGAATTTTTGACCTTTTTCTCCCAAACAGTAAGTTGAATCTTCTTCACCCTTATTGAAAATGCATTTGGACTTTATCTTTACCAACTTTGTTCACTACATGGTGGTGTTATTATTTTCTGATTTTATAACAGATTGTTAGAAAAAGGAAAAGAACAGTTAGGGGATATATTCATGTTAGCAACAGTGACGATGGTCTTAAAGAAAGGAGACCTTGATATCATGTTGAAGTACGTAGGACCACTTCATCGGGTGCATGTAAGGTCAGCTGAGTACAGGATTGTCACAGTCCTCTTGTTTCAGAAGATGAGCCTCCAGGCCTGCATAGCTAGTAAATATCAATACTGTTGAGGACCATTAGATTGAACCTGTGAACTGCACCTGACTTTTTAACTTAAAATGAGAAGATAAACTCAGTGACATTTCTTGATATGACAAAGAACTACAACACAACAGAACAACAATAATAAAAGTTTGCTACTACCCTTTAAAAAGACCAAGCAGCCAAAACCAATCAAGATACATGTACGACTTCAGGAAACAGACACCTACAAGATCTCTCATTTCTAGCTGTGTACATGTACATCTGTTGGACAGGGTCATTGTCTTCTACGCCTGGTAGAACCTGACTTTCCCAGAATGGCAGCTAGGTTGTGGATTATTGCAAAGGCTGAAGTTCAATAGTAGGATGTCATTTCTGATTGAAACATGGTCTTCTAATGAAGGATAACACAACACACATGAAAACTGGCAAACATTTTTTAAGATGTGCGTATGTGCTCAGAGACATGTAAGAAACAAATTGTATACAAAGGTATGCATCTTAGTCCGATTCCTTCTGATAACCCCAGTCCCCCTCAGGCCAGATATCAAATGTACAGTGTATCACGTTTTAACTCAGTTCTATCATTAATAAAAACAGTTTGATGGAGAAAATTCTTGTATTGAGGAATTGTCATGAGAACATCCTAAAGGACAACAGTTTAACTTGGTACAAGATAGGCTCTTGATCCATGCCAAGGAAAGCTGTTGTCGCCATCTTAATTCAAGTCAAAAGGGAAAGTGTAACTTTTGTCAATTTATTCAGGTTGTCCTCCATGTGACTATTGTCTGTCTTCTGCCACATTTACTGTTGAAATTGTCACCATGTGTACAATCATTATCATTATATAGATATTTAATTTCAATTTGTTGACAGCAATGTATGTTTCCTCCTGCTTATCTACACAACATGTAGAGGGCAATAGTGAATTAATTTTCAAACATTTGTTGTAGATAAACCAGCCAGTGAAAGTTTAACTGTGACTAGACCAGTGATCTCCATGGGGCAGAAGACAATTGAGAGGAAAACAACTGCAGGGTCTTTGTCTGCACGAAGGAGTGTGGAGCCGGTAGACAAGGAAGGGAGTCCAGCGGCAGACCAGCAGGGCATAGCAGGTGGTTCTGCATTATAATGTTTGCTGCATTCCTGCCCATAAGTGCCAGGGGTGTTCACAAAATTACAATGTAACAAGCCTTCAATTTCCAACCCAACTGTGAACATTGTAGGTCAAATACTGTGAAAAACATCAGTAAATGTAAAAAAAAAAAAAAAAAAATTGATGTCTGATTTTTTATTCCTTAGCAGAGTGCAAAAATTCTGATGATCCTATTGTCTGGGACAAGTGAAATCCTTTTGAGGAAAAGTGACTTTCATTTGAGACAGTGGATCTTGATGAAAAGTTATGAGGAAAGAACTATATATCACATTTTGATAGTGTTACCTTTGACTGTCTGGAAAGGCTCAGTTTAATAGTCATAAGACAGACAATCAATTTATTTCCCTTAACAATTAAAGGAAAAAACAAATTGGTTCCATGTAAATCTGGCTTTGTGATAATACACACCTGGGATCCAGTTTATTTTGTGGACAAAATAGTTTACCTGTCACTACCAGTTCCAATGTCATCATGTATGATGCTCTGAGGTGTTTGTTGTGCTGTGAAACTTCTTGGAATTGGAAACACTGTTTAAGACATAAATCTAAGCCTACTTGATTGAATAACTTTGTCACAGTTTGGGACAATTGGTGAGGTTTTTCTTGAAAACTTGGTGGGAATATACTTAGACTCAATATACACAATTTTTTTCACCTTATGGTACTGCTGGCTTTTCATGAGTTTTTACATGTTATTGAAATTAGAAATTACTGGTAAGAGTACATGTTAGCATTGTTACTATGGAGCTAGCAGAAGTACTGTCTTACATGTGTATTGCAATAATGGTGGAATCTTGGGCACATGGTTACAGTAAGATACTAAAATCAAAGTTCCTGTGGGGTTTCTTTTGTTGTAAGATTTGACCTTCAGTGACCTTGAAAGGTCAAAGTGACTAACTGGTTTATATTTTGGAAATGGTGGATGCTAAATCTTTGGTAACTGTAAAATACATATAGGAAAGTATAATAATAATGGATCCTGTCACTTTTCATTTTAAAAGCTTACGACTTCAAACTGTTTGAGTGAAATCTTTCATCTTACAAAGAGTGACATCTCAAAGAAGGGTGACCTTCATATTATTTCAGAGGTCAAATGACCACTTCAGTCTGTGCATCCAAGAGCAGTTGAGCACAAGACTGTCGTAGTCCTCTAGTTGAGAAATATTGCATAAATGAACATTGCAGCAGTCGGTCAAATCTTTTTGTTACAATTTTCTTGCGCCTTTGTCTTTTTTTTTTTTTTTTTTGCTAAAAATTATGCAGTGAATATTGCTTTAACCTATCACCTTAAAGAACCGAGTGAATGGTGATTTTCATCTGCACTGCTTGGTTAATTTAATGAACACATTTTGAATGAGACTGTAAATGACCTCCATCAAAGTGGTCTGTGTGAGGTCAATATGTGCATATATGTAATCTTCCAGTGAGACCTTTTGCATCAGGTAAATCAAAAGCAACAAGGCTAGAGTTTGAACAGAGATAAAAGTAGCACATATGACAGAGCAGCCACAGTGGCCAGACCTGGTGGGTAAATGCCTAAAAGTCCTATAATAAGATACTCAACCTGATTGCAGAAAAACCAACAAGCGAAAGTTTAACGGTGACCCGGCCAGTCATATCCATGGGGGAAAAGACAATTGAGAGGAAAACGGCTGCAGGGTCATTGTCTGCACGAAGGAGTGTGGAGTCAGGAGCCAATCCTGACCAGAGACACAGTGGGCCTGTGGATTCCCAAGCACCAGACTCACAAGGTAGCTTTTGGCTCTTGTTAATTGTACGTGGATCACATGCTGCTTCATTTTTACCTCAGCTGACTTGTCAGTCAGCTGAGGTTTTTTGAGGGTCCGTCGTCCGTCCGTCCGTCGTCCACAATTCACATTTTCGACTTCTTCTCAAAAACCATCAGCCAGATTCACTTCAAACTTGGTGGAAATGTGCCTTTGGTGGGTCTCTACCAAGTTTGTTCAAATGGTCACGGTCCAGTGATTTTTGGATTTTTAATGAATTTTTTTGTTCTTTTTTGGGTAAATCTTAAAAAATCTTCTTCTCCGAAATCACTCACCCAATTGCTTTGATATCACACAGGAACACTCCCTGGGATTCCTAGTTCTTAATTTGTTCACCAGGTGGCACTGCATTTTTTTCCTAATTTTTTATGAATTTTTGTGTGTTATAGCTATCTTCGACTTCTTCTGCAGAACCGTCACTCAGATTAAGATGAAACATGGTGGATATGTTCCTTGTAGAAGGGTCAAACAAAGTTGTTCACTATGTGGGAATGCTGAGGATTCCTGATTTTTAACGATTTTTTTAAATTCGGGTACTTGTCGGTCAATGCAGCTTTCCTAGCTATTGATTACTATGGAAGTCAATGGGCTTTCTAATGCTAATTCGCATTTTCTACTTTTTCTCCAAAACCGTCATCCAGATTAACTTCAAACTTTGTGGCAATGTACCTTGGGTGGGTTTCTACCAATTTTGTTCAAATGTTCATGCTCCAGTGATTTTTGGATTTTTAATTAATTTTTTTGTTCTTTTTTTTTTGACAAATCTTATAAAATCTTCTTCTCCGAAACTGCGTACCCAATTGCTTTGATATCGTACATAGACACTCCCGGGGACACCTAGTTCCCAATTTGTTCACCAGGTGGCACTGCAATTTTTTTAATGAATTTTTTGTACATGGTTTTGCTATTTTTCACTTGTTGTCAGAATGGTCCCTCAGATTAAGCTGAAATGTGATGGATATGTTGTTGTGGAAGGGTCAAACAGTTGTTTACTAGGTGGCACTGCTTTGGATTCCTGATTTTTAAGGATTTTCAATTTGGGTACTTATCGTTCGATGCAGTTTTCCTATTGACTACTATGTAAGTCAATGGGCATTCTAATGCTAATTCACAGGACAACTGACACGAAATTTACTGTTTACTTGATAACTTGAGATCTGTTTTGAGTTAGCTACACATGTTAATTATTCTGTATGAAGGTCATGCTGAGACAGTACATGAATGACCTTGACCTCATTTGTGGGGTCACAGTGCAACATACATGAATTTTACTCTTCATTATAACTTGAGAGCTACTTGAACTTTGATGTTGCACATGTAAGTGTTCTTCTATAAAGTTCAGACTTACTCAGAACATGGTGTCCTTGATCCTTTCCCAAGTTCATAGAGCTGCAAGTGTGATGAATGTCAAGATCAGCTGAGGCATGGGCTGTTCACACAGCCCTCTTGTTATTTTTGGTACCATATGAATTCTTTCCAAACTAATACTTTTATAGTTTATTTAATTGGAGAGTAGAAAATGCAAAAACCATTTCCCAGTCAGGTACTCTTTAAATTAATAAATATATTTGGGTTGGTGATTATACATTTCTGCTTTATTTGTAAAAAAGAACAAGTACCATTAAACCCCTCTTTCATTTCAGAAATTACTGTATGATTTGAGACTAAAATTAAATGCTTTCCTACAAGGCAAAGTAGTATGTTTACAATTTTATTAATTACCTGGAGTAACTCCAATGCATAAAAAATTTTGATGCAGAGCTGGGAGACTTCTAAATGTCATGAGTAGGAAGTTTTAATAGGCCACTATAACAATTATCCAAAAATAATTTCTTATCTGTGTTTTACAAATGGAGGTACTCACGTTTCAGGATTAAAACTGTAAAAGTGGGGTTGGATGTTGTAGAAGTGCAGTCAGCAGCAGAGACGCTGACAGTGACAAGGCCAGTCATCTCAATGGGGGAGGCCACCATAGAACGCAGGACCACCAAGCAGGTGATGACTAACAGGAAGAGCTGTCCCCCTCAAACCACAAGTAAGTGACTTGTACTCAACAAACCTGTCCTTAAAGACACACTGAGATCCATGAATTGTGGCAGACTCAAAGCAGATATATGCTTTGTCACAGGATATAAATAGCATGACAAGGAAAAAAACAGAATCCACCTGGAGGTGATCTCACAAGACAGCCATCTTTTATAGGAGGCTTCTTTGAAGACACACTGTTATATAAAGTGGTGTCTGGCAGGGAAGACCACATGTGCACCAAGCAGCCACATGAGTCTTGAGCAACCGTTCTTCTGTGTGCAATGTTCTCTGAGTGGGACTGAGAAAGTTGTTGAAACCTGGAAAACAGAGGGGAAAACACAGAGTAAACTTGTACTTGCTGGTAATTTTTAATGGGAAAAACTGTGCTGATACATCAGCGTTAGGTGGTACAGGGTCAAATACAATTTCTGTCATGTTATTTACCTCAGTGATAAGGCCCGTTGTTACATTTAGTGCTATTCAATATAAATAATTTGGAGCTTATCAGGCATGTTATTTCAAAATTAAGATGGTCAGCTGTGTACAGCAGGATATATATAAATAAGGCCACCAGCACCAGTGGCATAATGCAGGATATCTTTGTTCTGTGAAACTTTTTTATTTTCAGATTGATGAAACCCTGCAGGCCTATGCTATACATGTTAACCCTTGCCTGCTGCATAAACTAAGCCCCGTGTCTGTGTAAACTCCACTGGCATGAATAGTGGTGAATACTGTTCATCAGACAAGGTTAACCCCTGCTAGAGGGGAAATCTGTAATATATACTACAATGAAACCTGTTTTAAGAGACCACTGAGGAAAGACCACCTGCCTTTTCAGACCATGTTTACCATGTCCCTTTTACCATCTTTCCCATGTTATTGCACCTCTATTGAGAGACCACCTGCCTTATGCGACCACTTTTGGACCCACTTTAGAGGCAGTCTCTTGAAACAGGTTTTACTGTACATGTACAACTGTACTTGTTCCATATTGGATGATTGGAACCCCATGATGGAGTAAAACATACCCTTGCTTTCTTCCATGTGCACAACATCTGTCATCACCCATTGAGTAGGGGTTTTTTTTCTAGTTTCCTTCCTATAGCCTCCCTTTTTTTTGATTTTTATTTATTTATTTTTTTTTTTATTTTTTTTTTTTTTTTTTTTTTTTTTATTTATTTATTTTTTTTGTAGTGCGGGGGGGGGGGAGGTGTTGGTTTTTGTTTTGTTTTTTCTTGAAGTTTTGTGTATGATTTGCAGGCAAATGTGAACAAATATGTACATTTGCCTGTGACATGTAGGAGCAGTTGATGCATGCAGCTGACCTGATCATGGAGGAAGTCTTGCTCTGTCCTTGTTGTGGTTTGTTTGTGCAGAGGTCTAATATCATGAAAATTATTACATTTACAGAACAAGGAATTTATAAATGCCTAATTTTAAGCGACAGTCGAGATGTTCTAACCACCACTGAATCCTTGCTGGTGTGGTTGGTCTGCCATTGAAAATGACTACGGTCTAAAAGGACACTGAGCAGGCAAATTATATTCCAAAATGATGTGTTGAAGTAAAATGTGTCTAAACACACATACCTCCAATCAAATGTATGTCTAGGTTTTTAGGGGGAAGTCACAAAATTGATGCAGTCCTTCCAGTGACTGAATGTACATGTATCTGATGTGTGGGCCATTTTGTTGTGTCCCAAAATGATGTGATTTGAGTAATTAACCCTCTGGGGACTGGATCCACAGCCTATCTCAGCACAGTGTGGGGCATTGTGCCCTCTGTGGGGGATGTGCCCTCTGTGAGTGTAGTGTGCCCTCTGTGAGTGTAGTGTGCCCTCTGTGGGGAGCGTGCCCTCTGTGGGTGTATTGTGCCGTCTGTGAGTGTAGTGTGCCCTCTGTGGGGAGCATGCCCTCTGTGGATGATGTGCCCTCTGTGGGGAGTGTGCCCTCTGTGAGTGTATTGTCCCCTCTGGGGAGTGTGCCCTCTGTGGGGAGTGTGCCCTCTGTGTACTCAGACTGCACCAAGGAAAGCTGTTGAAAAAGAACACAGTTACAGAAAATGAAAATAAGCAAATGACATTTAATGACAATAGACCCTTGCTGGAAATTTTAAATGGGAGAAAGTTGCATGCCAAACATTGGGATTGCATCAGTGAAGATTGACTGACTGAGCTCCTTGATGCCCGAGGAGAGGTGTGGTCTGAGCCACCATGGCTGCCTGCTGTCAGGCACATATGCACTGGTACAGTGGACCCACAACCCCAATGCACCTTGACCTCAATGGTTTCATTGCTTTTTTAGAAACTCTAAAGTGGTGATATAGTGCAGTCAAAATGTCAGTTTTCTTATCAAGCTTATTGTGACCGGTACAAGTCATGAGGATAAAACATTGTTGGTGATATATGATGGTCTTGAAATTTGGGTTAATTACTTACTTGTACTTAAAATTAATTACTTAAAGCCCTGAATACTGTTAATTGCTTTATTTTCACCTGTTTAAATATTCACAGTTTTTTCAGTTTTGAGATGTCACTGTAGCTAGTTTAATTTCACTATTTTGGACATAATTCCTGATCAAACAATGTTGAAATACTATTTCACCCTGTTTTTATTTTCACAGTTTATAACATCAGCACAATAAGCCAAAAATAGAATACAGCAAAATTGAAGCAATTTACATAATAGTTTCCTTGTACTGTTTATTGGCATACATTGTTTGCAAAGATATTATGCATATTATAAAGTTAATGAGTATTTTGGGGCTGTGATTACAGTGACACATATTTTTCTCTTCGCCACTTGCTTGAAGAGCTTATTTTCGTATGCCTACAGACCTATTTCCACAATGCATGCTTGTGTGTGCACATACCTGAACCACTGGCACACGGTTGGTGTACATACATACTTATATCTGTACCTAGGGCTGGGTGCACAGCAACATGTATGTACTCATATTAAGGATGGCTAGCACCATGCTTAATATAATCATGAGTCATTAATGACAACAATATTATCATCAACTTGGATCCCTTTAGTTCCTGGAGTAGATTTTCCTCTTGTTGTGAGTTCTGGGTCATGCCCAGGCACTAATTGATGGGCAGGATATGGTAGCATATTTTTTGTTAGGCACATGCAGCCTCTAATTAGATGTCCTCCTGTTCCCATATGTTTGGCTAGTAAAAATCAAAGACATGAGGACCAGAAGTAGTAGTGTCATGTGCTCAGTATATGATTGATTGAGTGAGTTAGCTAGTTGGTGGGTTGGTTATGAGGAATAGGGCAGAAAAAGGTTTAATTCTGGACATTTAATGTAGCTGGCATGGGGAAAAGACCTTGACAGTTGTCAGTAGGGTTGGGATGATATATCAAAAAACCATCATACCACAATACTAACCCTGTACAGAATCGTATTGTGATACATTCCTTGTGTATCAAATTTTCAGATACAATAAAAAAACTTCAATTTTACCACAAGTTATGAATTTATATGAAGAAATTTAAGAAAATCATCCCTGTATGGAGATGAACAGCCAATAAAACCTATTTCACAGCCTACATCATCAATTCACTGCTGGTGCATAGACGCAGTAGAATGATTTATCAAAGCACCAGCACAGAGGCTGTGATACTGACTGTTGTATGTAAATTTAAAGAGTGTGATCACTTCATACACTCTCATGATACGTAGCATGATACACAGCTCTATACTCAATAAGTATCATGATACAGAAATTAGTAAGGACACCCAACCCTGTCAGTCTTAGCTCAGGGAAGGGGGTATAAACTGGTCTAAAGCTGGACTTTTTCAGCAAAATACGGCCGTAATGTGGATTTTTTAAAATGTGAAAAAGATCTTACAAAGCAGAATGTCAAGGGTTAAATATATCTTTCACTGCCACATAAAGGGGTGTGTGTGTGGGGGGGGGGGGATAGGTAGGTAGGTAATAATTATGTCTTTGATTACATGGCTGTTGTCATGGTATTGAACATCATGTAAGGGATACTTAAATGTATAAAGCATGGAGCAGTCAAGTACATCGACAATCTAGTTCCGTATAGTAAATGAAATTTTATTCATGACCATACACATTAACTGTGGTGTGTCCATCTGTGCAAGCAAGTAAACTCATAATGATTACCACTTAGCAGTGGTATCATAAGTGTGTGTGTATATATATATATATATATCCTTGAATTGCATACATGATAAAGGGCTGTTACTGTCATCTTGTTCCGATTAATGTATGGCGTAGATACATGTATGGATCAGACTTTAAGTTGAAGCATTAGGTACAATGCAGAAGTTAGCTGTACCCATCTCTTATTTTGGCACATGTAATTATGTCTCCCGGTGGAAGCCGGGGGACATATTGTTTTAGTGCCCGTTTCTTCCGCTTCTTCTTCTTCTTCTTGTTGTTGTTGTTCAGGTTCTTCAACACTTGGTTTCCGTGCGATAAGTCTTGAAGGACTTGACAGAATTTGATGAAACTTGGTAGGATTATGTATCTAGGCAAGACCTAGGTTGGGATTGTATTTGGGTGACCTTGACCTAATTCTCAAGGTCACAGGGTCACTTATGTGAAATTGGTTTCCGTTCGATAAGTCATGAAGAACTTGATAGAATTTGATGAAACTTGGTAGGATTATGTATCTAGGCAAGACCCAGGTTGGGATTGTATTTGGGTGACCTTGACCTAATTCTCAAGGTCACAGGGTCACTTATGTGAAATTGGTTTCCGTTCGATAAGTCATGAAGAACTTGATGGAATTTGATGAAACTTGGTAGGATTATGTATCTAGGCAAGACCTAGGTTGGGATTGTATTTGGATGACCTTGAGCGAATTCTCAAGGTCACAGGGTCACTTATGTGAAATTGGTTTCCATGCGATAAGTCTTGAAGAACTTGTTGGAATTTGATGAAACTTGATGGATTATGTATCTAGGCAAGACCAAGGTTGGGATTGTATTTGGATGACCTTGAGCAAATTTTCAAGGTCACAGGGTCACTTATGTGAAATTGGTTTCCGATCGATAAGTCATGAAGAACATGATGGAATTTGATGAAACGTGGTAGGATTATGTATCTTTGCAAGACCTAGGTTGGGATTGTATTTGGATGACCTTGAGCGAATTCTCAAGGTCACAGGGTCACTTATGTGAAATTGGTTTCCATGCAATAAGTCATGAAGAACATGATGGAATTTGATGAAACTTGGTAGGATTATGTATCTTGGCAAGACCTAGGTTGGGATTGTATTTGGATGACCTTGAGCAAATTTTCAAGGTCACAGGGTCACTTATGTGAAATTGGTTTCCGTGCGATAAGTCATGAAGAACTTTATGGAATTTGATGAAACTTGGTAGGATTATGTATCTTGGCAAGACATAGGTTGGGATTGTATTTGGATGACCTTGAGCAAATTTTCAAGGTCACAGGGTCACTTATGTGAAATTGGTTTCCATGCGATAAGTCTTGAAGAACTTGATGGAATTTGATGTAACTTGGTAGGATTATGTATCTTGGCAAGACCTAGGTTGGGATTGTATTTGGATGACCTTGAGCAAATTTTCAAGGTCACAGGGTCACTTATGTGAAATTGGTTTCCGTTCGATAAGTCATGAAGAACATGATGGAATTTGATGAAACTTGGTAGGATTGTGTATCTTGGCAAGACCTAGGTTGGGATTGTATTTGGATGACCTTGAGCAAACTCTCAAGGTCACAGGGTCACTTTTGTGAAATTGGTTTCTGTGCAATAAGTCTTGAAGAACATGATGGAATTTAATTAAACTTGGTAGGATTACGTATCTTGGCAAGACCTAGGTTGGGATTGTATTTAGATGACCTTGAGCAAATTCTTAAGGTCACAGGGTCACTTATGTGAAATTGGTTTCCATGGGATAAGTCTTGAAGAACATGATGGAATTTGATGAAACTTGGTAGGATTATGTATCTAGGCAAGACCTAGGTTGGGATTGTATTTGGGTGACCTTGAGCGAATTCTCAAGGTCACAGGGTCACTTATGTGAAATTGGTTTCCGTTCGATAAGTCATGAAGAACATGATGGAATTTGATGAAACTTAGTAGGATTATGTATCAAGGTAAGACCAAGGTTGGGATTGTATTTGGATGACCTTGACCTAATTTTCTAGGTCACAGGGTCATTTATGTGAAATTGGTTTCTGTGCAATAAGTCTTGAAGAACTTGATGAAAATTGCTAGAGTAATGTATCTAGGTGAGAGCTAAAATAGGATTGTAATTTTCAAGCAAACTTGGTCATTTGTAATTTGTTATCACCTGTAGCTTATTCAGAGACGTAAGTGTTCCACCGGGAGACATTTGATTTTCTGTTGGAAAATCAGTCTGTTCTAGTTATTTATGATTCATGCCTCGATGATCATCATGACAGAAGGCTCTGAAAGGAAGTGGACCTCAGAGTGGTCCATGAAACATTTGACCACTCAAGTTTGAAGATTTGTCAGGCAGGAAGAAAAAATGGAATCTCATCTTTAATCACAAAACCGATCTCTGTAGTTCTTATGGTAACATGATTGATAAACTCAAAATTAAGGTTAATGTACTAACTCATTCCATACTATGGTTACAGGCCTTGGTCAGTGGTTCTGGCACTGCCTGGCAAGTCATGCTGCAGCTGCCCTTGCAGCAGCTGCAGCATGACTTGCCAGGCAGTGCCAGAACCACTGACTTAAGACTATAGGCATGTTGGTACTTGAACAAAAGCTCTTTTCATGAAGAATTTAAAAATTAATTGTCATCTTAAATCTAGGTATATATATGGAAAAAATCAGGGATTGGTATGGAATGAGTTAAACGCATAGATGAGAATAGTACACAGTAAAACAGCCAGAAACCCTAAAAAAAGGTATTGTGGTATTGCAGGTGCTTGGTTGTGGGAGGGCCCCTGACATTGTGCAGGTAGCTGCATTATAGAGGGCACATTACATGGTTGTAGCTACATGTACATTATAGAGGGCAGTTAGCATGGTTGTGGTTCCATTTGGGAGGGTAATTAACATTGTTATTGTGACATTTAGGTTTATAGGTTTTCATCTGCCACATCCTATCCATACAGTTATTCTGGTGTTGCCTTTTTGCTCTTTGCTGAACCATATTTGCTTATTATAAGGTTTTAATTTTTTTTCTCCAATACTTGTACAACATTTGTGCAAGCTCCAAAATCTGTGTAAATTATGTAGAAATTATCTTCATGCAACTTTAGCTGACTGTTTGACATTCTAGGTTTCATTGAAGTGGTCTTCCGTATACATTTACATTATAATATACTAAATAATTGAAGTGTAGTCTTGAGGTCTTTTGATATGCACATACATGGATGGCACTTTTTCTCTTGATAAGATCCTATCTTACGAAGGAGATACCATTACAGTACATGTATAGCCGTCCCTCCAGCCTCCTGTGGAACCAGTAATAGAGGGAGGGTGCTTGAAATTAGTGGTTCATGAGTGGCTAAGTATATTTAATTATCTGCTTTCTTTTGTCAGGAAAGTCTGTTCTGGTTCTCCAATCTCATGCATGTAATATGACTGAAAAAATCAATGTGCATGTAAGCCTTATACAGGATCCATGCACATGTCAGACAGCCACATTTACCTATCATTGCATGGTAAATAATATATAGACAGGCTTCAGGCCGCACTCACAGAGTCTTCCACTAGAAGTATCATGGTGCATATGGTCAAGTTTCTACTGGAGGCTACATATTGAGTGACTGTATTTTAATGAGAGGATTAAGAAATCATTGTGGTTACTGCATCATGACACCAGACCTCAGTATGATAAGTAAATGCAATTTGTGAGTCATACAATTTCAAGGCAAAGTGTATGTTGCATTAACCCTTTACAGCCAGGTTGAAGATGAAGTGGAGTTTTTGCTGGTGTGCTTAGGGCACATTAACACACCAATAGAAGCAGGTCTTTTGTTTTATTGTGGACCAATAGAAGCAGGTCTTTTGTTTTATTGTGGACCAATAGAAGCAGGTCTTTTGTTTTATTGTGGACCAATAGAAGCAGGTCTTTTGTTTTATTGTGGACCAATAGAAGCAGGTCTCTTGTTTTATTGTGGACCAATAGAAGCAGGTCTCTTGTTTTATTGTGTACCAATTGAAGCAGGTCTTTTGTTTTATTCGTGACCTGCACCTTTCATCTTTTCTTTTAACCATGCTGATATTTGAACAAAATTAAAGCACTTTTTATGAGGAATTTGAATGTATAATCAATACAGTAATTTAGATTAACAAGACTTTTGTCTTGATAAGTGCCAGACATGTCAGCACCTATGATGTGTATTACAATATTGTATAACCTGATCCCAGGAATATCAAGATAATTAATAGACTTGATCAACAGCTAACTTGATATCATACAGGGTCAATTATTCTTATTCTGTAAAAACGAACTCACACAGTCACATGTATTCTATTCATCCCAGTAAACATTCCAGCTGCTCACAAATTGATTATATTAGCCTCTATTGTGCACATACAGTTGGGTCATTTTCCTGCTGAAGTCAGCCAAAACTGGCTGGTCAACTGTGGTCTGCTTCAGTGGTTTACACAAATTTCAACAGTAATGAAAAACAGTGTGAATAGTAATGTAGAGTAGACATTTTGAAAGCTCTCAAACTTTTAAAAATTCAAGACATTTTTACAACAGCTTAATTAAAATTCTATTATAAATTTATCCATTATGATCTACCCACAAGAGTACTCTCTTTTCAATTCATCCCAATAAATGAAATAAACAACTATAACAACAGACCTTGTGATAAACTTTTAATTTATAGAGTCAATAAAATCTTTGCAAAACAGAGCTTAATCTATAATATTCCAGTCACAGTAATCAAACAGATGATAATGTTATATTAAAAATACATACTCATTGTTTACAAGGTTTTTCCCTGTATATTAATTTTTTTTAATAATTATCAACACAGTTGTAATATATGTAACTGCTATGTTTGTCACAATAATTAACAATTATATTTTCCCACCCACTTTGTGTGTGTAATCTGTATAATATATTAAAGTTTATTTTGACATTTACTGTTTAAGTAACTGCCATCTACATTGTTTCAATTATTTAAGGCTTAAAGGTGGCTCCTATGAAAGTGACATGTATTTGTCTTAACAGGAGTTGCCCTAGCCACATCAATTTATATTACTATGTACATGTATCTTCATATTGAAAACATCATTGTATTAATTGGATAAAATAAATGAGTTTTGAGATTGAGTTTGACATGTCAAGGGACCATTTAAACATTTTGTAAGTAGCAGAAGACTGAAATTTGTAAGGGGGTGGGGGCATTATGAACTGCTTATTTGGAGGAACATGATATTTCAGTGATTTTTATCAATCCGGTATAACGTCTCTGCCGACATTTCTTCAAAACTGATCCTCAGAGATACCAAACAATGGATAGTGTACTTGACAAAATGTACACTCTACATATGGCTGTGTAAATACTTTTGAAGGGATAAATGTGGCTATAGGTGATATATATATACTATTGACATAATTGGACACAACCAGACTTCCTAAAACTGTATCACAACAGACAACAAATAAATGTTTGGTTATGTACTGTATACTTTGATGTGATATATGGGTGTTTTCCCATCAACCTGATAGTGTCCTCATTCATGCAATTTTCTGTCCAATTGAAGGATTTATAAGAGGTAAGTACTTCCTTGCCCTGTTGAAGGGGCTTTACACACAAAATAACAACAAATAAATTAAAACGCAAAGGGCAAAACAATTGTTTAGTCTGTGGCAGAACATGTGGTTGTAATGTAGTGATAGCCTCAAGAGATACCAGGCCAAGGGACAGTCACTCCTTGCACAGTGGAAACTTTCAACAGCTACTACATACTGGTACATGTATGCTTTTGTTCACTGGTATGCACTTCCTTCCCCTCCCCCCCCCCCCCCCCCCCCAAAAAAATGACAATAATAATAATAATAATAATAATAATAATAATAATAAAAGGGCTGTTGCTGGTGACAGGTGGTCACTGTGTAACAGATCATGTCACAATCAAATGCAGAGAGAAGAATCTGCCAAAATAGGTCAATCAGGAAATGTGTTTGAATAAGGTATCAGGATGAAGTCAAGACTTAAATACACTACTTGGGTGCCTGTGGTCCGTACAGCCGGTTGTTTCAGCAGAGAAAGTATATATACACATACATGTAAATGGTCTGTACATATACACAAGGATGTTTGCAGTCAAGAACTATAAAATATTCCCAAAAGTATCAACCCGAGACAGAAATGAGTCATGATCCATGTATGGTCCATGCAAATGTGTAAATCATGTGCTTGACAGCTGCAAGAGTGTAAATGGTCACAACTGACATCTGGTGGCAGTCAGACTAACTATTTATTAGACTCCCCCCAAAGAGGAAATTTAAAGTTTGCACAAGGTTACAGCTTTCTGAGTGTTTAGGCCACAAAAAGTTAATGATTAGTTTCTCCAGCCATTTTTGAAGAAAAAAAAATTATGAGGGCAGGGGTTTTTTTTTTCATACTGTAAAGTAAAACCTAGTTGTAGAGATTAAATTCATTCTGTTTGAGTTATTAGGTCTATATGCAACACTGCATGTGTATGTCAATCTGAAAGTAACAGCAAATTTACTTTCAGATTGACATACACAGTGTTGCATGTAGACCTAATAACTCAAACAGAATGAATTTAATCCTTACAACTAGGTTTTGTTTTACAGTATGATTTGGGTCTCTGAGTCCCGTGAAGATCATATACAGGTACTAGGTAACATGCACGTGCCTATTTCATCGCAGTAAAAAAGATCAAACAGTATCGCCTTTCACAGTTTGTGCAGCTCTCAGCCTTTGAAGTATACTTGTTAATGCTGAGAGATATACAATACGCAACTTTGAGTCTGGGCAAGACAAAAAAATCACTGTCCCTGAGTCCCTCCCTGATACTAGTATAAGTAACTTGCAGCAGTTTATATATTTTATAATTTATGAAACAAATTATTCTCACAACACTCAATTTACAAGTCAAACACTGTCAACACGCAGTATTATTTTATTTTGCTGGGCCCAGGACTTTGCAAGTTTGACTCCCGGTGGGCAGCCACCATCATTGATTTCAACTTGAAGGCACAACACAGAAATATTGTTCAGCTTACCAGTAAACCTTCAATGGCAATGTCAGCACATCACTAGGCAGGCCTATGGGCCTCGTGTATTACATAATCTGGGTGTCCTTGATCTTCTGTCCCAAGGTCACTGAGGGCATAAAGTTAAGGACTCCCTCATTGTTGGCTTGGCACATGCAACAATATTCATCACAGTAGTTGCACAAATAAGCTATCATTACATGTGGAGTGAAGTGCCATCTGGTGGACAATTTTTACATTAATTGTACTTAAGTTTTATATGTTCAGATGCCACTTGAGGACTCACAACTTTGAAATGAACAGGTGCAATATAGCCACAATTCCAGCAGAGCATTATACCCATGGGCCTCTTGTTTATGGCCTTACATTGATGCTTTGTGATGCCAAAAATCATTCTTTTGTCTTCTTTTGACAGTTGTGGTATACATATTAAATGCTACATCAGTTTATATCCAGATCACATGTAGTGTGCTTTGAGCACTTAGGATGGCATGAAGTTGTGTGATTGGAGAATTTCATTGTGTATAGGAAGAGATTTATATGGGATTATACAAATCTAATGCTACAGTGATGCTCACTCTTATAAGGCCTCCTTGAAGAGATGCTATCTCCTCTAGAAAGGTTACTTCCCGTACAGCAAGTGTGGAATTTCACTGTATTTTAACCAGGCATGGTCACTGTTACAAGGCCACATGCATTTCTGATGCATTTATGGCAGACTTATGGGGGGGGGGGGAGCTGGCAGACACTGTCATATCACATCCTTAATGATTATATGTTACAAAAACCAGGAAATTCAGAAGTATTGAAATAATACAATAGTCCCCCTTACTTAAAAACCCACAAAGCCATTGTTATATACAGGGAGTATGGAACTGTCATTACCATAGTTGCCTGTCAACATCCTTTGGTCTGGAATAGGGAGATTTTCTGCTTCTGTTGGGAGATTTTATATTGAACAAACAATAAAATAGAAATCGATTTTTATGAGAGAGATTGTCCACAACAGGTGCAATTTCAGATGAAAAGTCCAGAAAGCTGGACAGAGAAGTGAGAGATTCCCAAAAAATCAGGGAAGCTTGGCAGTCATGCACCACATTTCAAATCAAAAGGGGCTATCCCTTTTATAAGGCCCCCTTTTGCAAGGAATTTGGGTGGCTTTATGCAGGAGATGGTGAAGATTGGGGCTTGTGTATGTGTATGTATAGAACATAGGACTCATCTGACACCATTTTGAAATATAAAATCATTAGCTTGCCATAGAAAGTAAAAGTAACTTTTTAAGTAAGTAATTGACGTTGGTAAATTAAAGTATTGCAAGCAAAAGTGTAGCCATTTTTAGTATGAAATAAGGAAACAGGTTACAAAGTAGTTGCTTAGCACATTGTGTAAACCTATAGAAGGTCACAGAATATAATGCATGCTATGCGGATCTGACCTATTGCAATGAAAGGTAAACAGATTTGACCTTTCAAAGTTTCTAGTTGACAACTGCATCCTCAATTTTTTTCCTTCAAAATATACATGTCAGACTTCTGCTTGTGATATTGTATGGATGATATACAAGACAACACCCATGTAGTGTCAGAGATGAGCCATCTGGAACAAAGCATCATGGTACTGGTGTGAAAACAGACTTAAACCACTTTCATTCCATTATGCAATACATTGTGACATCAGTCATCATTTTTTTTTTTTTTTGACCAGCATGACCATGATAGTAAACAAATATGTTTACTGATATAGTGCTTCATCTATTTTCAGGTGAAGTTTCTGACTTCCAAAAGACCCAGGTGACTAAAAATGTAAGTGTTCTTTCTTTCTGTGTTGCTTTATTAATAGGGATATATTTGTATTTTTTGTGTCATAAAATTGAAATGTGGCTAATGATAAATGCAGAGCAGAATGTAAGGGAGGGTGTGGATTAAACCAGCTTTTAAAGGACATGTTGTATAGGTGTGGTAAATACCTGTGTCTGTAAACAAAACCCTGAGTTTGCTGTCACTTAAGCCTCAGTATTTGTGCTGCCACATGATGGTACATTGGCAGCAGGGTGGGATCAAAGAGACAGGCGTCAAGTGTGTTGGTGAAGGTAGCCACTTATGACAGTATGTGGGATCAGGAACAGGTACAGGGTAAATCTATACACCTTTCTAGAAAGTAAGCATTGACATCTAGCAGCGGTTGCCGAAAGAAATGTTGTGACGTCAATGGAGGATGGAAGTGTTAATCAGCAGTTCGTGGCCCCGCTACAGTTATAGTGTTATGTGTCGCCACGTCATCCTTGTCTTTGACATATGCTTTTTTCAGTAAATACATGTACTTTGACATAAAAAATTGGCTGGTGCGTGCTCTTTGATGAAGAAGTTTTTCTGCATAATACAAACGCAGGTCATAGTTTGCACATATAGTGAAGAAAAATACAAAGTCTAGTTGAGTCTGTGGTGACACGGTAATGCACAGATATAGCCACAGCATGGGATTGCTATGGGGATAAACCCATGGAGGAATAAAGTAGTTTATTCCTCCATGGGTATATCACATATCACAGAGTTAAAAATATTATGATGATCATGTGAGTCATATCATGATGATCATGTGAGTCATGTCATGATGATCATGTGAGTCATGTTGTGGTAGCACAGGTCTTTCTGTCACCAATAGGGCATAATCCATCATAAAATTTAGTTATAGTTTCGTTGAGAGTACAAAATTGACCAGCATCAGATCCAAAATACCACGATTGTTCCTGTGCATGAAGGAATGGCTGTTTTTAATTGTTCATTTTATAGATCATTTGGCAAAATCAATTTTCAACAACATGCAAAAGAGTACAAGGAAGTGGTTCTACACAAAAACAAGACATCGTGACTTTTGTGTAGTTTATTTTATTATCAATTTAAACCAGTCCTGTCGCCAGGTTTTTTAAAATTTCAACTAATATCACATCAAATGAGCTTCATTTCAGCATTAGTTCCATGTCACTAGCACCGTTGATTACTGTCTCAAATGACCCTGATTAACCCTACATTTTTCTGACTGTTTTGTCAGAGCATGGACCCCAAATGCATCTTAATCTTTCACTACATCCACATATATTTTGGAGATAACTTTTGCATACAACTGTTTAAGTGTATTTAACGATTACTTGAACAAGAAAGCCACTCATCTCCACATATGAAACACCACGTATGCGACTTACAGTAAATTTTCCATCACCCTGTTGACGTCACTCGACAGTGTTTGCTTTTTCCTTCACTAGATGGCGCGATATAATAGAATGGTGTCTACTACTTGTCTTTGAGTCAGTGGCTTGAAGCAGCTGGCTATGTCTTAGCTATACATTGATGTTTAATCAAGGTGTCTTTATTTTAATGGTCACAAATGTCCAGCCCATAACCTCATTGATCAATACAGATGTTTCCTTGCTGTAGCCAAGGAAAAGCCTTATGGCTGGCAGATATTTGTCTTTTCACATGCTGCTAACAGATGTCTCATCCCCAGCCACTGGTTACAAATCTTGGTTAACTCTTCCAGTGCGAACAGTGACTAAAGCCATACTACTTAAAACATACTGTTGTGAATTATGATAAGGGTGCTAGATTCATGTGTCTTGTAAAATGTATGGATATCTATTACAATAACTTTTGACTCATTAATGAGTTGAGTTCTTCTCGATATGTTTGAATGCATGTAAAAGTAGAACCCAAATGGATGATGTATAAAAGGGAAGAAATATTTAGAAAAGACCTTTCATACAAGTAGCGGCATGCCTGTCATTGCATAGCATAAAGTAATCCAGGTCAACAGCTTGCCTCAGCATGCTGAGGGTGCATTGCACCCATAGCATGCTGAGGAAATCTGTTTACTCAATCCAAAATGTAGCTCTGAAAGAGTGAACAAACGCATCATGTTCTTCAGGTACTCAGTGCAATTTTTTGTATGATGCGTTGTCAGACCGAAGTTATAAAAAAGTTGCCAGCCTTGTTCACTAAATTTTCAGCTGCTTTCACCCGTGTGTTTATGATCAGCAACTGTATGCTTGTTAACATGAAGTCTGGCAAGGCCATGTAGATTAAAGAGGGAGCTTCTGAGGTACAAAATGAACGAACAAAATTTGTGAGAGCAGGTGGTCTTTAAGGTCATGTTTTTCATAACATTTGTCAGGACAGGGTCCAAACAGTGCCTAAATGACACTGAAAAAGGCAAAAATTATTAAATTCATCACAGTTTTTTGTTTTTTTGATGAATCAAAAACGGTTGGGGGATACTGAATTACAGGGGCACAAGGAATCTGCACATCTGTGCGTGCATGACGGAATAAAGTGTGGGCTTATATTGCTTTATTCCGTTGTGCAACTTCCTTGTGCCCATATAATTCAGTATCGCCAAGGGCTGAGACAAGTCTGTATAATTTACAATACTTGAGAGACCAGCAGTTATACTTTTCTTCGTGGCTCAACATCAGAAATGTGTCTCAGTTATTGCCTCAGTATATTTTAACCAGCTACACTAACAGTTGCATACTTGCACTTCTAATAGTTATATGTACATTGAAGTTTGATTTTTTTTATATACAAATTGAGAAAATGTGAAATCAGTATCTCATTACTTCAAGTTGAAGAACAGAGTAACATGTTTTTCCTCTTGAAATTCCTCTGCTACTGCTCTACATGATTTTATGAATCAAGTTAAGATGTCAGATGGGACTGTATATTATCTTATTCATTCCAGTAGTAGTGCGCTGTGCTAATGCAAAGATTTCCCGGAGCAGACATGGTTCAGCAGAGTTTTGTGATAATGATATGTCTTAATTTACAATACTACAAGCAATTATACTTATTTTAGAATCTATATAGCATAAAATAACAATGATCCTCCTTTTTTCATCAGAAGCAGTTAATTTTTAAAAATATTGAAAAATACAGAATTTTTAATAAAACCCCCAAGATGAAAAAGCAGCAGGTGTGCCACAATTGGAATTAATACAGTATCAATTTACATGTACATTAATCTGATACTCATGATTTCAAATAAAAAAGTCTTTCTCAGCTGACCCATTGAATTGCATGCCAAGGTTAATATGACTTAGATTTTGGTAGCACTTGTCTCACTGATAGTGACATGTAGTATTTTAATCATTACTGGATCAACAAAGCTTTGTAATAATAATAATAATAATTATGAAGTTATCATCATAATTCATATGATACTACATATATATCTTTCTGTCTAGTAACACTGTCACAGTTACAGGTTTATCTTGATTGGAAACAAAGTCAAATCCTTTATTTTGTTGTTCAAGTTCAGGTTCCGTAACTTGCTGACATTTTTCCAATCATCTGCTTAATCTGGTTCTGTCAAAAGCCTGTTGCTGATAATGCTTGATCCCTTTGCATACAAATTCTAACTCCAGCTGCCAGTCAGCAGCATTTTACATGTGCATTGGCACAAAACAAGCCAACCAGCATGCATGGCTGAAACCTGTTGATATAAAGTGAAACAGAAATGAGTCCTTTTGGTATGTTGAATGAATGTAAAAGCTTAATAATCAAAATGGATGATGTTTTATACTGTTGAAGAATTGAACTTGGTTTTTGTGGAGACTAATTTGTTTGTTTACATGTCTTGAGCATAATAATGGATGAAAAGTGATTTGTGTGTTGCGATAACACAGGGTTCCGTATTTTGTCATGTAATGGCAGTCAAGTGGCTTTGCTCATCTTTGTATTTTGTCTTGTTGCCACTGCTCTGTATCTTGACTTGCCTGGATTGCAGGTTAGATCATCATTCAAAGAAACCTGTGTGTAAGGTATGTCAGCAGGCAACTAACAATGCTTGTGGTTTTATCTGTAGTGCTCACCTAGTTTTGCCTGTATGGGATCCCAGACATCTTGAACCATTTCAGTTTCTTCGTTTAACTTAATGATCTGTTAAGCTTTTGTTTGCACATTAAATCACATATTTCAAAGAAATAGAATGGACAGGAGGTGATACAATTTGCCTTTTATGTCCATTTAGCTGAATACACAAAATTCTTGTGGGCTGGAGGTATGTATTCCCATTAGATTGTATGCTAAACTAATTATGAATAAACTGATTGTTTTGCATTGATCTACAAGCCATATGTAGAGATTTATGATCAGAACTTCTGTGTTTCCATTTACAACAGTTTAAAAGTGATTGAATTGTAAATTACTATGGAAAGTAACCATAATATACCACCTAAGTCAGTTTATCCTGCTGAAGCGCCCTCTACTGGTTGGACAGGAGCATTGTGTTCCTGGTCTCAACCTGTGCACAAGAGGCACAATAAAAGCTGCTCAAAATTTGGAAGAAAAGGTCAGGTGCTGCATTCATACAAACAAGCACAAATAGTTTCAGGTCAACTGAAAACACGACCATCATGAGGAGTATTCAAATTCAAAGGATAGACATGACCCATCTTCACATAAAACAGATGCTGAAATGAGAAATACCCAGGTAATCATGTTTTTAAGTGCCTCAATCAATGCCAATATGATAGACCAAGGTGCTCAAATGTAAAAAAAAAAAAAAAAAATTCTTCCAAAAACAAAACAAAAGAAGAAATATCCACACAGTAGCAATTTTGCATCTTTTGGTTGATGGAAGTTCCCCTAAGGTATATTTTCAGGAAGGTTTTAGCCTTTCTATCCCCACAGTCACACATGTATTATACACCTACCAGGCACTGTATAATCATTTATATTCCTCCATGGGCATAAAATTTCCTGA